>JACEFZ010004231.1:0-51331 GCA_014155875.1 Cepaea nemoralis | reverse complement strand
TTTTTTTTGATTCCCGATATTTTGTCTACTTGTAATGTCTTTTGAAAGCAAATAAACTTGATTCGTTTACTTATTTTTTGATGCCTATACTTTGTCGGCAGGGTGGTTTGTATTCGTGACCTCATACCTGTATCTTGTGAGGTTGGTAGAAAAAACCAAAGGGGAATCATATTTAGGGGTTATCTCTACGACCGAAGAGGGACACTTTATCTATCAACCCTTTTATTCTTTACACCTCTCTTCCTTCTTCTTTCTGCCCTTTATTCTGCTCCTCCTCTCTCTCATCTCTCATCTTCGTGCTATCACAAAATTGGCGCTGGGGAAACGGGATTTTCCCAAAAGTAGCTTTTGTCTCCCTGCCCAAGTTGGGGTTTGGAGACAGACTCTACAAGTTTTTGTATTTAGTTGTAGTTTATTGTTGTTATTTGGCATTGGTAAGTGTTTTGTTCTGTTAGGTCTACTAATTTTACATTTTTTTCAGTAGGGTCAAAACTGTCATAGGAGTTTTAGTAAGTCTACTCTTTTTAGGGACTTTTTGGTTTAAGCACACTCGGCAAACCCACTTGACCGAAAAAAAAAAAAACCCAGAAAAACAAAAGCAGCAGAGTCAGTCCTTCCGAAGTGGTCTAGAAATTTTTTTTCTAAAATCTCAACACGATTACAAACATGACTACCAGAATACACGCTCTGCCAGCATTACGAAAACAGCGAAGGGCGTGGGCCCTCTGTGCAGGGCAATGTTGATTCTCACCCCACAACATCACCATGTGAACAAGTGAAATAGGGAATGATACCCACTCGAAAGAACATCAATACTTTCGGGGGCCACACGGCCCCACTGTTAATGAGTATCTACGGGAAATCCGTTCAGCGTTCAGAGCGGGCATGATGGGGACAGCTGACAAAGTTGACCTTATCATGCGACACCATTTCACCGCACGTGCACAGAGAGTTAAAGCTGCACACCTCTGAGAAGGACCCCGAAAAGATGTGGAGGTCTTAGCGACCATCTACGGCGACAAACGAACCCTCCAAGAACTAACGGCGACATTTTTCTCCACCAGACAAGGTAGCCGGGAGTCGATCGTCGACTTCTTCCATAAATTGCACCGGGATAGCACGAAGATGAGAGATGAGAGAAAGGAGGAGCAGAATAAAGGTCAGAGAGAGGAAGGAAGAGAGGTGTAAAGAATAAAGGATTGATAGATAAAGATTGTCCGTCTTCCGGTCGTAGAGATAACCACTAAATCTGATTACCCTTGGTTTTACCTACCAACCTCACAAGTATACAGGTATGCAGGTCACGAATACAACACTACCCTGACCGACAATAGTATATGCACTCAAAGAATAAGCTAACACTGAATCAAGTTTATTTGCTTCTCAAAAGACATTACAAAGTAGACAAAATATCGTGCGAAATCAATTCAAATTATTATGAAAAAATGCTGTTAGGTAATTAGCATCAAGTGAATACCATCAAACTAAGGACTTGCAATTAAACCAATAACTAGTCACATATCAATCAGAGGAAAATATAAAAGCACGCAAATCTGACAAGAAAGTATATAAATCTAAGAAGGATGCACACACACGAACTACCACCATCAAATGACCACCCACTAGTTTACCCAGGCAATCGATCAAGCGACAACGTAAGAGTCCTGTCCAGTGGATAATTGCTCGCCTGCCTACGGGTGCTTTGGTCGCCACTTTCCAATGAAGTCAGGCTCCTTCCAACTTTGTCCGACGCAGTTCTCTGGATGATCCCATCAAACGTGTGTCCTCTTAGCCCACTCTAGTCTTGTGTGACTTTCCTTAATGATTGCAATTGACAGCAGCAATCAATAGTTTCTTTTGGGCGGTTCTTTCTTCCAACACTTAAGTCCGTGCTTCCTATGGTCCTCGGGTATACCTGCCCGACCAGAGTTGCCACAGCCTCCTTGGTCTCAACAGCCTTTGAGTATCTGCACTCGGCCGTCTCACATCTGCTTATCTCCCCAACTGGTTGCTGTACCGCGTATAAATCCTGCTTGATTTGGCGCCTTTCAGGAATCACGTGACCATGCGCTTTCTCACCCCCCGTGGTCCTCCAATCCGTACCTCGCGTACCTTGATTAATTTGCATACTCTGCATCATATTAACCCAAATCTATATTATTTTTCCGGTTCATGGTCGGGTCCATCCTTCCCGCCGCCATAAATTTGGAGTATAGCGTCCCCCTCTGACAGCTAAGGTCACTTCCAATGCCGCCTGTACTCATAAAATATGCTGCCTCTAAAGTTCACCATTGTCCCGCTGACAGCTTGAACCCAAAGTACAATACATTTGGCACTCCTCTCCCTGAGAAACTGCTAGTCAACAATAGACTATTAGGTCACACACTCCCGCTCAACCTATGACTATTTAAAAAACAATCCTGGCCCTTGACCTTTTGGTTTCAAAAATATTCCAGTTTATATTTCCCTGGTAAAATTAGGCGGTATGTGAAATTTCCATACTGTCTCATACCCACCTACCAAAAGTTGATGGGTCCCACCATCAATATAGCGTCATCCCTCCTTGAGATCGAAGCCCTGGTTCCGCATCTGACATCCCTCATAAACAATATTGGATGCCTAAGGGGAAAACTCTTTTTGAAACTTCCACCCCAAATAATAATAATTAACAAAAATACTGGTTGCATCCCCTGCTCTCCCAGTGCATAAGGCAGTTAAAACTTCTGACGTGCACCCTAACAAAATAGTAACTAAGTAATATTATCCATAAAAACAGTTCAATACCTGGCATGCCGGGGATTCCCCCAGACAACAAAATCATACATCAAAGGGTGCACATAAAGACACCAAAATGAAAACAATATCAACAATATCAACTCCTTACAGCGCTACCTCCCACTGTAACGAAAAAAATCAATGTGCAAAATCAAGGTGCACAACCATGCTCGCGTCTGACAACCATAACAAGCTATCCCCTTATCCACGGGGAACACTCCGTTTTTTAGAGAGCCACAGAGACAATTCGAATCATACTCCACATGAAACAACCACGTCATAACTCGCTAATACTTAAAATATCTCCTACCCTCATGTCGAAGTTCTATCACTCCCTTTTACGACGTCTGATCCTCTCAGACCTCCGTCTACTCAGGTCCCCAGACTCGAACGCGTACCATTCTGGTTTGCCTGGAATGTCTTGGTAAACTTCGACAGCCGCTGGGACATCCGGTTGTGCTGGTAGCCCCAACGTCGTCCCTATGTCCTCTTCTTCTGCTCCGTCCTCGCAACGCCGCATTTCGTGGCCGGCTATTCTAATTAGCGATCCATCCCCTCCAACCTTTTTGATCACATATGGTCCTCCCGACATGGTGGGTGCCCTAGCAACTATGTACATGTCCTCGGACCACATGTCTTGTATATTCGCCCTCTCCTTATAGTGGATTCTTTTTCTGACAAGTTCGCCAACTTGTAATGGAATAGAGTTCGCCATTTTGTCACTCCTATCTTTCCTAATGGCGGCATGCTTCTTCAGCTGTTCATTAGCCCGGACGTGCGCGTCACGCAAACGTGAAAGATGCCCTTCCAAATACTCACTTGCATTGGTGTCCCTGTCTTTGGTGCCTGTATTTAACATGAAGTCCACTGGCAGCCGAGGCTCTTGTCCGAAAATTAGGTAGTGAGGTGAAAATCCTGTCGAGGCGTGAGGCGTTGAGTTATACACCTGCACCACTTCGGCTAAGTGATCAGACCATCTCCTCTTCTCCTTAGCCTCGAGGGGTCTGAGTAAATCATGCATAGTTTTGTTAAATCGCTCCACTTGGCCATTCCCGCAAGCATGGTATGCTGTCGTGCGACTCTTTTCTATGCCATATGTCTTGCATAACCAGCAATCACCGAAGATTCAAAGTTCCTACCTTAGTCAGAGTGCAGTCTCCTTGGCACACCCATATATAAAAACCACTTCTCTACTAAAACCTTCGCCACAGTTGCTGCTTTTTGGTCTCTGGTTGGGACAGCAATAGTAAATTTAGAGAAGACATCTGTGATGACCAACACATTCTCGAATCCCCTCGAGTCCCTCTCCAGTAGCGTAAAGTCCATCGCTACAACTTCAAACGATTTCGAAGCTAACAAACTACCTGCCGGTCCCTTAATCTTGACGTGCGGTGGCTTCGCTACATTGCACCTGTGGCAACTTCTACAGAATTTATCTACATCTGCAGTAAATCCTACCCAGAAACATCTGCTCTTCAAAATATTTATCATCCTATCTCTCCCCTGATGCCCTACGCTATGAACTGACTCCAGTATCCTTAGCCGCAGTATTTCTGGTATCACTAATTGCAGCAATTCTGTCCTACCTGTCCCCTTGATTCTTCTATACAGCAACCCATCTAGTACACATAACTTCTTGCGTTGCCTCATCCACTTCTTCATCTGAGGGGGCAACCTTTTCATAGATTCATTTGACAACACAAGTTTACGCGATACAACATCAAACACTGCATTAATATTTACATCATCTTGCTGCAATCTTACCATATCTTCCGTTGAGTAAGACGGCAAGGTGTGTGTGGGAAGGACATTAAAAACATCAGCTGTTCTAGCAGCAGCTCCTACCACACCAACCCCACCAATCATATTTACATCAATGCATAATTTTGAACATTCATCAACATTATTTACATCAAGGCATTTTAAAAACACATCAGCATTTTCTACATTACAATCTGCCGTTGGACGGCTATCAACAGTACAAGCTATTCCTAGGGCTGGCGGAATGCATGTTGCTGCAACACTGCAAATGGCGATGTCGCCTTCTTCTTCGTCGTCTCCCCCCGGTCCTTCCAGCGGGAATCGAGACAAGTAATCAGCGTTACCGTTAGTTCGCCCAGGCCTGTGTTTTATTACATAATCAAACATAGACATTTGGGGGATCCACCTCTGCTCAATGGCACCCAGTTTCGCTTTATGCCACATCGTCAAATTCATATTGTCAGTGTAAATCTCAGTATGTCCACTTAATAGGAGGCCACGGAACTTTTCCGTTAACGCCCATTTTAAACACAACAGTTCTAACTTAGAACTACTTTTTGCATTCCTCTCCGATGGACGGAGAGTACGACTAGCATACGGTAACACTCTTTTTGTACCGTCCTGGATTTGGGACAAAACAACACCCAGACCAGTGTATGAGGCGTCACACTCTAAAATATAAGGGAGGGTGAAGTCTGGGAAGCCTAGTAATGGTGTTGACGTTAGGGCTTCTTTAAGTTTGTTAAAGGCCTCGTCGCATTCTGTAGACCACAACTGCCCGATGGGACTCTTCTTCTTCTTTCTCGGGTCTGTGTGTTGCTGGTTTAACTGAGCTACTAATTCATGGAGTGGTCTAGCTAGCGTAGCAAATTTGGATACGAACCGGCGATAGTAACTGGCCAGGCCTAGAAATGAACGTAACTCAGTCTGCGTTCTAGGTATGGGAGCTTTTTGGATTGCCAGTACCTTATCTTCTAATGCTCTTATGCCTTCTGCAGACACAGTATGGCCTAAGAATTGCACCTTTTTCTTGCAGAAATTGCATTTAGCTGGGTTTAGTTTCAAGCCCAACACCTGTATCCTATCAAATATGGCGTCTAGCTTTACTAAATGTTCACTAAAATCTCTGGAGTACACAAGAATGTCATCTAAGTAAACTAAAAGCAACTTAAACATATAATCATGACGCGACGACTGCATTAGACGTTGAAATGTACTCGCTGAATTTGCCAGTCCCATTGGAAGTCGTGAATATTCATATAACCCAAAGGGTGTAGTGAACGCTGTCTTTTCCTGGTCTGCTGGATTCATCGCCACCTGGTAATAACCGCTAGCTAAATCAAGAGACGAGAAAAGTTTCGCGCCCCCTAACGCATCTAGATAGTCGTCTACCCTTGGAAGTGGATATGCGTCCTTTTTAGTTTTTATGTTCAAGGCCCTGAAGTCGACGCACATCCTCAATTTTCCGTCCTTTTTTCGCACCAGGACTATCGGAGAGGCCCAGGGACTACAGCTCTCCTTTATAATCTGCTTATCTAACAACCCCTGTAAATGATCTTTCACTTCTTGATACAGGGCAGGAGGAATCCTCCTGTACGGCTGTTTTATGGGGACTTCATCCGTCAAAAGTATGTTATGGGTTACCCTGTCAGTAAACCCAATGTCGGTGTCATCTTTCGCGAATAGGCAGTCGTATTTTGCTAACAGTCCCTCAAGTCTCATCCTTTCCTCATCGCTTCCCTCAAATTCACTCAAGTCAAAAAGGGGTTTGTCTGGTCTCTGCTCCCCACTGTCTGGTTTAGCAGACAACTCTATTTGTTGCGTTCCTACCACTCTAAAATGTGTAGTCAGGTCAATTGTGGCATCGGATATCTCACCCACCTGAGTACCTCTCGCTAAAAACACATCTTCGTCACCCATGTTAACTATCTGTATTTGGCACACGCCCCCTCTAACCTAGTAAAGCAGTAAGGCAGAATTAAACCCTTGTGGTCAAGATCTCTGGCTGGTTCAAACAAGACCGTCCTGTCTGTTAACCCCCGCGCGACCCCTAACTAGCAGGACAGCCAGCGAGCGGGCAGGTATGTGAGTCCTGGCGTCCCCTGTCACCCACACCTTCTTCCTATCTAGGTCAACACTTGTATTGTTGTCTGCTGGCCTGTAGAACTGAAAAAACCTGCTAACATTTGGCAACTCTGCTAGTACATTCATCCCTAATATACAGGGCGTTTTGTTCTCGGTGCCCCTCACATCTCTTAAAACAAAAATTCCACACCTATCTACACTATCAGTTCCTATTTGCACACTGGTACTGATGTACCCTAAATATGGTATTTAAACGCCATTTGCTGATGTTAATCTAATATACTTATCTAAATCTAACCTATAATGTCTGAAAAGTCTATTGAAACACTCCTCTGAAATCGTGGAAACTTGTGAGCCAGTGTCCAGAACACATCTTACGTTTCTACCGTCAATGCTTATCATTGTCTCTGGGCGCTCGCCCAGCATTTTTATTGGTGAGTCCTTGAACCTTCCCGCCGCGGCCTGACTCGTAGCTGTACGGGATTCTAGTTTAAATGTGCCCTACAAAATCTGGCAATATGTCCTACCCGGCCACAAAGATCACAACGAATTTGTTTTTGCTGTCTCTGGGACCTTGGCTGGGGCTGTCCCAGAGACAGCACAAGATGCGACAATTGCATTTTTAACTGCGCCATCTCCCGCTTAAGTTCATCTACCTCGCCCGACTGTTCATGTGGCCCCCTACTGTCATTTTCTGCTGGAATGTCCTTCTGTTCGTTATTTCGGCCATGCCCAGTGCTCTGCTGCCCGTGGTCACTGTTACGGTTCCCCACTGTGGCTTCAACGTTATACACCTCAGTCTGCGGAGTGTGTTTAGCGCTGGCCCATCGCACTGCACAATCACGAGCAGCTAGAAAAGACATGGAAGGCTCGTCAATGAGCCTTTCTTTTATCATCTGCCGAGGTAAATCGTCTCTCAACTGCGCGACAAACTGGTCTCTGAGCATTGACTCGTGAAAAGGTGAGACGTTCTGTCTCTCTTGTGCGCAGACCACCTCCTCGAATTCCCGGTGCAATTTATGGGAGAAGTCGACGATCGACTCCCGGCTACCTTGTCTGGTGGAGAAAAATGTCGCCGTTAGTTCTTGGAGGGTTCGTTTGTCGCCGTAGATGGTCGCTAAAACCTCCAACATCTTTTCGGGGTCCTTCTCAGAGGTGTGCAGCTTTAACTCTCTGTGCACGTGCGGTGAAATGGTGTCGATGATAAGGTCAACTTTGTCAGCTGTCCCCATCATGCCCGCTCTGAACGCTGAACGGATTTCCCGTAGATACTCATTAACAGTGGGGCCGTGTGGGCCCCCGAAAGTATTGATGTTGTTTCGAGTGGGTATCATTACATATTTCACTTGTTCACATGGTGATGTTGTGGGGTGAGAATCAACATTGCCCTGCACAGAGGCCGACGCCCCTTCGCTTTTTTCGACTAATGCTGCAGGGCGTGTACTTCTGGTAGTCATGTTTGTAATCGTCGTTGACATCTTTTAGAAAAAAACTTACTAGACTCGCTTCCGGACAGGACTGACTCTGCTGCTTCGGCTTCTTCTGGGTTTTTTTTTTCTTGCGGTCAAGTGGGTTTGCCGAGTGTGCTTAAACCAAGAGTCCCTAACCGAGTAGACTTACTAGAAACTCCTACTGACAGTTTTGACAGCCTACTGAACAACTGTAAGATTAGTAGACATAATAGAACAAAGCACTTACAACTGCCAAACTAACAACAATAAACTATTAACTAAATACAACAACTTGTATGTGAGTCTGTCTCCAACCCTAACTTTGAGGCAGGCAGACAAAAGCTACTTTGGAAGATCCTGCCGACGACGCCATGTGTGATCAAGAGAAAAAAGAGGAAGAAGAGAGAGGAGGGAGGAGAGAAGAGAGAGAGAAGAGAAAGAAAGGAATGATGAGGGAAATGATATAAATAGTGTGAAGCCTAAAAGTTCGTTCCTCAGTCGAACTCTGCCTACTACACACTACCTTTGATAGTAAAGAAAGATGAAGAGAGAGAAGGAGAAAAAGGAGAAAGAGGATGAGAGTAAGGGATACGACAGATGTAGGTTCGTGTCTCCGCGTGAGAACAATAGTTAATTACTATTGCACCATCAATGTCTCGTGGTGTATGTCATCAGGTTATAGAAGAGATGTACAGCCTCGCAAGGTCTCTAAGCTACTCTACTTATATTACTTCAGACTGACAAGTCGAAATAAAAGACAACTCAATAATATATTTATTTCCTTCTTGAACAATAACAGAGTGACAATCTACAACATAATCGCATAGAGTAATCAGTACATGCATTGCAGACACATAATGCATATTGAACTGTAATAATACGATGCTGCATTGCCTCACAAGAGAGAGATAGGTAGTGTAACAGCCTTTGCCACTGGATGTTAAGGGAATTCCACTTATTATCACCTATTAACCGCATGAAGTAAAAGACTAAAGCTAGGAATTACACCGGCCTTTGCTTCGTAACTATCTTTCCGTAGGCTTATTAGTGGTCCATATATTCAGCCCAAATACCCATTGATCCACAGATTGATCCATCAATCCATATACCCAGGGATTATTTTGTTCAGATGGATATATGTTTAGTCAAGTATGCCGGGTATGCTTGGGCGACTCCATTTTACCCAGACAATGCATTCAACTTCTGCCGTCCCGTTGATCATCTGGGTCCCATATTTGAAATACGATTGCTCTCTTCAACCTCGTTTGCCGTGGATCCCACCACCGGTTTCCAGTTGTATTTGACATTAGTCTCCTGTGTGGTTCCAACCGCAGTGTCCCTGGCTAGTGGTTGTCCTATTTGACGTTAGCCATCATCTGCAACTACTGAGTGCTCTTCTTTAGCCAACAGTCCTTCTCAAATGGCTTGCACGCCATTTTGTGATCCTCGGAATTTGCGTTCCACTCCATCAGATTTATCTATCTGGAATAAATGGTTCACAGATCCTTGACCAACCTGCGTTTCTTCGGCAGTCTAGACGAAACTGTGATATGTGCATCTTTTCCGTCTTTACTACTGCCTCTCCATCTTCTTGGACACTAAACAGCCTGGTATATGGACATCACCATTGCTGAAGTTCCCAACTCACACTTCCTGGGCTGGGCGGTCGCCCAGCCCTCGGCCCACTAGGTCCTGTTGCTAAACCGTACGCTTGCTCGTTCCACACTGTCTAAACTGACTGGATCCAACGAATATATCACCTCTTAAGTTGGCGCCTTTCTCGAATCACGTGACCAGGCTTCTCTCACCTCGTGAAAGACTACCCAATCAGTACCTCGCGTACTCTGCTTAATATGCATACTATCATCATATCATTAACCCAAATCTACATTGTTAGCTGGAGTTCACGGCCAAGTTCGGTTCTAAGTTCATGTACTTTTTCCCGCTACCATAAATTTGGAGAGCGGCGTCCTCTTCTGACAGCTAAGGTCACTTCCAATGCCGCCTGTACTCATAAATTATGCTACCTCCAACGTTCACCATTGTCCCTCTGACAGCTTGAACCCAAAGTTTACAATACATTTGGCACTCCTCTCCCTGAGAAACTGCTAGTCAACAATAGAGGTGACCTTGCGGCTATTCAGCAATGCACTCCCGCTCAAACTGGTCCTTGAACTTTTTGTTTCCAAAAATATTCCAGTTCATGTTCTCCCGCTAATCTTGGGCGATTTGCTAAAGTCGTCCTGTCTCATATATATATATATATATATATATATATATATATATATATATATATATATATATATATATATATATATATATATATATATATATATATATATATATATATATATATATATATAGGCCCAACATGTTTTCTCTCAATGTCTCCCATTTAAATCCCACGTTTCATAAATATACATGGTCGGGAAAGTTTGTGTTTTCCCAATATCAGAATATAAATGCGTACACACTCCTTACTATAATCGTAATTATTGTGTTATTACACTCACCCCCAGTCTTATTGCAGCGATTAAGATCTGTTTTGGTATAATCTACCAAGGATGAAATTGGATATGGCAGCTCACTTCATGTAAGGTCTGCTTAGTACAGCAGCTATGGTCGTTGTGAACCGGACGGATGTCATTAGTTACAGTTTCCGGTGTAGCAGTACTAATAGCGTATCGCCGTATTCCCGTTGCTAGGGAGTGACGGACATATACTTGGTATTTAATAATAAGGGTTGACGATAAGGGAAATAGAATGTGACGTCATTTGAATAGATGACGTGAAAATACATGCTGTCCCCAATAGTGCAGTGTGTAGTTTTAGTGCAGAAAATGTCTGCTCATCATTATGACGTCATTGTTAGTCATTTAGCTGCTGTACTGAATCCATAATCTAAATAGGAATTCAGCTAACGTAGTATTGGTGGTGTTCGCATAGTGATCTAGACTCATCTCGTGTGAGGACATCGCATGTGGACGTGTACGTGACATATGTGCAATATTAGTACAAATTATTCATTGACATATTTACATGTGCAAGGGGGGTTACCAAAATAATTTTGTTTTACTATGTTTTTCCCCCTGTCTCCCTCCTCACCAAAAACGGCTTCAAAACCGCCAATACCATCACCAGCTCTTCAGTAATGATGATAATGGCAGTAATCTTTGGGGGGACCAATCAGTGAGGGCGGCAGCAGCATAAAAAAAAAACAGTAACGAACGGGGAGAAGGGGGGAACGATGGATTGTAATAATAATGATGATGATCATAAATTTAAATTTAAAGCAATCTGACTATCATAATAAGATTTGTAATACAGAAAGGTAAACAATGGCAATAAGAAAGCATGATAATAATATTACATATGCGTTTGTATTGTTAGTATTGTTACATGCGTCCTGTGTGTTCAGCATTTTTGTGTGTGTTATTACAGAGTGTTGCATGTGAGCAGGTAGGTGACATGTGTGTAACATTGCCACAATGTATTCATTTGACATATTTAAATGTGAAAGGGGGGTAACAAAGAGAAACAGGAAAATTCATATATTTTGTTTCCCTTGCCACCCTCTCACTAATTTATTCCATTCTACCAATGCCCTCATCACTACTCTGGTAATGATGGTAAATGCAGGATAAAAGTTAGAAACAATCAGTCGGGTAGCAGCAAAGGCAACAACAAACCTTAAGCGAAATGGGAGGGGGCACAGGGGAGATGGGGTTGTATAGTAATAATGATGATAAAAATGATAAGGATAGAAAGGTACCAAGGATACTAAAGGTAGTAACAATAGTACTAGTAATAATTATATATATATATAACGTGATTCCATTTACTAAGAAGATTGTTTTAGCAATGGTGGTGCAATAGCATAGTAAGTGCATCGAACTGCAACATTCAATTATTAATAATAATAGGAGTAAAAGGGAGTAGATTTTCTTTTCTCCTTGATCCCCCCTCCCCCCCCCCCCCCCCCTGCACTTAACTGTAAGGACCCATTCATTTGTTTCCTCCTTTTTTGTAAGTAATAAAAACAACATATATAGTTACACAAATTTTACATCAGAGGTTCCTCACTGGTCATGGTGGACCATATGTGATATTTTATATTTGTTCACTTAACATTCACTCACAGTTTCATGCTTCTTTCTCTCACACTCATGTATACCAAAATTGTAATGCCATAAGGAAGAATACAAATGATTTACTCTGGAAATAGTCTGTTGTATTTTGTGTGTGTACATAAAGGAAATTAGGTGTGTGTACATAAAGGAAATTAGTTGTGTGTTATATGTGCGGTGTTTGTATCTGGCTAAGTTTCTGCATGTCCATATAAGATGTCTGTGGTAAGAAAGAGTTATGAGTATTTTGGTATGTGTGTCTTTTGCTGTCTTTGGTATAGTGTTGAGGAATATTGCTTTGTATATGTCGGTATGGTTTGCCTGTGTGCGTTTGTATGAGGTGTTGGAGTGTTGCGCGTGTGGCTGTGATTGTTGGACATGTACAATAAATGTGTTCCTCTGTCTCTTGTGTGTTGTTTCTACATAACTTTATAGTTTGAATATGTATGCTTCTACCTGTGCTGTTGGAGTCATACTGTATATTAACCTATATGTGATTTCCCTAGCTTTTGATCGAAGCCTTGCTTATAATGTGCACATAGACCAGGTAATAACAAAGGCCAAGCGGGGTTTGGCAGCGATGCGGGTGATGGCGGCAGCAAACTGTGAGCAGCGCCATCTATGTCTTCTGTACGAGGGGTTGGTCATGTCTGTTTTGGAGTATGCAATGGCAATCCTGACTCTCAGCCATAAGCAGATAGAAAGGATGAAAAGGATACAGAATGAAGCTATGCGCATCATTCTTGGATGTACAAGAGATACAGCATGCAGGGCGATGCGCTACCTTCTTGGGTTTCCAACCATTGAAGAGAGAATACAAGATTGCAGGGCACGCGCCTACCTCAGAATTAACGCAAACACACAACATCCACTGCATAGTGAAATTAGGAAGGTGAAGGGCAGCAGGTTAAAAAGAGGACGGTCGTGGATGGGTCAAGCCGAAGACATTCTTCAACAGGTGTGTTCACTTGAGGACTTAGAACCTGGCGAGGAGTGGGTGCAAGTGCCAACAGACTTCTGCACATCCTTTTCAGTTTGCATCCAACTAGATAGAAAATGCAGACAAGAAAATCCGGCTGCTGTTGAGGCTGAAGTACAAGCGTTGATTTTCGAGAATTCGCTAGACGGTGACGCGGTCATCTACACAGATGGGTCGGTCGTCCGACATGTGAGAAGCTCATGGGCCTTTACAGCTCGGGCCGGAGGGAGAATTGTGAAGGAGGACTCTGGTGCTTTTACTGAAACCACAAGTAGCCTGACCATGGAAGTCATGGCAGTAAGTAAATCAATAACATGGCTCGAGACACAGACATTCACTAGGGCTTGTTTCCTTAGCGACTCAATGAACATGATCAAGAGGATAGGGGAGGGGTCGATCCGAAGAGAATGGTTGCTGCCTCTGGAGCGGTCTCGACTGGCAAAGATTAGTTTCATCTTCGTGCCAGGGCATGCGGGAGTACAAGGAAATGAGCGGGCTGACAAGCTCGCAGGTGAGGCTACTGTGGAGGGCGGACGCGCCATGGACCAGGCCGACATTCTGAATGCTCTACGAGAAGTAAGACTTTTGCGAGAACCAAGTGATGACTGTGAATCTACAACAATGGCCAGACTGCGAGAGCAGCACATTAAAAGAGGTGTGGCCAAACAAGAACACTACGCAGGAAGCCAAAGAAGATTGATAAACCAACACAGAACTGGCGTCGTTAGCCGCTACACGCTGCGGGATTTGCTGAGGAGGGGATCCGAGCACTTATGGACTGAATGGTTCGATGTGCAATGAGGATATCTGTCGACTAACTAACTAACTAAAGTATTTTTTTTTTCTAAATTGGCCTGTATAACAGGTCATAAAATATTTAGCATGCAGTAAAGTATTTTTTTTTTTTTTTTGTAAACGTTTATTTCATACAAAGCAATGTATATTTACAAGGTGCAATGCGTGTTTCTTTGTTTGTGTATATTACAGAGCGTTGCCGTTTGTTAGTGTTATGTCATATGCGTTAATGAAACAAAACCATACATCTCAACCCACCCCACCACAAGCAAACCCTGGGCACTTGCGATTAAGTTGAGGGCTGTCATTCAGCAATAATATTGAATCCACTTACAGGAAACTAAGCTTGCATGAGACTGCCTGCAGTGTAAAACGTGGGGCGGCTTCTGCCGTTTCGACCTTGACACCAACATTTCTTTTAATGTATATATTGTCGGTGTGGAAGAGAACGCGTGATGTGTGTTGAAGGTTTATAAGCGTGTGAGAATGATGGGTTTAGAATGAACGAGGGGAAGGAATCATCATCAGTATCATCACCATTATCATCACTATTACCATCAATCAAGTTAGAATGGGATGACTGAAAGCGTACGTCATTAGCATGCAGTAAAGTATTTTTTTTTTTTTTAAGTGTTTGTGCAATGACGGCACAGAGTTTATTATTCAACAAATGAAATCTGTCACAAACATCAAATGACCATGCTTGCTATGCTAAATATTCAACAAAAATTATGAGCGTTCTATCCATATATTAAATTTTCCTTTGTCAGTAAGGACAAAGCAACGTTTCTGGTGCTCTATTGCGAGTTATTTCTCTTGGGGAAAATAGTTTAGTTTAGTTTTTTTTTTTTTTTTTCCGCGTTTCCATCCCTTTTCAGGATATTGCGGTCAACACCAGCATCTTTCAGCTGTATGTTGATTCCTAGGCTAGATTACGCTCATCAGCACGCCACGACTTTCTGTTAGTCGATGGAAAAACATCATGGCACACGGGTGTAACCCATAAGTGCCCCGTTCTCCGCCTAAACTTAAACCCGAGTCTGGAGAAACTCAGTTCAGTGCAGGAACTCGGTAGCACCGGCGAGGATCCTGAAATACTTTGGGTAGATTTTTAACTCGAAATTTTGCCCGCGCAGCGCCGTTAGGCTGCTATATTTCGACTTCCAACTGCCAAGGGACTGTTTTTTAACGTGCGCAACAATACACACGGGCGTCCGGACTCACTACCCAGATACCAGGGGCAATTTTATTACTAGAAGCCCACGTGAAATAAATCCCGGTCCTCACCGGCGGGGCTTGAACCCGGGACCTCCAACACTCGAGGCGGCCACCATACCTTGAGACGACGCAGCCCCCGTCTGGGGGAAGATAACAGAATGCAATGCTATATGTATTAGATTCTCTCCCTTTAGTTTTCCGACTATTTTCTCCCTCTTTCTCTCTCTCTTTACTTCTTCGTAGACAGAATGGTGTATTTAGTGTGAATAGTATATGTTCAACATGTTGTCGTTTATTTGTAAATGTTCCTTGTGTGCTACGGAGCATTGTCAAATGTAAGTTTTTGGGTGACGTGTGAAATTTAATTTCTTACAAACTCGTGCAAAAAGGCTGGTAGCGGTATTATTTACTTACATACAAGATGGTGAAGCCGACACCTCACGTTCGCCGGCACAACATATGATAATAGCGCTTACATTTCAAACCGTTCGTAACATTTATTCAAATATACCCTACGGTGTAGGGTCTGAAAAATAGTCTTTAGACTCATTATATTGCTCCTCTCCACGGAAATCTTTAGTAAAATTATTTTTTTTTTTTTTTTTTTTTAAACTTTTATTGAGTGTTAAAATTGTTGCGGATTGTATTGTTCGTGTTTTTACAGAGCGTTGCATGTGGAAGTGTAGGTGACATATGCGCAAAATTTACAAATATTTTATATATTTAAACATTTCTCCATTGACATTGTTGTAAGGAAATATTTTAAATTGACAGCGTGATGGTAGTGGGCTGTTATTATTTCCCTTGCCGCCCGCTCTCCTGTCAGCTCCAAAAACACCTACCAAGTACCATCACCACCCCTCGGTGATGATAAACATGGCGGTGCACAAAACGTTTAGAACCAACCGGCGAGGGTGGTAGCAGAGACAACAATCACAGTATCAAAAAGGTGGGAAAGGGGGATGTACAGTTTACGGGTTTACAAAGCCATATATATTTATAATGATTACAATGATAATAATGCAAATAATAACCAAATACATAAATAATAATATTAATAATGACAAGGAATAATTAAAATTGCTAAAGGTGATAGCAATAACAATAACACTGTTATTGTTAAACAGCAATGATAATAAACAGCGATGATAATAATAGTTAAACCTGTTGTCCCATTTGCTAAAATGATTATCTTAGGAATGGTGTTTACATGAAATACATCTATAATAATAATGACAAGGAATAAAACTGCTAAGGGTGATAACAGTAACAGCAATGATAATAATGGTTAAACATGTGATTCCATTTGCTAAAATGATTTTCTTAGGAATGGTGTTTACATGAAATACATCTATAATAATAATGACAAAGAGTAAAACTGCTAAGGGTGATAACAATAACAGCGCTGATAATAATGGTTAAACATGTGATTCCATTTGCTAAAATGATTTTCTTAGGAATTGTGTTTACATGAAATACATCTATAATAATAATGACAAAGAGTAAAAACTGCTAAGGGTGATAACAATAACAGCAATGATAATAAACAGCAATGATAATAATAGTTAAACATGTGATTCCATTTGCTAAAATGCTTTTCCTAGGAATGGTGTTTACATCAAATGCATCTACAATAATAATGACAAGGAATAAAACTACTAAGGGTGATAACAGCAATGCTAATAAATGCAATGATAAGTACGCAATGAAATTAGTGATAGTCCCACTCTAACCCATTTGACCCACCACACTAATGGGTAATGATGGTAAAGGCAGGATAATTTTTGGAACCAAAGGGTGAGGGTGTCAGCAAAGGCAACAAACAAACCATGAGTGAGGGAAGGGGGGGGGGGGTCTCATGGGAGATGAGGTTATATATTAATAAAGGTTACTATAATAATAATGCAACTAAAACCAAATACATCAATAATAATGATGACTAACAATTACCTACTAAGGGTGATAACAGTACTGATAGTAACAGCAATGATGATAATAGTTATGATAATGATCCCACTTTCCAAAACTGTGATTCCATTTGCTAGAATGATTTTCCTAGGAATGGTGTTAGCATAGCATAGTAGGTACATATAACTTGCAACATAGAAGTAAAAGGAGTTGGTTTTCTTTTCCTCCTTGCTTAATTTTTTGGTCTTATTTGTAAGGGTTCGTTTATTTTTTCCCTTCCTCTTGTTTTTTTTTTTTTTTTTTTTTTAATTACTTATTGTAAAAAGTAAACAAGCATCAGTATTAGCACAAATTTTTACAATCTTTACATTTTTGTTTCCCTTGCCACCCTCTCACCAATTTGGTTTCACTCCACCAATGCCATTACCCCCCTCTCTGGGCAATGATGGTAAAGGCGGGATAAATATTTGAACCAAAACGGTGTGGGTATCAGCAAAGGCAGCAACAAACCATGAGCAAGGGGAGGGGGGGGGCACATGGGAAAGGGGTTTGGTTTATTACTAATTATGACAAAAATAATAATGACAGGAGGAGACATACTGAGGGTAATAACAGCCAATATAAAAAACTAGCAATGGTGATAATGGTTTGGAAA
Organism: Cepaea nemoralis; assembly: GCA_014155875.1. Classification (NCBI taxonomy): domain Eukaryota; kingdom Metazoa; phylum Mollusca; class Gastropoda; order Stylommatophora; family Helicidae; genus Cepaea; species Cepaea nemoralis. Next base: position 33,577 of record JACEFZ010004231.1, on the reverse strand, counting down.
TGATAAACTTTTTGCAAATTGTGGTTTCCATTTGCTAGGATGATTTTCTTTGGAATGGTGTTAACATAGCATAGCAGTGTACATACACAAGCCAACAATAGTTTTTAATAATAGTTGTAGTACAGGGAGTTGGGGGTTTGTTTTTTTCCCCCTCATTCCCTCAATCATTTGTATTTGCACAAATTTATTTCAGTATTATTGATTTGGTAACCATATGTGATTTTGTATTCATTCCTTCAACACTCCCTCACATTCAAAAGGGGTGACAAGGAGAAAGGGAAATCTTTACATTTTTGTTTTACTTTGCCACACTCCCACTAATCGCCCTCACTCCAATGCCCCTCCGACCACCCTTAATGATGGTACAGGCAGGACAAATGTTTGGAACGACCAGTGGGGGTGGTAGCAAAGGCAGCAAAACCATAAGCAAAGGGGGGCACTAGGGGAGATGAAGTTGTAAAGTAATAATGATGATATCACTAATACTTATAACATTAATGATACTAAGGATAATAAGGTGTACAGGCAGGGCAAGTGTTTGAACCAACTAGTTGGGGTAGCAGCAAGGGTAACAAACCATAAGCAACAGGGGGCGCAGGGGAGATGAAGTTGTAAAATAATAGTGATAATATCAATAATACTTGTAAAATCAATGATACTAAGGATAATGAGGTAAGTATTGACTGCAAGGATAGGGGAAAGCCTTTACATGTTGTTCCCTCTCTACTCTCCCACCAATTGGCTTCAATCACCAAAGTCCCCATGACCACTCTAATGATGGTACAGGTTACTCTGGTTTCTCTTCACAAACGAACAAATCTTTCGCCTTTTAGATTTTTCATTGTGGTGTTATTTCCGGAACTTCATCAACAGCAGACATGGCAGTTTTCGACAACATGGAATCTGTGGACATCGACCGCTTTCTCGAGGGGACACCGCTTCATAAAAAAGGTACGTTGGTTCTCACTATTACCGGACCTGGCGCGGCGGCCAAAGGCACGCCCCATTTAATTGCCAGCACGTTGCTCGGCCCATGCGGGGTGCCTTCTGGCGGAGTAGCAGACATCTACAGATATGAGACACCCACGCGGTGGTTTGTAAATCTGACCCAAGCTGCCCATGTGGCAGTTTACAAAGGCCTGCATGGCAAAAAGATAAAACTGCCGACCGAAGGACTCGAAGTGTCGATTGAACACTTTGAAAAGGAACGAGAACGGGTGACGATCCATTGGCTCCCCAACACGATTCCTCCAGAGGGAGTCAAGTTCATCGTAAAACAGACAATGGGTGACGAAAATGCGGAAGTATTCTGCATCAAGTACGGTGGCGGAAAATGGGGAGTCCTGTGCACCCCAAAAAAACCAATACCTCATTACGCCAAGATTACAGCTCCTGGGAAAATCGCAGGTGACCACCGTATTATGTTCACAATAGTGGGTCGTCGCACCGAATGCCCTACATGTGGCCTGGACTCACACTGGGCCAACAAATGCCCGAGCCGGAGGCAAAAGAAAGACAATATAAATATCACACAACCAACTGAAAGATCACAAAAGATTTCCCCTCACTCGGGGAAAAACCTCAAACAATTTCGAACAACAAAAAACAAGATGTCGCCGAGACAGCCGGCCCAAAAGAAGCCACGAGGCCAGACGAGGACGACGCCACCCAAGATGACGCCGAGGTAGCTGGTGGACCGGTGACCACGGAAACAGACGCAGACACTCAAGCAAAAACAATTTCACAAGAAACCAACGATGAAGGATTCAAAACCGTCCACTACGGCAGAAAAAGACAGTGGGCAGAGAGGAGAAATTCCTCAGGCAACAACGACATGAGAGAAGAGGAAGGAAGACTTTCCCCTTCTCCTTCTAAACCATGCAAGAAAGCTGCTACAAAGCAGGATGAAAACAGCGACAACGAAGGACCACTTTTTATAAACACTGACGAAGACACCGACGAAGAACACAAGGAAAACGAAAACTACAAACATACCATCAAACCCGAAGACACGACCCAGAATTAAATTACTACATGAAAGATAAAGGTAATCACTTAATTTAACCACCATGTTGTGTTAATTTTATTTTAAAAATGGCAGACAACTTATGTTTAATTAGTTTGAATATTCGTGGTATGAAAATGAAATTACAACATATAGTCACACTCATACACAAACACAAGCCAGATTTTCTTTTATTACAAGAAACTAACATCAAAACAGACTTTGAAGCAGCAGAATTAGTGACACGGCTAGGATTAAGAAACTCATGTTTCAGTTTGGCGAAACATAACGTAGGGTCAGGAACAGCCATTCTCCAAATTTCCGACACGTGGACTATTTTTAGAACACACACAGACGCATAAGGTAGAATTTCCACAGTTCAAGTTAAAAACGACACACACTCATTTGTCATTGTGAACATACACGCACCACCTAACTACAATTATCAACCTCTATTTTATGAAAATTTAGACGACTTACTAACACAGACATACAGGGGACAAAATATTGTTCTTGCCGGAGATTACAATTGTGTACTTGAAGATTTAGACGTGGTGGGTGGGGAGGTGAGAAAACAGCTGAGGAGAGCCGGCAGGGACAGCTTACATCAACTTGACACACTACGAAATATCATCGATACACACAACCTCACAGACGCATTCAGGCATACACACCCCGACAGTAGAGAAACGGACATACACAACAAAACACACAACAGATCATCTAGATTAGACCGGATTTACACGCCCGCAACACATCACATCATACAAACCAAACACCTACGGGAAACATTAGATTACACAGACCACAAAGCAATACTAGTACACATCAGCACAAACAGCACAAACACGCAGCCAAACAAAAGGTCACTCTCACTGGAAGTTCACAATTCACTGTTGGAACACTCAGAATATGTAAAATAGATGACACAGCTCATACACACGTACACAGACAATATACCGACTGAGAACATCACACAATACTGGGACTTATTGAAAAACACCATACGAAGCAGAATACAACATCTAGCAACCATGATCCACAAAGACAGACTAAGGCAGGAGCGCATCATACAGACAGCCATACGACTAACAAAACAAACAGACAGAGATGCACATCACTTACACACATTAGAAGCACAACTAGAAGAACACCAACAACACAGATATATGGGTGCTCTTCTCAGAACACAACTCAACACAATTACACAAGAGTCAGCTACGAGGCAATATTTAGCAATAGAACAGAACGTACAACGTAACAGACAAATAAGCAAAATATCAGACATGCAAGGAAAACGCAGACAGAAACCCCAAACCCATAGAACTGCTTTCCAACAACATACACAAATATTCACAGCAGAGACGTCGAACACAGATAAAAGGAAACTTTTTACAACACAAGAAATTATTGACACAGACAAAGAACAGGACCAGAATGCATGACAGACATAACAAAGGCACTAAGCACACTAAACAAAGACAAAACCCCGGGACCAGACGGTTTGACAGTAGAATTCTACCAAACACTTCTTCCTATTCTAGGAATCTTCTACTCAAGTTATCGGAAGCTTTGACAAAAAAATTTTCCCGGGACAGCTGCAACATGTCTTACATTACACTCATATGCAAGGAAAAACTGAAAAAACACAACTGAGAACTACAGACCAATTTCCTTACTCAACACAGACTACAAGATACTCGCCAAACACTCCCAACAAACTTAAACCCTTCATGCCAAAATCATACACCCAACCAAAAGTGCAGTGTCAAAGACAGAAATATACCAACCACACACCCTCATTAGAGACATTATTAACTACACCAGGAAAAAAACTGTCCATCCTCCATCTTATCCTTGGATCAAGAGAAAGGGCCCTTTGACAGAATTTCCCACACTTACCTACATAGGACACTAGAAAACTGAACATAGGAGAGTATACAGGAGTGGATACAGATCTTGAAAATATCCTGAGAGCGAGTGTTTTGGGGAACCATTTACTGACAGCTGCTCAGGGTCCCCGAGATCTGTAAGTCAAGGGTGTCCCCTACACCACTCCTGTATGTGCTCCTCTAGAACCTTTATTAGAGAAGATAAGGCAAGACCTAGTTTTAAAAGGGAAACCTTCCTGCATGGGATAGGAGAGCAGAAGCTCATCGCCTATGCAGATGACACTCCCCTTCTTTCCCACCAGAAAAACATCAATAAGGAATATACTCCACCCTTTACCCTTTTTGGAAAAGGCAGTGGAGCCAAAATTAATGTACAAAAATCACAGATAATGGGCCTGGGAAAGTGGAAAAAAAAAGGGCTGATTTCCCTCCAGATCTGAAACACATAGACCCCCATGAAGCGTAGGGGATCACATTTCCATGCGATCCCACAGAAACACACAGACAGACATGGCACGCACGACCGAACAGATCACAGACATGTTACACAGGTATAGGTACAAGACATCCACAATTTTGGGTAGAAGCACAAAGTCAACACATAAATTACCCAAAATAATATATTTAGCGACAGTACTGGACCCTCCTAAACAGACCGTCAAAAACAAAAACAAACAAATCAGACGCTTCATCTTCACCAACACGATACAGAACATTAAAACAAAACTCTCATACAAGACGGGAAAAACAGGCGGGATTTCACTACAGGACATCCAGAAAAAAATACTGTCACTTAGAATCAGTCACATGGGTAAAATCTTTCAGACACCCAGAACAGAACAGACTAGCACTAAACTACATACCACAACATCAAACATCTCACACCTCTTAACAATGAAACTGCACACTACCAGGGAAACTGCCAACATTCTATCAGACATGCATACAGGCAAAAAAAGGACATAACATTTAATACAGAAAAACAACACACCCAATTAAAAACCTTTAGTTAGAGAACAAGCACCAACACTAAATTGGTTAAAAAAACAAAAACCCCCTTTTCCCCCCCTTTAAACCCCAAAAAAAAAAAACCCCCCCCGGGGGGGGCCCTTTTTTTTGGCCCCCCCCCCAAAAAAAAAAAACCAAAAAAAAGGGGGAAAAAAACACAAAGAAAGGGAAAAAATTTTTTTTTCCCCCCCCCCCCAAAAAAAAAAAAAAAAAAAAAAAAAAGGAAAAAACCCAAAAAAAAATTTTTTTTTAATCCAAAAAAAAACATACAAAAAATTTGAATTTTTTTCCAAAAAAATTTTTCCCCCCAAAATTTTAAAAAACCCCCCCAAAAAAAAAAAAAATTTTTTAAAAAAAATTAATTAAAATTTTTTTTTTTTCCCCCCCCCCCCCCCCCCCCCCCCCCCCCCCCTTTTTTTTTTTCCCCCCCCCCCCCCCCCCCCCCCCCCCCCCCCCCCCCCCCCCCCCCCCCCCCCCCCCCCCCCCCCCCCCCCCCCCCCCCCCCCCCCCCCCCCCCCCCCCCCCCCCCCCCCCCCCCCCCCCCCCCCCCCCCCCCCCCCCCCCCCCCCCTTTGTTTAAGGTTTGTTGCTTTGCTACTACCCCCACTAGTTTGTTTCAAACATTTGCCCTGCCTGTACCATGCAGTAAAGTAGGCGAAAGATTTATACGTTGTGAAGAGAAAAGATAGTAAACCTATCATCTGTTTGGACAGACGCAGGCCAGCAGATAAAGACAGAAATAATGTACTAAACAATATTTATTACACAACAATTTAGTGTCTGAAATTTCAAATAATAATCAAAAGTCTGTAAAGCTGTTATAATGGTAACATTCAATTGATACTATCCAAAAATATGAATAAAACAATTACAGGAATAAACATATACTTCTCTTGCAAAATAGCTATCACTACAAGTATAGTCAAACCTATAATTGTTCCCCTTGATTGCTAAAGACGATATATGACTTCACGAAATGACATTATTTCCCTTGTAATAAAAGAATGAAAACATAGTTACATATTCTTTATGGGGCGTCGCATCAACACCATTTTTTGCTGTTGTGATCTCTTGGCAAGTTTACGTTCAGTAGTTTTCCATTGCTTTCTGAACGACCGGCATCCATACCATTTCGTAAAATACTAATACAAGAGGGTTTTCTGCCAAATCGTCTGCAGCTGCGTTTCGAAAGCCCTCTTCTTCTTCTTCCGCTTCTTCTTCCTCCACTTCTTTTTCCTCCTCCTCTTCTTCTTCTTCTTCTTCTTCTTCTTCTTCTTCTTCTTCTTCTTCTTCTTCTTCTTCTTCTTCTTCTTCTTCTTCTTCTTCTTCTTCTTCTTCTTCTTCTTCCATTCGCTTGAAATTTATTGTCTAAATCTGCAATGTTGTATTTTCTATGAATTTAGGTTTTTTTTTCCAGCTCACTCAGTGGTCCATAGAGTATATCTCCCACTGTTGTGTTTCTAGACCTGACGGTATACCTGGATATGTCATACTGTGAGCAGTCTTGGAGTATGTGATCTTCCGGACTGCTGCGCTAACTCACATGTGCAAATGGCTGATTCGCCAATCTTCAAGTTTGTATACACGTGCCACAGATTTCTGCCTCTTTTGCTGCCAGTCATTTCTGACACTGATGTCCCTCCATCCCATTATGTCAAAGTGTCCTTGATCTTCTCTTTTGGCCTCCCCCTGCCCAGCTCTGTTTGTTTTTTTACGTGTACTGTTATTACAGCCTATTGTACCTGGCAGTGTAGGACAGGCTTTTGAGCTCGAGGAATTATCGCCGCCTAGCTAGTGTTGCCGCCTCCAACAGCGCAGGTTAGGGTTTCCTTTTTGATAAAAAAAAAAAAAGTTCGTACGTAACCTTACCGTCGATTCGAAACCGGGTCTCCCTAGTGTAATCCCGATGTTCTAGCTACTCGGATATATTCTGCACATGTTGCCTGCGCTTCGCAGGACGTTGTGATCAAACCCAGAGTATTTGTCTAGGTAATTTTACGTTCAGTACATTGCCATTGCTTTCTGAAATAGAAGTCAACTTTTAAGTCCGATTTAACGCTGGTGATTGAAGCCCCCCCCCCCCCCCCCCCCCCCAATCACCCACCACCCCTGCCCCGACGTCAGCAAACCGGAAGTTTAAGAGCCAGCGCTCTTATCCTTGATGCCGTGTCTTTATTATAAGTAGAACCAAAAAAAAAAAAATATCTGTCTGCCGCGTCTTTATTATACACAGAACAACAACTTATCTTTTTGACCATGTCTGTATTATATGTAGAACAACAACTTATCCTTCCACGTCTTTATTGTACATAGAACAACAACTTATCTTTCGGCCGCGTCTTTATTATGCATAAACCAACAACTTATCTTTTTGACCATGTCTTTATTATATATAGAACAACAACTTATCTTTTCGTCCACGTCTTTATGATACAACAACAACAACAACAACAACAACAACAACAACAACAACAACAACAACAACAACAACAACAACAACAACATATCTTTCGGCCACGTCTTTATTATACACAGAACACTAACGTATCTTTTTGACAACATCTTTATTATACATAGAACAACAACTTATCTTTCGGCCACGTCTTTGGTATACATAGAACAAAAACTTATCTTTTTGACCACGTTTTCATTACATATAGAACAATAACTTATCTTTTGGCCACGTCTTTATTATACATAGAACAACAACTTATCTTTCGCCACGTCTCTATTATACAAACAACAACAACAACAACAACAACAACAACAACAACTTATCTTTCGGCCACGTTTTTATTATACAAAGAACAACAAATTATCTTTTCATCCACGTTTTTATTTTATATAGAACAACAACTTATCCTTCGGCCACGTCTTTATTATACATAGAACAACAACTTATCTTTCGGCCACGTCTTTATTATAAATAGAAAAACACCTTATCTTTCTGTCACGTTTTTATTATGCATAGAACAAGAAATTATCTTTCTGCCATATCTTTGTTATACATAGAACAACAACTTATATTTCTGCCACGTCTTTGTTATACATAGAACAACAACTTATCTTTCGGCCACGTCTTTATTATACATTTAAAAAAAAATGTTTTGCACATCCTTTACAGGACATTGCTGTCAACATCAGCATCTTTCAGCTGATTGTTGATTTCTTGGCAAGATTACGCTCAGTAGTTTGCCAATGCTTTCTTAGCGGCCTGCTCACATACGTCGTAAGTTACCGACGCGATTCGAACCACTTATCATACATAGAACAACAACAGCAACAACAACAACACCAACAACAAGGATAAAAAAAGGTGTCCTAGGTGAAAGTATTCTATGGCGATGACAGGTGCGAGGGAGGTTGCCAACGCTTAAATATTGTTTCTCTTCCCTGGTGAACATCACACAGACAGGTCATTTCCTGCCTGTCAGATATACCCGACTTACGTACCCCTGTACACAATCGTGTGCCAGGCCTGCTTGACAGTAAAATAGATCCCACCTGATCACCAGGTGAGAGATAAAAGGCGGGTACTGGTAATTTCGGTTCACCAGGCCTCCTGTTGAAGTTATGCTATGTTTATGAAGAATAGTGAATCGGTACAACTATCTCGGAACAGTCATAACACCTGACAGGGGAGTTGCCTTGAAGAGATTAGAACAAGAATCGCTATGGCGAAGGTAGCCTTTTTTTTTGCAAGACGAAAAACATACAAACCAATAAAAAGATATCAGCTGCAGTGAGAAAAGGAGTGTTGAGGTGCTGCTACACAGAGCCTTACTTTTGAATGGATGTAAAACGTGGACAATGAGCAGACAAGCTGAAAAATATCAGATGACTGTAGAAATGTGGTTTCTGAGTAAAATGTAAAGAATACCATGGACAGACAGAAGGAGCAAAGAGCAAATCCTACAAGAAGCAAATGAAAACCGTAAACTGATTAGAGAAATTAGATGTAGACAGTCACAATTGTTTGGAAACATTTTAAGAAGAAATAATCTAGAGAAATTGGTGGCAATTGGCAAGACTGAAATGGTGGCCGGGGGGGGGGGGGGTCAAGGGGAACGCAGAGAGATAAATGTCCTGATGGCCTGTCAACATAACATAATCGAGACAACAATACAGAGCTGATTCACGACTCTGGTGATCGCGTGAGATTGCGAAGCATGACCACCCACCCTTATCGGCATGGCACATGATGATGACGATTATGAAGAATCGACACAGTGGTTATCATCAAGAGCCTTGCCGACTTCATGCCTCTCCACATCTTATGAACATCTCCGGCACGGATCAATTACAAAATAGTTTTTAACATAAAGGTGGTTGAAAATTTCGTGATTACCTTTGTTGTCTTTTCTGTGGTACTTCAAATCGGGGTTGTGGTGCTATTTTTGTGGTTGTAGTTCTCCTCGTGGTCTTCGTCGCTGTCAGAATCCGCGTTGATGAAAAGTGATCCCTCGTTGTCACTGTTGCTGTCTTCGTTCTGTTTTGTATCTTTCTTGCTTGGTAAGAAGGGGGAAACTTCTCCCTCCTCCTCTTTCATATCTTTGCTGTTGGAAGAGTTTCTTCTCTCCCCACATTGTCGTTTTCTGCGGGGGTTAACAGTTTAGAAACCGTCGTCTCCTTTTTTTTCCCTTTAAATAAGGGCTCACGATTCCCAGAGGGGCAAGAGCCTCCCCACTAGGTCCCGCGTGCCTGTGTGTTTGGTGATCATCCTGGCCCCTGGCAAGATCAAGTGCAGGAACTACAGTTTCATCTTAGCCAACAAAAGAGCGATGCGACCGTGTCCTTCAGTAAAGTATTTAAAAAAAAAAAAAACTTTTATTGAGTGTTAAATCGTTGCAAAGTGTATTGTTCGTGTTTTTACAGAGCGTTGCATGTGGACGTGTAGGTGACATATGTGCAAAATTTCAAACATTTTATACATTGGAACATTTCTTCATTGAAATTGTTGTGAGGAAACATTTTAAACAACAGCAAGATGATAGTACCCTGTTATTATTTCCCCTGCCACATCCCTCTCCTGTCGGCTTCAAAACCGCCAATACCATCACCACCAATCGGTAATGATGAAACTGGCAGTATAAAATGTTGAACCAATCGGCGAGGGCGGCAGCAGCATCAACAAACAACAGTGCCAAGATGGTGGGAATGGGATGTGACAGTATACAGGGGTTTACAAGGCAGAAAAGTTAGTGGTTGCATTTATCATGTTTGTGTTGTTACATGCGTTCTGTGTATTTAGTATTTGTGTAGGTGTATTTACGGAGCGTTGCATGTGGGCGTGTATGTAACGTGTGCATATTTTATTCATTGGGCATATTTACATGTGAAGAGGTAATAAGGAAGAAAGAAAAAAGAACTTCCCAGTTTTGTTTCCCTTGCCACACTCTCACCCTCAGGACCCACAACACCAATGCCCTCACCACCACTCTCTAGTAATGATGCTGAAGGCAGGATAAATGTTTGAACCAAATGGTGAGGGTATCAGCAAGGGTAACAACAAACCACGAGCAAGGGAAAGGGGGGCATATGGGAGATGAGGTTATATATTAATAAAGATAGCAATAATAATAATGCAAATAAACCCAAATATATCAATAATAATGATGACCAAAAATAACCTGCTAAGGGTGATAACAGTAATGATAGTAACAGCAATAATAATAATAGTTATGATAATGATCACATTTTTCAAAACTGTGATTCCATTTGCTAGAACGATTACCTTAGGAATGGTGTTAACATAGCATAGCAGGTACATACAATTGCAACCTGCAATGTTCAATAATAGTAGAAGTAAAAGGAGTTGGTTATCTTTTTCTCCATTGCTTATTTTGTTAATTTTTTCTTTGTCTTAATTGTAAGGGTTCATTCATTTTTTCCCTTTCCTCTTTTGTTGTTGTTGTTGTTGCTTGTTTTTTTTTTTTTTTACAAATAAACAAGCATTTGTATTAGCACACATTTTTACAATCTCATTGGTTTGGTAACCAAATGTGATTTTGTATTCATTCATTCAACATTCACTCACATTTTCCTGTTTCCTTCTGGCACTCATGTGTGCTAAATTTTAAAATCATAAAGAAGAGTACTTGTTTTTACTCTGGAGATATCTGTGATATTTTGTGTTTACAACATTGGAAATTTCTCATTAGCATATTCCATTTCTTGAACACATTTACATGTGAAAGGGGGGTAACAAAGACAAGGGGAAATCTTTACATTTTTGTTTCCCTTGCCACACTCTCACTAATTGGTTCCACTCCACCAATGCCTTCATGACCACACTGGTAATGATGGTACAGGCAGGATACAAGTTTGAATCAACCAGCGGGGGTAGTAGCAAAAACAACAAACCATGAGCAGGGGAAGGGGTGCACCTGGGAGATGAAGTTATATATTAATAAAGATAACAATAATAATAATGCAAATAAAACCAAATATATCAATAATAATGATGACAAAAAGTAACCTACTAAGGGTGATAACCGTAATGATGGTAACAGCAATGATAATAATAGTTATGATAATGATCACATTTGTCAAAACTGTGATTCCATTTGTTAGAATGATTATCTTAGGAATTGTGTTAACATAGCATAGCAGGTACATACAATTGCAACCTGCAATGTTCCATAATAGTAGGAGTAAAAGGAGTTGGTTATCTTTTTCTCCTTACTTATTTTTTTTAAATATTTGTTTTTGTTTTTTTATAAAGGATAAACAAGCATATGTATTAACACAAATTTTACAAACTCATTGGTTTGGTAACCATATGTGCTTTTGTATTCATTCATTCAACATTCACTTACATTTGCCTGTTTCCTTCTCGCACTCATGTGTACTAAATTTTAAAATCATAAAGAAGAGTACTTGTGTTTACTCTGGAGATATCTGTGATATTTTGTGTTTACAACATTGGAAATTTCTCATTAGCTTATTCCATTTCTTGAACACATTTACATGTGAAATCGGGGTAACAAAGACAAGGGGAAATCTTTACATTTTTGTTTCCCTTGCCACACTCTCACTAATTGGTTCCACTTCACCAATGCCTTCATGACCACACTGGTAATGATGGTACAGGCAGGATAAAAGTTTGAATGAACCAGCGGGGGTAGTAGCAAAAACAACAAACAATGAGCAAGGGAAGTGGTGCACCTGGGAGATGAAGTTATATATTAATAAAGATAACAATAATAATAATAATGCAAATAAACCCAAATATATCAATAATAATGATGACAAAAAGTAACCTACTAAGGGTGATAACCGTAATGATGGTAACAGCAATGATAATAATAGTTATGATAATGATCACATTTTTCAAAACTGTGATTCCAATCGCTAGAATGATTATCTTAGGAATTGTGTTAACATAGCATAGCAGGTACATACAATTGCAACCTGCAATGTTCAATAATAGTAGGAGTAAAAGGAGTTGGTTATCTTTTTCTCCTTACTTATTTTTTGATATTTTTTTTTTGTTTTTTTTTGTAAAGGATAAACAAGCATATTTATTAACACAAATTTTACAATCTCATTGGTTTGGTAACCATATGTGATTTGTATTCATTCATTCAATATTCCCTCACATTTTCCTGTTTCTTTTTCGCACTCATGTATACTAAATTTTAATGTCATAAAGAAGAGTACTTGTGTTTACTCTGGAGATATCTGTGATATTTTGTGTTTACAATAAAGGAAATTACCCATTAGCATATTCAATTCCTTGAACACATTTACATGCGAAAGGGGGTAACAAAGAAAAAGGGGAAATCTTTACATTTTTGTTTCCCTCGCCACATTCTCACTAATTGGTTCCACTCCACCAATGCCCTCACGACTACTCTGGTAATGATGGCAGGATAAATGTTTGAACAAAACAGTGGGGGTAGTAGCAAAGGCAACAAACCATAAGCAAAGGGGGGCACAGGGGAGATGACGTTGTAAAATAATAATGATGATATCAATAATACTTATAAAATTAGTGATACTAAGGTTAATAAGGTAAATACTGAATACAGAGAAAAGGAGAAATCTTTACATTTTTTGTTTCCCTCGCTACACTTCCACCAGTTGGTTTCCCTCCGCCAATGCCCTCATGATCACTGTCAGAGTCTTGCATAACACAAGACAAGTAGCTCGTTTTCTGGCAAGTGTGAAGTAATATCAAACTATCAAATCACACGAAGTGAATATCCGAAAGTATTATTCACACGCTTTATTGACGCGCTGCATTAATTATCGCACAAACATCGCGCACTGACAATCTATAGCAATCATTTCAACATGAACAAGATCACTACAATACATAATAATACATGCAAGCAATAAACATCTCACTTACAGTTAAACTATACAAGCATTCGACCTTCCACTGTCGTACAGGCTAGCTCTCAAGGCAGATTCAAACTCAACTCGCATTCCCTTGCGACCTGTCCTTTCAACGATCTCAGCCCGTCTGCCAGTTCTGGCGTCTTACACGCTTACACGCTCACGTCAGCTGGTGTCCCCTGCACGGTTCATGGGGTGAACTCAATTGCTGTGCGTGGCTACCTATCCGGGCGTCGGTAACGACGTTCTCTCTGCCGTGTTTAATATTACTCAGGGTTGCGTGTTGTTATGGTGTCTGGCGTTGGTACAGACAACGCGTCGCAACCTTGGATATGAGACCTTGACACTCTCCACACCCCTTTTCCATGAAAATATTTCCTTACATGTATAATATATCTCTAGGTGTTCTTAAACATGTCAAAGTCGAACATTATACATTAACAATTATCATAAATATATACAGGTGAATAATCAACAATATGTATACACCACTTATGTTGCACTATGACGTACAACAGTCAAGTACAATCTATTTAATGGGCATTACCTCGCTGTGACCCAGCTAGTCCGGTAGGTATCGGCTAAACTGGCCCCTACCTCACAACCAAGAACAAAAATACTAAAATAATCAGGTAACGCCGTGAGCATCTCCCTCTGAGATGACTCCTCCATCAGACCTCTATTTAGAGTTTCTAATGAAGGTCAACAGTTTTGGCAATATACTGTCCATATCTAAACGATGTTACATTGACATGTTATTTATTATTTGATGGTTACAATACATATTTACATATCACCAATAATTTAGAATAATATCCCCTGGTTATTATACAGAAAATTTAGGAACAATAATTTATCATCGTTTACAAGACATACATTACAATAGCAAACTCATTTCTTAGTGTCATAATTTGATCCTTATTGACAAATGTGCACAAAAAGTCACGTTTGTAAAGAAGCAATCAAGTTATGATGCTGAGATTACATCCTATACAAATCAACATATACAATTCCGTATATGGGAATATTTTAAATCACATTTTAATACAACGTCAGACATTTATATACTTTTAATAATATGCAAAAACTCGGAAGTATACAGCTGTACTATTACATGTATTGTGATGTCATTCAAACAAAGCTGGTCCGTTCTGGATGGATCTTCTATAAACGGAGTAGTAGTAGTTACTATCAGCTGTTGGATCATCTCTTCCGTCTTCTGCTCGGATTGTACTGTCGCAGTCATCTTTCGTACCTTGTTAAAACGTCTTGTGCACCTCGGTCTGGATACTTTAGGATTACCTCACGTTTTAGTGGCTCGGTAACTTCTTGGATCCTCTAGTGTTGTCCCGTGACACTTCTCCGTAGTGTCTGGTTGTTAAAATATGTATGTATTTACAATAATAATTACATTCTTTCTCATATCTCACAGTTATACAACACATTAGTTTACATAATACTGATTTCATTCTTTCACATATCTCACAATTATATACGCATTCATTCGCATGATAATAATAAGAATCACAATATGTACATAAGTTATATACATTGGGAGATACAATCTTCCCCATCACAATGGTGTACACAGCGTTACTGACACATTGTCACAATTGGCTGTGGTACTGAGCACTATCTACGTTGCAGTTTTATACACCCTCTGCACTGTGCTCTGGTGTCGACTGGGTATTAGGTTCGTTGTATGGACATCTCGACAAAAGGTCTGCAAGACAGTTTTGTGAACCTTTTATGTGGTTAACCTCATAGCTATAGTCCTGCAGAAGAAGGGACCATCTTGCCACCCTGCTGTTACTAGGCGTTCCTCTGGTAACAATTGTCAGCGGAGTATTATCTGTTTCAATAATAAAATGTTTGCCTAACAAAAATCTAGAAAGTTTACGTACCGAAAATACCATGGCAAGAGCCTCGAGTTCCGGTGTA
The DNA here is from genome assembly GCA_014155875.1 of Cepaea nemoralis. Lineage (NCBI taxonomy): Eukaryota > Metazoa > Mollusca > Gastropoda > Stylommatophora > Helicidae > Cepaea > Cepaea nemoralis. The sequence goes on along the minus strand of JACEFZ010004231.1, from coordinate 18,389 downwards.
CTGTAATTTCGTTCGCTGGTGTTCAGTTTTCGAGAGACGTAGTATACTGGGTACAAGATTTAGTCGTGTTCTTGGAGAAGCACACCTCCAATGGCTACGGAGCTCGCATCACATCTTAATCTAAAAGTAATATTCAAATTTGGCAATTTCAAAATAGGTGATTTAGAAAAATAAGAAAGAATTTTCGTAAATGCTGGCCTTAAACATTCACTGTTTACAATCACATTGGGGTGTTTATTTGTTAGTAGATCAGTGAAACATTTGGTCAATTCAGCAAAATGAGGAATAAACTGTCTATAATAGTTTAACAGACCTAACACACTTCGCAACTGTTTCTTAGTTGTCGGAAGCGACAATTTCAAAATTCTGGACATGATGTTATCGTCAGTTGATATAAAGCCATTTGAGATCTTATAGCCCAAAAATGAAATTTCCTGAAAGGCTATATCCACTTTGGAAGGTTTTACAGTCAGTCCATGATGTCTAATTCTGTCAAATGTCTGCTGTAGTGCTGTTATGTGTTCTGTCATGTCCTTTGTGTGTATGCAAATGTCGTCCATGTACCAAATGATATTAGCAATGTCTGTCAAAAGAATTCTTGTCATTCTGACGAAGGTAGCTGGTGCATTGACTAATCCGAAAGGTAGTTTACACCATTCGTATAAACCACAAGGTGTGGCAAATGCAGTCAGATGTATACTATCAGGATGTACAGCTATCTGCCAGTAGCCTTTTGTCATGTCAAGTTTAGTAAAATACCGTGAGACAGATAGTTCAGTCAAGATGTCTTCACAGTTGCTCATTGGTTCTAAATCCAACTGTGTAATACTGTTGAGTTTACGATAGTCCACACAAAGTCTAATAGTGTTGTCCTTTTTGCGTACCAAAACTATTGGTGAACAGAAATGAGATTGTGAACGTCGAATGATATGATTTGTTTCTAAATCAATGATTTCTTGATGAAGTTTTTCTTTATAGTGTATAGGGATGGAATATGGTCTACACTTAATAGGAACGTCAGATGTTAAGATGATTTGGTGTTGCACTAAATCTGTCTTTCCTGGGCTGTCTGAAAAGATCGTCCGGTATTCTTGTATCAGTTGTCTGCAACTGTCAGTCTGTGTCTGAGTCAGTTTAGGATTTACCTTAATGTCTTGTAAGTTGGTCGTCATGTCAAGACCTGGTGCCGGTATCTCGTCAGTGTCGTTGTCGTCCGTCTGGTCCACTATGGAGGTGCTTGCTGCAGTCTCTACTTGTTCGTCTTGCCTGTGGTGATATGGTTTGAGCATGTTAATATGAAAAATCTTATGTTTGTCCCTAACTGCAATCTCGTAATCTACCGTCGAAATTTGTCGTAACACTTTGAACGGTCCTTGCCATGAGTCAGTTAGAAGATGTCTATCACTTGGCAAAAGAAGAAGCACGTCCTGTCCTGGCGTCAGTGTAATAGTTCTATTTCCTCTGTTAGCATATTGTCGGTAAATAGCTCCTGATTTTTGGAGAGCTTCTTTGGCTAATATACATGATTTCATAATTCTATCACGCAATGATGTTACGTGTTCATGTGGTGAAATGGGTATAGACACAGTTGTACTTCCAGTCAACACAGATTCATACAGAGATAATGGGCCGCGTGGTTGTGCACCATATAACATTTCGAATGGTGAGAACCCAGTGCTGGAATGGAGCACTTCCCTATATGCAAACAAAATGGCAGGCAGATAAGTATCCCAATCTTCAGGATGTTCTTGGGTTACCTTAGAGAGCATATGTTTCATATCGCCATTAATCTTTTCTACTATACCGGTGGAATGTGGGTGATATGGACTGTTGAAGCATTGTTTAACACCCAACATTTTGGTAAAGGCTTGTGTAGCCGAGGAAATAAATTGGCTACCCCGATCTGAAAGGATGGTATCAGGGAATCCTACCCTCGCAAAAATATGAAAGAACACTTCCATGATGTCGTTGGAAGTAATGTTCTTCATTGGAATCGCTTCTGGCCAACGAGTACATAGATCAATGAGTGTTACAATGTATCTATTACCTTTAGATGTTATATGGTTCAGAGGACCAACTATATCGACCGAGATCTTTTCAAACGGTCTACTAGCCAAATCAGTAACTTGCAATTCAGCTTGTGGGTGTTTACGCTTTTTGACAAGCTTTTGACAGATGTCACACGATCTGCAATACTGTTTGGTGTCGTTGCAAAACTTTGGCCAATAAAATTGAGTAAGTAACCTTGCTCTAGTTTTAGCATAAGCCATGTGTCCTGCAATAGGTATGTCATGAGCTATATTCAATGCTTGCTTGCGGTTTTCTAACGGTAGCACTGTTTGTTCTATAGTGCTGGAACCTTTGGTGTCGTACCGTGTTAGAAATCCGTTCTTGAGAGCAAAGTACCATTGAGCATTCTTTGCTACTCTTGGCTTTTGGCCTATAAGTTTAAAATACTTTTGCAGAGATCGATCGGCTTTCTGAGATGTTATAAACGCCTCCCTAGTTGTCTCAGGAGATGTTACAACAGGACTTACTCGTTGTAAAGCCTCTGTTTGATCGATTCGATCTTGCATCTGTGCAGTAGATCGAGTTACTGCGTTTACTACATTACAACGATCATTCTCATCACACATTGATGTTACATTCACACAATTACATGTATATTCTGGCATAGCCAGGTTGGTATTTGTACATTCATTTACAGGTGGTAATACATCATGAATGGTGATTGGTGATGAAGGTGAAGTGGTAGTATCAATATTACAACTGACAGATGATGTATTGATGTCATGTGGTATGTCATTCACTTCAGGAAGGTTTCCAATGATAATATCACAGCAAGGATTGGTTAATGCTGCGCATTTAACCTTTCCTGTAAGGAATGGTGTCGTTATATATGCCCATGCAAGTGGATATTTCTCTATGTTCCCTGAGAATGTCCTGCATGTGACATATTTACCACTATATTGTGATGGTAAAATATAATCTCTCTTTACACCAATGAGAGTACTTCCGCTATCACGTAAAACTGTGGCAGGTTTACCATTAACATACCCCTGGTGGATGTTCAGTCTACCTTTGGAGTTTACTACAGAATTGGCCTCCTCACTGGTAATAGGTATAGAATGGCCGCATGTTAACACGCCATCCTCATGAAATTGATCACAAATGGTACATTTTTCCTGATGGAATACCTCAATGGAATGTGCTGAGTTTACTGGATGATCTTGTACACTTTCATCTTCTGACGAAGAAATGTCAAACATGGCTGCATTAGCCTTTTTGGTCATTGACTTGGCTTTACAATCCTTACGCCAGTGACCAAAAGCCTTACAAAGGTAACATTTTGTAAGTTTTTTGTAGTTCTTCCTCTCTTTCTCTTGCTTAGAAATGTAATTATGCAAGTAAGCAGTGTACCCAGGATGTTGGTCGCACATATCATGCTCATTGTGTGCATAGTTGCAATATTTACACTGATATAATTTCTCTGCAGTTTGCTTATAAGGTCTTTGTTTGCTATTTGACCCTGCCTGATATTTGCCATATGTAGCTGCTGCTACTAAGTCTGTGCTGGTCAGACCACTAGAGAAACAATGCTTATTGGCTGCACAATAACCAGAGCCGCGACTTTCAATCTGTTGAACACTTTCACACTGACATTCCAACAAAAATTTAGAAAAGGGAGCTGGGAGAGATGCAATAATCTTATCTCTCAACATAAGGTCAACTAATTTGTCATAACTTCTATTTACTTTGGCTGCTGACAGCCATTTAGAAAAAATATTTTGAATTTCCGCTACACTCCCACCAATTGGTTTCACTCCACCAATGCCCTCATGACCACTCTAATGATTGTACAGGCAGGACAAATGTTTGAAACAATTAGTGGGGGTAGTAGCATAAGCAACAAACCTTAAGCAAAGGGGGGGGGGGGGAATATGGGAGATAAAGTTGTAAATTAATAATGATGATATCATTAATACTTATAAAATTAATGATACTAAAGATAATAAGGGTAAGATAATGATAGTAATAATAATAATGATAATAATAAAGTAAATAATAATAATAATAATAATAATAATAATAATAATAATAATAATAATAATAATAATAATAATATAATAGAAATGTGATTCTGTTTACTAAAGTGATAATCTTAGTAGTTGTGGTAGTATAGCACAACAAGTGCATTTAAAGCAAAAATTCCATAAATAGTAGTTTCGGCTCTCCTCAGCTGCGTTTTCACCTCTCCTCCCATTACGTCTAAATCTTCAAGAACACAATTGTAATTACCGGCAAGAACAATATTTTGTCTCCTGTATGTCTGTGTTAGTAAGTTGTCTAAATGTTCATAAAATAGAGGCTGGTAAATGTAGTTAGGTGGTGCGTGTAAGTTCACAATGACAAATGAGTGTGTGTCGTTTTTAACTTGAACTGTGGAAATTCTACCGTGTGGGTCTGTGTGTGTTCTAAAAATAGTCCAAGTGTCGGAAGTTTGGAGAATGGCTGTCCCTGACGCTACGTTATGTTTCGCCAAACTGAAACACTAATTTCTTAATCCTAGCTCTCTCACTAATTCTGCTGCTTCAAAGTCTGTTTTGATGTTAGTTTCTTGCAATAAAATTAAGTCTGGTTTGTGTTTGTGTATGAGTGTGACTATGTGTTGTAACTTCATTTTCATACCACGAATATGTAAGCTTATTATACATAAATTGTCAGCCATTTTAAAAATACATTTTAAACAACATGGTGGTTAAATTTAAGTGATTACCTTTATCTTTTTTGTGGTACTTCAATTCTGGGTTTTGTCTTCGGGTGTGATAATATTTATGTGGTTTTCGTTCTCCTCGTAGTCTTCGTCGGTGTCTTCGTCAGTGGTGATAAAAAGTGGTCCTTCATTGTCGCTGTTTTCATTTTGTTTTGTAGCAGCTTTCTAGCATGGTTTGGAAGGAGAAGGGGAAGATCTTCCCTCCTCTTCTTTATGTCTTTGTTGCTTGAGGAATTTCTTCTCTCTGCCCACTGTCTTTTTCTGCCGTAGTGGACGGTTTTGAAACCGTCGTCGTTGGCTTCTTGTGAAGTTGCTTATGTTTGAGTTTGTACGGCTGTCTCCGTGGTCACCGGTCTGCCAGCTACCTCGACGTCTTCTTGGACGGCGTTATTTTGCCGTGTGACGGCCTTCCCCATGATTGCCGAGAATTCCTCTTGTACTAGTTCAGAGGTTTTGTTATTGTTGTCTTTCTTCTGCCGCCTTGTCGGGAATTTGTTAGACCAGTGATCGTCTAGACTGCAAAATGGAGATTGGGTCCGGCGACCGGGCATAGTAAACAGTATGCGGTGATCGCCTGTTATTTTTCCTGGCGCCGTGATTTTTGCGTAGTGAGCACCGGTTATGAGGGGGTGCATAGCATGCCCCACTTGCCGCCACCGTACTGGATTCTGAAAACTTCTGCATTCTCATCTCCAATAGTCTTTTCCACAATGAATTTCACTCCCTGTGGAGAAATCTTATTGGGAAGCCAATGAATTGTCACTCGTTCCCTTTCTCGTTCCAGGTGCTGTATCGATAGCTCTAATCCCTCCGCCGGCAGCTTTATTGTTTTGCCATGCAGGCCATTGTACACTGCCACATGGGCCGCCTGTGTTAGGTTAACGTACCACCGAGTAGGTGTTTCATACCGGTACACTTCGGCAATACCGCCATGTGGTACACCACATGGGCCCAGCAGCGTGCTGGAGATTAACGAAGGCGTGGCATTGGCCGCAGCGCCAGGGCCGGTAACTGTGATTATCAACGTACCTTTGTTATGTAGTGGTCTTCCTTCCAGAAAATAGTCGATGTCGATTGAATCCATGTTCTTGACTGGTGCCATGGCCGCTGTGAAAAATCCGGAAATATCACCACAATGAAAATCTAAAAGGCGAAAGATTTGTTCGTTAGTGAAAAGAAACTAGAGTAACCAGAGTAAGACTTGTGTTGATACCTCAGAAAAGTGTTGTCGACGACCAAGTAAAGTATTTTTTTTTTAAATACTTTTATTGAGTGTTAAAATCGTTGCAAAGTGTATTGTTTGTGTTTTTACAGAGCGTTGCATGTGGGCGTGTAGGTGACATATGCGCAAAAAATACAAATATTTTATACATTTTAACATTTCTACATTGAATTTGTTGTAGGGTAACCCCTTACTGAAACAGCAGCATCATGATAGTTCACTGATATTATTTCCCCTGCCGCCTCATTCTCCTGTCGGCTCTAAAACCTCCAATTTCATCACCACCACTCGGTAATGATGAAACTGGCAGTATAAACAACAGCATCAACAAACAAACAGTGTCAAGATGGTGGGATTGGGAGGTGTAGTGGTTGCATTTATAATGTTTGTGTTGTTACAAGCGTTCTGTGTGTTTAGTATTTGTGTAGGTGTGTTTACGGAGCGTTGCATGTGGGCGTGTATGTAACCGTACGTGTGCATATTTTATTCATTGGGCATATTTACATGTGAAGGGGAGTAGATAGGGAGAAGGATAAAATCTTTCCATTTTTATTTCCATTGTCACACTCTCACCCATTTGGACTTACCACTCTAATTTTCTCCATCACCACTCTCTGGTGATGATGGTAAAGGCAGGATAATTTTTGGAACCAAAGGGTGATTGTATCAAACAAACAAACCATGTGCAAGGTAAGGGAGGGGGGGGGGGTCACATGGAAGATGAGGTTATATATTAATAAAGGTAACTATAATAATAATAATGCAAATAAAACCAAATACATGAATAATAATGATGACAAACATTAACCTACTAAGGGTGATAAACAGTACTGATAGTAACAGAAATGATAATAATAGTTATGATAATGATCCCACTTTCCAAAACTGATTCCATTTGCTGGAATGATTTTCCTAGGAATGGTGTTAGCATAGCATAGCAGGTACATATGATTGCAACATGCAATGTTCAAAAATAGTAGAAGTAAAAGGAGTTGGTTATCTTTTTCTCGTTGCTTATTTTTTTCCTTATTTGTAAGGGTTAATTCATTCCCCCCCCCCCCTTATTTTTTTGGTAAAAAGTAAACAAGCATCTGAATTAGCACAAATTTTTACAATCTCATTGATTTGGTAAACATATGTGGTTTTGTATTCATTCATTATTCACTCACATTTTCTTGTTTCTTACTCGCACTCATGTGTACTAAATTTTACAATCATAAAGAAGTGTACTTGTGTTTACTCTGGGGATATCTGTGATATTGTGTGATTACAACATAGGAAATTTTCCATTAGCATATTCCATTTCTTGAACACCTTTACATGTGAATGGGAGTTAAAGGGAAAAGGGAAATCTTTACATTTTTGTTTTTCTTGCCACTCTCTCACCAATTTGGTTCCACTCCACCAATGCCTTTATCACTCCTCTCTGGGCAATGATGGTAAAGGCAGGATAAATATTTGAACCAAACCGGTGTGGGTGTCAGCAAAGGCAACAACAAACCATGAGCGAGGGGGTGGGGGGAAATGGGAAAAGGGTTTTTGTTTTATTACTAATGATGACAATAATAATAATGACAAGAAGAGTCATACTGAGGGTAATAACAGCAATTAAAAAAAAACAGCAATGGTAATAATAGTTATGAAAATGATAAAATATTTTACAACATGTGATTCCATTTGCTAGGATGATTTTCTTTGGAATTGTGTTAACATTGCATAGCAGGTACATACAAATGCAAACTGCAGTTTTTAGTAATACCTGGAGTAAAGGAGTGGGTTTATATTTTCCTCCTTGTTTTTTTTTTCTTCCTAAATGTAGGGGTTTATTCATATTTTCCTCTTTGCTCTCTCTTTCTTTTGTTTTTTAATAAAAATTAACCAAGCATTTGTATTAACACAAGTGTTTACAGTATCATTGGTTTGGTAACCATTTGTGATTTTGTATTCATTCATTCAACACTCACTCACATGATTCAGAGGGGGTGATAAATAGAAAGGGAAATCTTTACATTTTTGTTTCCCTCACTACACTCTCACCAATTGGTTCCACGCCACCAATGACTTTCCTGACCACTAATGATGGTACAGGCAGGACGAATGTTTGAAACAAACCAGTGGGGGTAGTAGCAAAAGCAACAAACCATAAGCAAGGGGGCACAGGGGAGATGAAATTGTAAATTACTAATGATGATATCAGTAATACTTATAAAATTAATGATACTAAGGATAATAAGGTAAGTACTGACTACAAGGAAAAGGGGGAAGTCTTTACATTTTGTTTCCCTCGCTACCCTCCCACCCATTGGTTTCACTCCACCAATGTCCCCATGACCACTCTAATGATGGTACAGGCAGGACAAATGTTTGAAACAAACCAGTGGGGGTAGTAGCAAAAGCAACAAACCTTAAGCAAAGGGGGGAACATTGGAGATGAAGTTGTAAATTAATAATGATAATATCCTTAATACTCTTCAAATTAATGATACTAAAGATAATAAGGGTAAGGTAATGATAGTAATAATAATAATGATCATAATAATAGTAGACATAATCATAGTAATAATAATAATAATAATAATAATAATAATAATAATAATAATAATATAGTATAATAGACATGTGATTTTATTTACTAAAGTGATAATCTTAGTAGTGGTGGTAGTATAGCACAACAAGTGCATTTAAAGCAAACATTCCATAAATAGTAATTTGGAATGGGAGGAGTTGATTTTCTTTTCTCCTTTTTTCTTTTCCCCTTATCTATAAGGGTTGAAACCATCATTTTGAAACAAATAAAACAAGCATTTATATTTCCACTATTCTTTACATAAGGGATTTTCCATTGGTCTTTTGACCATATGTGATCTTTTTAGTCATTCACTCTCCATTCACTCACAGTTTCTTCTTTCTTTCTCGCACTCATGTATACCAAATTTGTAATACAATAAAGAAGAATACATATGATTTACTCTGGAAATAGTTGTGATATTTTGTGTGTGTACATAGGAAATTAAGTGTGTGTTATATGTGTGGTGTTTGTATCTGGCAAAGTTTCTGCAGGTCCATATAAGTTGTCTGTAGTAAGAAAGTGCTACCAGTAGTTTTGTATGTATGTCCTTAGCTGTCTTTGATATAGTGTTGAGAAAAATTGCTTTATGTATGTCGGTTTGTTTGCCTGTGTGCGTTTGTATGAGGTGTTTGAGTGTTGCGCGTGTGGCAGTAATTGTTGGACATGTATAATAAATGTATTCCTCTGTCTCTTGTGTGTTGTTTCTACATAATTGACATTGTTTGGATATGTATGCTTCTACCTGTGTTGTGGGGGTCATATTGTATAGCAGTCTATATGTGATTTCTCTAGCTTTTGGAGTTATGTGTTTGTTGTGTAGGTTTGAAAAGGTGCATGTGAAGTCAGTCATGAAGTATTTGTGTCCTCTTTTAATCCTAAGTCTTAGTGGTGGTGCTTGTTCTCTAACTAAATGTTTGTATATTGTGTGTTGTTTGCTGTATTAACTGTTCATGTCCTTTTATTGCCTGTATGCATGTCTGATAGAAAGTTGGCAGTTTTCCCTGGTAGTGTGCAGTTGCATTGTTAAGAGGTGTGAGATGTTTGATGTTGTGGCCTATGTAGTATAGTGCTAGTCTGTTCTGTTCTGGGTGTCTGATGATTTTACCTATGTGACTGATTCTAAGTGACAGTATTTTTGTCTGGATGTCCTGTAGTGAAATCCCCCTTGTCCCTTGTCTTGTATGAGAGTTTTGTGCTGAATGCTGTGTATTGTGTTGGTGAAGATGAAGCGTCTGATTTGTATGTTTATGTTTGTGACGGTCTGTTTGGGAGGGTCCAGTACTGTCGCTAAATATATTATTTTGGGTAATATGTATGTGTTGACTATTGTGCTTCTACCAAATATTGTGGATGTCTTGTACCTATACCTGTGTAACATGTCTGTGATCTGTTCGGTCAGTGCGTGCCATGTCTGTCTGTGTGTTTCTGTGGGAAATCAGCCTTTTGTTGACCACGTGGTATAGTATATATATTATTATTATTATTATTATTATTATTATTTTTTAACATTTATTAAGTGTTAACAAACTTTGCAAGGTGTATTGTTCGTGTTGTTACAGAGCGGTGCATGTGGAAGTGTAGGTGTCATATGCGCAAATTTTTACAACATTTATATCAACATTTTTACATTTGAAATGGGGGTAACGAAAAACGAGTACAAACAACAACAAGACGATAGTATACCATTTTTTTTCCTCTGCCACCCTTTCACCCGTCAGCTCCAACCCCACCAATACCATCATCACCACTTGGTAATGAGGAAAATGGCAGTAAACTTGTTAGAACCAACCGGTGAAGGCAGCAGCAGCATCAAAAACAACAGTATCGAAAAGGTGGGAAAAGGGGGGGGGGGGGTTGTCAAGTGGTATACTAGTTTACTATGCAGAAAAGGTAGTTGTTGCATTTGTATTGTTCGTGTTGTTACATGCGTACTGTGTGTTCAGTATTTGTGTGCGTGTATTTACGGATCGTTGTGTCTGGGCGTGTAGGTGACATATGTGTAATATTACAATTAATTCATTTGCATATTTACATTTCAAGGGGGGGGGGGACCCAAATTTTTATTTATTACCGTGATTGTTTAACCTGTCACCACCATCTCCAGCCGGCTCCAAAGCCACCAATACCATCGCCACCTTTTCGGTAATGATGGCAGTGGCAGCCAATTGATAGAACCAACCAGCGAGGGCGGTAGCAGCGTCAAAACAACCGCTGTGTAAGGGGCGCGTTGGAATACGCCCCTACCCCGGATATTATCCTTTGCTCTCCGCGGAGAAGAGACATCAAAATTCTCATTAAAAATGTGAATAGTGATGTTCAAGTGAGGTCTTTGGATAGCACAAAAGGAGTATATATTTTTTTTTTAGTTGATGATTTCTTCCCTCACACAACCTAAAAATCTCATTTCCTCACCCTTAACATATTATTTTTTTTTTTTTTTTAAATTTTTATTTGAAGATGAGAAAATTTAAGTGGCACACGCACATGTGCCAGCCAAAAATTGTCTTGTTTAAGTTGCATAATACTCTGTAATACCTTAACATATTATTTTTTTTTTTTTTTTTTTTCAGGAGTCAGTTTTATTTACTAACAGATTTAAACTGTAATTTCAATAGATAAATCACACCAATACCAGCCATGGTTGCCAACAACTCTGCACTAAGTTATTCACTGTATGTTCTTTGGTGACCTGATTCCAATAAATGTTGACAGTTGCCATCAGATGTCTGCAGCTAGTTTTCTGTATCTTGAATTGTTTCAAAACAATTGTTTACATACCATACCACAAGGAAACTAACTGTTCCAGTCATTAACATATTAGGCGAAAGATTTATACGTTGTGAAGAGAAACCAGAGTAAACGTAACTTCTGTTTGGACAAACGCGGCCTAGCAGATAAAGAAATAAATAATTTATTAAACAATATTTATTACACAACAATGTAGTGTCTAAAATTTCAAATAATAATCAAAAGTGTGTAAAGCTTTTATAATGGTAAAATTCAATTGATACCATCCAAAGTATGAATAAAATGCTTACAGGAATAAACATATACTTCTCTTGCAAAAAAGCTATCACTACAAGTATAGTAAAATCTATAATTGTTCCCCTTGATTGCTAAAGCCGAAATATGACTTCACTAGGTGAAATTATTTCCCTTGTAATAAAAGAATAATAACATAGTTACATATTCTTTATGGGACGTCGCATCAACACCATTTTTTGCTGTTATGATCTCTTGGAAAGTTTACGTTCAGTAGTTTTCCATTGCTTTCTAAACGACCGGCATCCATACCATTTCGTAAAAAACTAACACAAGAGGGTTTGCTGCCAAATCGTCTGCAGCTGCGTTTCGAAAGGTGATCTTCTTCTTCTTCTTCTTCTTCTTCTTCTTCTTCTTCTTCTTCTTCTTCTTCTTCTTCTTCTTCTTCTTCTTCTTCTTCTTCTTCTGTCGTTTGCTTGAAATTTATTGTCTACATCTGCAATAGTGTTTCTTATCTATATTTTACTGTCTAGTTTAATTCTCAGTGGTCCATAATACATATCTTCTTCTTACATTCGCTTAAAATTTATGGTCTAAATCTGCAATGTTGTCTTTCCTATGAATTTAGCTTTTTTTTTTTGTTTAAAGCTCACTCAGTGGTCCATAGAGTATATCTCCCACTGTTGTGTTTCTAGTCCAGACGGTATACCTTGATATGTCATACTGTGAGCAGTCCTGGAGTATGTGATCTTCCGGTCTGCTGCGCTAACCCACATGTGCACATGGCTGATTCGACAATCTTCAAGTTTGTATACACGTGCCACAGATTTCTGCCTCGTTTGCTGCCAGTCATTTCTGACACTGATGTCCCTCCATGCCATTATGTGAAAGTGTCCTTGATCTTCTCTGTTGGCCTACCCCTGCCCAGCTCTTTTTGTAGTGCAGCCTCCTCGAACAGCGCAGGTTAGGGTTTTCTTTTTGACAAAGTTCGTACAAAACCTTATCGTCGATTCGAACCCGGGTCTCCCTAGTCTAAGCCCGACGGTCTAGCCACTCGGACAGATTCTGCACATGTTGCGTGTCCTTCGCAGGATGTTGTCATCAAACCCAAAGTATTTGTCTAGGTAATTTTACGTTTAGTAGTTTGCCATTGCTTTCTGAACTAGAAGTCAACTTTTAATTCCGATTTAACGCTGGTGTGGTGATTGAAGGCCCCCTCCCCCACCCCCACCCACCTACCACCCCTGCCCCGACATCAGCAAACCGGTAGTTTAAGAGCCAGCGCTCTTATCCTTGATACCGTGTCTTTATTATAAGTAGAACAAAAACTTATCTTTCTGTCACATCTTTATTATACACACAACAACATATTATCTTTCTGCCACGTCTTTATTATATGTTGATTGATTGATTGATTTAGGAACCGCCATCACAGCATTCGGAAAATTCCCATAAGCTATTATATATAGAACAACAACTTATCCTTCGGCCACGTCTTTATTATACAACAACAACAACAACAACAACAACACAACAACAACAACAACAACAACAACAACAACAACAACAACAACAACAACAACAACAACAACAACAACAACATCAACATCAACAACATCATCATCATCAACAACAACAACAACAACAACAACAACAACAACAACAACAACAACAACAACAACAACAACAACAACAACTTATCTTTCGGCCACGTCTTTATTATACATAGAACAACACCTTCTCCTTTTCACCACGTCTTTATTATAAATAGAACAACAACTTATCCTTCGACAACGTCTTTATTATACATAGAACAACAACTTATATTTCTGCGATATTTTTATATATATAGAACAACAACTTATCTTTCTGCAAGGTCTTTGTTATACATAGAACAACAACTTATCTATCTGCCACGTCTTTGTTATACATAGAACAACAACATATCTTTCTGTCAAATCTTTGTTATACATAGACCAACAACTTATCTTTCTGCCACGTCTTTGTTATACATAGAACAACAACTTATCTTTCTGCCACGTCTTTGTTATACATAGAACAACAACTTATATTTCTGTCACGTCTTTGTTATACATAGAACAACAACTTATCTTTCGGCCACGTCCTTATTGTATATAGAGCAACAAAAACAACAACAACATCAGATTATCTTTCGGCCATGTCTTTATTATACATAGAACAAAAAACAAAACAACAACAACAGCATCAGCTTATCTTTCGGCCACGTCTTTATTATACATAACAAAAAAACAATGTTTTGCATATCCTTTACAGGACATCGCTGTCACCATCAGCATCTTTCAGCTGATTGTTGATTTCTTGGCAAGATTACGCTCAGTAGTTCGCCATTGCTTTCTGAGCGGCCGGCTCACATACGTCGTAAGTTACCGACACGATTCGAACCACTTATTATACATAGAGCAACAAAAACAACAACAACAACAACGACGACGACATCAACAACAACAACAACAACAACAATAAAAACAACAACAACAACAAGGATAAAAAGGTGTTCTTGGTGAAGGTATTCTATGGCGATGAAAAATGCAAGGCAGGTGGCCAACGCTTAAATATTGTTTCTCTTCCCTGGTGAAGATCACACAGACAGGTCATTTCCTGCCTGTCAGATATACCCGACTTACGTATCCCTGTACACAATCGTGTGCCAGGCCTGCTTGACAGCAAAATGGATCCCACCTGAACCAGGTGAGAGATGAAAGGCGAGTACAGGCAATTTCGGTTCAACAGGCCTTTTGTTGAAGTTATGCTATGTTTATGAAGAATAGTGAATCGGTACAACTATCTCGAAACAGTCATAACACCTGATAGGGGAGGTGCCTTGAAGAGATGAGAACAAGAATCGCTATGGCGAAGGCAGGCTTTTTTGCAAGATGAAAAACATAATGACTAGTAAACAGATGTCATTTGCAGCGAGAAAAAGAGTGTTGAGGTTCTGCTACACAGAGCCTTACTTTTGTATGGATGTGAAACGTGGACAATGAGCAGACAAGGTGAAAAACATCTGATGGATGTGGAAATGTGGTTTCTGAGGAAAATGCAAAGAATACCATGGACAGACAGAAGGAGCAAAGATCAAAGCCTACAAGAAGCAAATGAAAACCGTAAACTTATTAGAGAAATTAGATGTGTAGACAGTCACACTTGTTTGGAAACATTTTAAGATGCAATAAACTAGAGAACTTGGTGACAATTGACAAGATTAAGGGGACAAAAGCAAGGGGAAGGCAGTGAGGTAAATGTTCCTGATGACCTGGCCACAATACATAAAAGAGACAAAGATACAGAGCTGATCCACGACTCATTGTGTGATTGTGTGAGATTGCAAATCATAATCACCCATTCTTATCGACATGTCACATGATGATGACGATTATGAAGAATCGACACAGTGGTCATCATCAAGAGTCTTGCTGAATGGCGTGGGCGATCATGCCTCTCCACATCTTTTGAACATCTCCGGCATGGATCAATTCGCGTGCTGACACCCTTCTGTTAATTAGTTAGTTAGTTAGTTAGTTAGTTAGCTAGTTAGTTACTTAGTTAGTTAGTTAGTTAGTTAGCTAGTTAGCTAGTTAGCTAGTTAGTTACTTAGTTAGTTAGCTAGTTAGTTAGTTAGTTAGTTACTTAGTTAGTTACTTAGTTAGTTAGTTAGTTAGTTAGTTATTTAGTTAGTTAGTTAGTTAGTTAGTTAGTTAGCTAGTTAGTTAGTTAGTTAGTTAGTTAGTTATTTAGTTAGTTAGTTAGTTAGTTACTTAGTTAGTTACTTAGTTAGTTAGTTAGTTATATAGTTATTTAGTTAGTTAGTTAGTTAGTTAGCTAGTTAGTTACTTAGTTAGTTAGTTAGTTAGTTAGTTAGTTAGTTAGTTAGTTAGCTAGTTAGTTACTTAGTTAGTTAGTTAGTTACTTACTTACTTAGTTAGTTAGTTAGTTAGTTAGTTACTTAGTTAGTTAGTTAGTTAGTTAGTTAGTTAGTTAGGTAGGTAGGTAGGTAGGTAAGTAGGTAGGTAGGTAGGTAGTTTAGTTTAGTTTAGGTTAGTTAGTTAGTTAGTTAGTTGGTTAGTTAGGTAGGTAGGTAGGTAGGTAGGTAGTTTAGTTTAGTTAGTTAGTTAGTAAGTTAGTTAGTTAGTTAGTTAGTTAGGTAGGTAGGTAAGTAGGTAGGTAGGTAGGTAGTTTAGTTTAGTTTAGTTAGTTAGTTAGTTAGTTAGTTACACCTACCTTGTGCCAGACGTATTGGTTATCCATTCCTCTGGAAAACACAAGACTAGGCCGAGAGAGGGATCATGTCATTTGGGCACCACATGTTTCTCTGAAGCTCTGCCCAGGCATTGTGATGGAATATTGGCCACATTCCAACTCACATACTTTGGTCTGTCAAGACTGCAAGGTGCCAATCATAGTTAGTTAGTTAGTCCTTCCTCTTGAGCCCAAAGCGGCGCATAGAGCAGAAGTTATGGCTCTCCATGCCAGACGGTTCGCTGCTACCTGTTGTAGATCTTGGATGTTTACTTGGCCATTGAATGAGCCTTCTCTGATGATTGGTCTACGCAGGGTCTCTCTTGGTCTTCCATGTTTTCTTTTCCCTACCAGTGACCATATGAGGGCTTGGTAGGAGAGTCTTGTTTTTTCCATTCTAAGTACATGGCTGATGTAGTTCCAAAGGCGTTTTCTTATAAAATTGGATACAATATCTTGCTTAGTCTCTAGTCTTATTTGCGTATTGGTTCTGAAGTCTGTCCAGTGGAGGTTTAGAATTCTTCTAAGACATTTGTTCTCAAAATTATCTAATTTTTTAAAATAATCTTAACCTACCGTTCCAACTCTCACATCCATACGTTAACACTGGAATCACACAAGAGCGTAGACACAAGAGTTGAAGATTTTAAGTTTCGTGTGTTTGCTGAGTGTTTTTGACCTCCAGATGTTTGACAGCTTATCGAAGGCACCAGATGCCATTGCGATTCTAGATTATATTTCTGGTGTTGAGTCCCCTGTAGATGTCATTTTGCTTCCTAGGCACGTGAAGCTGTTGACTTTCTCAAGAACGTGTTTGTTTAATTTGGTGTCGTCTGAACTGTTAGTAAGATCGATAGTGTTTGTTTTTGTGGTATTAATTTGGAGACCAATTTGTCCTGAAGCAATTTGGAGATGGTTTATTTTCTCTTGGGCATCTGGTTTGTGTTGAACTCAAAAGCCATGACAAAAATTGTCCAGAATTGTCTCTCGTTACCGTCCTCTTTCTGTCTTTCAACACATCTTTCCAGAGGTCACATATTCCAGTTTTTGTCCTATCATAATGAGCTGCGTAAAGAACCGACATCACAGCACCCGGGACATTCCCATACGTGCTCCGCCCTCACCTTCAACACCCAGCAAAGAGTCCCAATACTAATGGTCCCAGTAGCAGTCTGATTATGTGTCCGTCTGGCCTTTCCTAGGAATACTGGATATTAGCCAGATCCTCTGGTCACTCCATCCAGCACCATTCTCTCCGTGATGATCTATTTGTTTTCCCGCACTATACACACTTTCCCATCCATCCATCCATCCATCCATCCATCCATCCATCCATCCATCCATCCATCCATCCATCCATCCATCATGTGCCATGCCGTTAAGCGTAGGCGGTCATGTTTTGCCATCTCACTCGATAACCAGAGTCGTGGATCATCTCCGTGTTTCTGTCTCGACCATGCCACGAGGCCAAGCCACCCAGCTATTTACTTCGCGGTTTTCCCCTTGGTCTCTTCCCTTACGCATGTCATGTAACATGCTATTCCATATTTTTCATGTATTCTCATCTTTCATATTACGAGGTATCGTTTAATGCCACCTGATTGTCCTGTAACATGCCATTCCATATTTTTTTTCTTTTAATTCTCATCTTATCATTTTGTATACCACTTGATTTTATCATGTATAATATAACATTACTGTGATGTGAGAGAGAGAGAGAGAGAGAGAGAGAGAGAGAGAGAGAGAGAGAGAGAGAGAGAGAGAGAGAGAGCAAGAGAGAGAGAGAGAGAGCAAGAGAGAGAGAGAGAGAGAGGGAGAGAGAGAAAAAAAAGAGAGACTTGAATTGCATCACTAATTTTTACGCTACATAATGTATATGTACAATTTTTTCTCCACTTCTTGCAATTGCGAGAATTCTCACGACAATCGTCAGTGTCTAAATTGTGTGTAAAGTGTAGGAGTTTGTTCTTATTAGTTTCAGTAATCATGTGAGGCATCATGTATTTGTCTATATGTGAGGATGTAAGTATGGGTGTGTATGTGAGGGATATGTGTGTGTGTGGGGGGGGGGGGGGGAATGTGTGTGTGCCTATGTAAGAGAGAGAGAGAGCGAGAGAGAGAGAGAGAGAGAGAGAGAGAGAGAGGAGAGAGAGAGAGAGAGAGAGAGAGAGGAGAGAGAGAGAATTCAGTGCTCGCATGTCCTGTAACATGCCATTCCATATTCTTTGTGTATTTTCATCTTTCACATTATCATTTTGTATGTATGACCACTTGATTTTATCATGTATAATATAACATTACTGTAATGTGAGTGAGAGCGCTAGTGAGTGAGAGAGAAAGAGAGAGAGAGAGAGAGAGGGGGGGGGGGGGGGGGGTTGAATTGGGGGGTCCTTTTTTAGTTCAATGTATATGTAATGTCTCCATTTTTTTCATTTTGCGACAATGTAGGAAACGGGTGTGGGAAAAAGGGGGGGGGGGGGGGGGGGGGGGGGGGGGGGGGGGGGGGGGGGGGGGGGGGGGGTGGGGTTTTTTTTGGGGAGGGGGTGGGGGGGTTTTTTTTTTTT
>JACEFZ010004230.1:52500-71426 GCA_014155875.1 Cepaea nemoralis | reverse complement strand
GCAAACACAGCCTGTGGGGGAGATTTGGCAGCAGACGGCCTTGCGTTGATTTTTAAAATGGTATGAGTGCCGGTCGTTCGGAAAGCAATGTCAAACTACTGAACGTAACTTGCCAAGAAATAACAAAAATAGCCACACACACAAATGTTGGGTGACTGCGACATCGTGTAAAGGATATGTAACTAACTTAAAATTTTTAATATATTACTAAACTGTTACTCTCCAATCTGTCGTACAGATTCTCTCCGCATACTATTTGTTTAAGCATCTTCAGCGGAGACTTATGTGGCTCATAATGTGAGATTCCGGTGACAATACAATCTTCCAACTTATTATACTATTGCGATCCCCGTCTAATTGCATCATCCTGTCCCCCTCACATGAATTCATCGGAGATTACATTTATGAAATAAGCGTGGACAAGTTCAGCTTAAGCTTAAGTGGAAAAGATCATACTTCCATATCCAGACATAAAACAGTATCCGTTTCCAAATATTTGTTTGTAAAAGAACCATACCTCGTGGCAGAGAAAATATTTAAACCAGATTAGAAAATCACTTAAATGAGCTTCTAATGTTGACATCATTTGATTTCATGGGAACAAACGGAATAACAATGCCATAATATGACCTACAATATCGTATAGCCTGAAACTGCGCCTAAAAATGACCTAAAAATTCCGAATAGGTAGTAAAACTGCCTTATTATGAACTAATCGTTTAAAAATTGGACGGAAATAAGCACTTACATGTACAATAAACACCATCTAATTTTACTCAGAGTATGCTAAAACATACGTTAAATAACTGTATAATGCTACAAGAAATAAGACATGCCCTAAAATTACATGCTCTAATTACAAACAACATAATATGAAACAAATATCTTGGAAAAGTCATACCATCTGAATGGGAGATCCCTTGAAGAGATTTGAACAAGAATCGCCACGGCGAAGGCAGCCTTTTTGCAGGATGGAAAACATACTGACAATAAAAAGTTGTCATTTGCAACGAGAAAAAGAGTGTTGAGGTTTTACAGTGAACCTTAGTTTTCGTATGGATGTGAAGGTGGACAATGAACAGACAAGTAGATGGCTGTGGAAATGTGGTTACTGGGGAAAATGTAAAGAATACCATGGGCAGACAGAAAAACCAATGACCAAGTCCTACAAGAAACAAAATGAAAATCGTAAATTGATGAGAGAAATTAGACGTAGATAGTCAACATGTTTTGGTCACGTTATTAGAAGAAATAAATTGGAGAACTTGGCGACAATTGGCAAGATCGAGGGGAAGAGAACAAGAGGAAGGCAGAGAAGTAAATACCTGGATGGCTTGACCACATGGTATGATCGATACAAGAACACTGAGCTTATCCACGACTCTGGTGATCGAGTGAGATGGCGAAACATGACCATTCACGCTTACCGGCATGAGACAAGATGAATGAATATATAATGTGAAACAAACAACAAATGTAACACTACATATTAATATGAGGCGCCGCAAAGATGGCTCTTGATAAATGTGTGTATTGAAGTTTTCCTAGAATACTTTAATGATGTAATGAAGAGACATAGCAGAGATGACAAAGATACTGAATAAGACTCATGATAATAAGACACATGACAATAAGACACATGACAATAAGACACATGATAATAAGACACATGACACACGAGAGATCACCTCAAAAATCTGCAGATCGATTTCTCATCACAATCCAAGGAGGCCAGCACGACCGAATGAATAAGAGTGCTTGCTCTTAAACTTCCTGTCTGCTGATACCGAGGTTGCGGGTTCAACCCTTACAGTGGTCAGTTGGAATAAAATGTTGACTTCTCGTTCTTGACTTGAGGACATAAATTACAAGTACCTCTGAAGTCGGAGTGGGTGCGCCTGATAGCGAGGGGCACTGGTAATAGGCCAAGCTTATTCTTAGATGAAAGGAGGTACGTCGGCGACCACGACACCTTATGCTATTCTCCGCATCGTGCCATGCCTCTTCTAGAAAAGTCTTCCATTCATTCTGGCTAAGTTATTACTCTTTATCTGTAGCCAATTCCATGGTTTGTTAGATTTTGCATTAACAATTTTCTACAGGATGCCAATTCCTCGTCAACCCCCCCCCCCCCCCCCCCCCCCCCCCCCCCCCCCCCCCCCCCCCCCCCTTAGTAGACTCTTGCGAAATGTAAGGTAGTTTACTGTGGTGGTATGCTTCGCTTTACTCAAGGTAACACCCTGGCTGTTGTGTTATAGCGCCGATAATTGCTTCTCAACTGACACGACAAGCTCACCTGTACAGCAGCGACTGCCTTGCTGCGATTTCGTTTCTGGTCACCATGATTATCGGGCATCGGGGTCTATAAGCGGATAAGATCGCGGCCGTTCGGCCCGTCATGGAGACGCATATCATTGCTGCGGCCATTGATTGATAAGAGGCTCCTACTGCAGCTAAAGCGATAGTTTGCTCAGAGTCCGCGTACAATGGGGTGAAGCTTTTCAATTCTTGAAACGTTCGGAGACTGCAGAAATATGGAAAATATTACTGTTAAAAGTATGTATGTGTCAGATGCAACAATCGGGCGTGTGAATATTCATCTTTCATGTATACTCGGTCTTGGCATGGTGGGTTAAGTGATCAAGTCTCTTCCTCACCGTATTTCCTTCTCAGGCAATTATGAAAAGTACTATCAAATCGCAGCACTGCACAAGCAAATACGTTACCATATAGGGAACTACATTACACTGTTTCGTTAAGCCTGTAGCTCGGTACATTCGATTTGGCCGTCATATTTCGGATTTTTTCGTAACTATTAGCTATTCTCAATCTAGGTACCTCTCCCGATGTGTCTCCACCTTGCCGTGGTGGGGGAGCTTGCGTGTCCCATCGACCCCATGTGCTTGCCGATGGATGAAAACTATATATCGGACAGCTCTTGGGATAGGGACCAGACTAAGAGAGAGACAACCTGCTGCTCTGCAGGTAGACTGAGGATAACAGTCAAAAGATTAAATCAGGTACACGAAGGCAGAAGACCTTGTCCGGACAAAACTATAAGGCTCTCTGTCAAGGGCTGTGGCTGAAGCCACAAACCCGCGGATCTGAGAGCCGGGCCGATACACACCTACCGATAAATAGAGGTACTGAGCACGCTACATGCCCAGTTCTAATACTTGTTTGAAGGCTCTCAGCTGGGGGATATGACGGATTCCCGGATGAGAGGGCCTGGCCGTTTCTCGCTCACTGCTGCACGGAGGTAAGGTGCTGAGCCGGCAGCACATGTAGCCTACCTCGTGAGCGAGAATAAAAATGCAGAAAGTGTCCCAGTCGAATGAAATGGCTACGAAAACTGTCTGTATCTAACACATAGAGTGTAGACAAAAGTGAAAAAAACGTCCCAATAACACAAAATGGAACGCACGGCTAGCGAATCCATTGCGTGGTCCGAAGTCAAAAGCAAAAGCTTACCGAGCGGATGTCGCCCGCAGTCTGACCGTTCCTGGTGTGTGCTTGAGCGACCAGTAAGTAACAAGCGAGATGCCCAACACACGGAAGTGAGGAACTAAAGCAGCCATGAGCAGGACGTCGCAACTCCCTGGGTGAGCCCAGTCTCAGAGCAATATGTGCCGGCTCTGCAATTATGGAAGCCTCCTTGGATAGCCTTGGATAGGCCCATGGTCTGCCCCTGCCTTCCCTTGAGGGTTAACCGTGATGTCGATGATCGTTCTATCTTGACCAGCTGAGATGTGGGCGACATCACAACAAAAAGCCTAACGTGCCTCGAAACCCGAGGAAGCTAACCTCATTAAAAAATGCCTGCTGAAGACGGAAGTGCCGTCCTACGGGTGGCAAACTAAAAATTGGCACTACGCATTTACGTCCAAGTGAAATGTCTCGTCCGAATGTCTCTCGTGCTAGGAACAGCTCTGACTACCTAGTTTCCGAATGCCGCTCTTGTTCGGAACAGCTCTGACTAGGTAGTTTTCCGAATGTCTGTCGTGCCTGAAACAGCTCTGACGGGCGCAACGACAAGCACATGTCCGAAAACTCGCTGAGTGGATACCATTTGCAGACCTGTCTGGTTTTGTGCGGGAACGGCCCGGGGCGAACGAAATGCCCAATATATTGAAGTGAGGAATTAAAGCAGCCATGAGCAGGACGTGACGAATACCTTGGTGAGCCCAGTACCAGGGCGCTATGTGTCGGCCCTGCAACTATGGAAGCAACCTTGGATAGCGGAAAATGCTATGGGCTGTCCCTTCCTTCTCTTGAGGGATGACCGAAGTCCTCGACTGTTCCAACTTGACCAGCTGAGATGTGGACGGTACAAAAAAAGTGAGAGTCTCCCAGGAATGCTAACCTGGTCAAAAATGCACGCATAAGCCGGATGTGTTGACCTAAGGGTTTTCAACCCAAGGGTGCCTAACGCACACCGCAATGACATCTGAAAAAACACTCCGGATGAACGAAAAGAAGAAGAAGAATCTAGGTACATGGCAAGTTGTACCACGCTTCACCTAGTCACTATCCTTTGACCTGTTTGACATGAAAGACCCAAATTCTTCGTATAGAGTCCTTATTTCTTTCACCAAAAATTCCATATTTTGTTTGAAAATTCAAATTATTGAAAAGTATGGAAAGTATTATACTATCGCTGGCATCTGACATAAGAGATTTGGTGAAGTTGTTGATAATTATGATATTGATGTTGTGATGTTGTTGTTGTTGTCGAACACTTTCGAATTGTTTCGTAAACATATTCACAAGTATTGATTGACTCTCATAGAAGTTAAAGAAAGACGTTTAGATTGAGCTGTTCACACTTCTACGACATGAAGATCTGTAGACTGTAGATAACTTAGTTCAATCCCGGCAGGCAACAGCACATTCATTCCTAGCAGGCTGGTGGGACCTCTAGGAGGTCAGCAGATGTACTTTCTGTTGGCTGTCGACTATCATCACGAGGATTCCCCGTGCCTCTCTCGTAGTCTCTTTGCTTGCAGAGTTTGTAGTCCTCGTCAGGTTTTGTCATAGCTGAGACCATCTTCAACTTTCTCTTCGTTGGCCAGATATGAGGATTCCCCGTGCCTCTCTCGTAGTCTCTTTGCCTGCAGAGTTTGTAGTCCTCGTCAGGTTTTGTCATAGCTGAGACCATCTTCAACTTTCTCTTCGTTGGCCAGACTCATTTCTGCATGGCACCTGGCGAGATGCGGTGAAATATTCCAGGCATTACATCGTGCAATATTTTATTTATGGCGTCTGTTTAGATTCATTTCTGCCCAGAATGTTCCTCGTGGGAGGTAAAAAAATCCTTCTTCTGTATGAACCCCCATCCCTATCATATCATCTATCACAGCCTCTGCATCCCGCATGTGATGGCGATCATTTGCCTTTTAACAGCCTCACCCCTCAGAGCATAGGTCCACTCACCCAATTGACATTCAAGTCCTTTTATATTTCACCATGTCCTGCTGCTTCCTCCTTGTTTCTCTATGGTATTCATCTCAGTCTCTAATGCTCTTCTGTGTGTAATTTATGTGTCCTTGTATTTATTTGGAGGATCTACGGTAGCACACTGGATAGCACTCTTTCCTTTCGGTCCGATGATCGTGTGATAGAATTCCCATCGAGGTACGAATTGTTTTTAATTGGCCTGGGATCCCTGAAATACCCAGGAACTGTTCACGGAAATAAAGATGGCAGGCATAATATTGACCATATTCCCGTGGATTGTCGATTGGTCTTTGAAGGTATGGGGCTGCCACTACCCTGGACGCGTGGAAAGGGTCCTTTACTGTCTTTGCTTACTATTTCTTTGAGCTGGTGGGATCCAGAGACTGAACTTTATAATTATGTTATTAAAATATGTTCTAAATGTATGTCCTACCCAGTGCCAGCGTCTTTGCCTCACCTCTTGATTACCTGGTATTTGCTTAGTTCGCACCCCAAGCAACCACATATCCATTCTATGATACCACTTAGCATCATTCTACACATACACTAGTTAATTGATGCTTCTGGACTGTTAGTAATTGATTGAATCGTCCTATGTGTTTCTGAGCAGTCAACGCCGCCGAAAGGATTGGATCGCCCTAGCTCTTAAACTTCCTGTGCGCTGAAGGCGGAGTAGCGGGATAAACCCATGCACGGGACAGTTGGACTTCAAAGTTGACTTGTCGTTCATAAAGCAATAGCAAAATCAAAATTGTCTAGCAAATCAACGTGGGTTTAGGGTTGATCACAACTTCCTGCAATGGCATGAGTTGTATTGTATGTGTTTCAGACTCATACAGTAGTACTTACTTGGAGATAATGTTTCTCAGTTTGGTACTAGATTTAAATTTCTTTTAACTTCCACAAGATTGCTATGAAAGCTTCACTCGACTTTTATATTCTTGCTTTAATACTGGCTTACGGCCTATGGAGTATGATACCAGCCCTACATAAAACGTCTGTTCTATACCTGGAAAATACTAGTGGTTTTTGTGTAGCGAAGGTAAAATAAAACATCTTAGCATGTACTCTGCATGGTAACTGCTCGGCCAAGCGGTCTTTTTGCCACAACCTGAAAAGCCTTCCCGACAGACACCAGCAATGGTACAAATTTCGTAGTTCTGGTGTTAGTTTTAAATGTAATAAAGGATTCACAATGCATTATACAAAGCTCTCTCTCTCTCTCTCGCTCTCTCTCTCTCTATCTCTCTCTCTCCCATCTCTCTCTTTGTGTGTGTGTGTGTGTGTGAATGTGTATGTGTATGTGTGTGTGTGTGTGTGTATGTGTTCGTGTGTGTGTCTGTGTGTGTGTGTGTGTCACTGAGCCATTTGGGACTTCTGTTACCGCTGCTAAAACAGCCTGCTTTTACTGGCATCTGTACATTCGACCTTTGACTCACCTGAAAAGAACAGACTCCGCCTCTGAGCACACCGAAGCCATGTGAGTGACAGCTTCTACGGGATACTGCCCTGTGTATATTAAACTGTTGTGTCAGTTTCCGAAGAAATACACACTCATCTCTGTCAATCATTTACAATATTTTCCCCCTTGCAGACTGTTGATTGGCACCTTGCCGTCTTGACAGACGATAGTTTGTGCTCTAAAAAGGCATAATAACTTTTAACTATGGCGGTAGCGAGTGTGACTGATAAGGCCAATTTGCGCTGTAAATGTCCGTTCACAGTGGGTGCATGTGAACACGTGGTCATTTCCACCATCATGCACCATCTTACGTCTCAAACGCTTGGTGTGTGACTTTTCTGCAATAATTTTCTCCTTTGACTTTATTCCATTTCTGATATTTGCCCTCCATGCAACACGTTCAGCGGCGACTTGCTCCCAATGTGCATTATCAATGCCTGTATCAATCATGTCCCGCTTACACACATCTTTGTATCGTAGTAGAGGCCGACCCTGAGATCTCTTACCCATCTGTAATTCACCAAAAAAGATATCCTTTGGTATTCTACCATCATCCATCCTCCTAAGATGTCCTATCCATCTAAGTCTACGAAGACTGAGCATGGAATAAACTGTCACACAACCTGATCTTTCCAATACTTCAGTATTTGTGATTTTGTCTTGCCACTTAATACCAAGAATTCTTCGCAGACACCGCATATGAAAGCTGTTTAAATTGTTCTCTTGGTGTGAGTAAGTTGTCCAGGTTTCACTGCCATAGAGAAGAGTACTAAGGACACAGGCTTGATAGACAAGGACTTTTGTTTTGGCAGTAAGCTTCCTGTTCTCCCAGACTCTTTTTCTTAACCTGTTCATTGTTGTTGCTGCCTTACCAATCCGGATGTTGATTTCCTGATCTAGGGATAATTTGCTATTTACCACTGATCCTAGATATGTAAAATGGTCTACTATCTCTAGTTCGGCGTCGTCAATAAAGATTGATGGTACCCCATGTGCACCTTGTGACATAATCTGTGTCTTCTTTTTGCTAATTGTTAAACCAAATTCAGAACAAGCATTGGAGAATGCAGATAGTAGACATTGCAATTCTTCCTCAGAGTGGGTCGTAACTGCAGCATCATCTGCAAAAAGCAACTCTCTGATCAGTACCCTCCTAATTTTGGTCTTAGCCTTCAATCTCTGAGCATTGTAGAGGCCGCCATCTGAGCGTGAGTGAATGTATATACCACCATCCTGATCACGAAATGCATATTTCAGTAGAAGTGAAAAGTATATTCCAAAGAGGGTGGGAGCTAGTACACAACCTTGCTTAACTCCACTCTTGATTTCAAATTCTTCAGAAGTTGCACCATCAAACTTGATTATACCCTTCATGCCTGTGTGGAACGATTCCACAATGGACAGAAGAGTTGGTGGGCAGCCAATCTTCTTTAGTGCCTTGAACAGACCCTCACGACTGACCAAATCAAATGCCTTTGTGAGGTCGATGAAGGCAATAAACAGTGGTTGATTCTGTTCACGGCATTTTTCTTGCATTTGTCGCAATGAGAATATCATATCAGTGGTAGACCGGTTCTGTCGAAAGCCACACTGTGATTCGGGGTAGACTTGATCTCCTAGGACTTGAAGTCTGCGCAGAACAATTCTGGCAAATACTTTTCCAACAATACACAGAAGTGAGATACCCCTATAGTTGTTGCAGTCGCTCCGATCACCCTTGTTCTTGTACAGTGTTATGATGCTTGAATCTTTGAAATCCTGTGGGACTTGTCCTTCACGCCAGCATAGCTCTATTAGCTGGTGGATCTGTATAGTGAGTGTGTCTTGCCCACTCCTGATAACCTCTATTGGAATCCCATCCTTACCTGGAGCCTTGCCAGATGCAAGTTCATTTATAGCACACTTAACTTCTGTTATGGTGGGAAGTGTGTCCAGGTGGTCAAGAGTTGGTAGAGCCTCTATGGCGTTGAGGGCATCATCCGCTAGTTTGGTCTCACTTGAGTAAAGCTCCAAATAGTGCTCTACCCATCTGTCCATCTGCTGTTTCTTATCAGTGATGACTTCTCCAGTCAAGGTTTTCAATGGTGCACTTCTTTTGATCACTGGACCACAGGCTTTCTTTATTCCTTCATACATGCTTCTTATGTCTCCCTTATCACTTGCGATTTGAATGGACTCACATAACTTGATCCAATAATCATTTGCACACTGCCTGGCAGCCTTTTGCACATCCTTCCTAGCTTGCCTTAGCTCACTCAGAGTGTTACGCGTTGGTCTTTCCTTGTTTCTTAAGAGAGCTTTCTTCTTCTTATCAATCAAGGGCTGCAGAGTCTCGCTGTTGGCCGCAAACCAGTCCTGCCTCTTATGATCCACAGTGCCGTAAACCCCTACGGCAGTTTTATAAAGAGTTTCCTTAATTTGACCCCACTTTTCATTTACTGTACAATTTTCTGGTGTATCAGTGAAAGCGTCTTCAAGTTGCTGTTGAAACTGAAAGCACTTTTCAGGATCATGAGTGTTAATAATATTAATCCTGGGGCTAGATTTGTGTTTAGCTGTGTAGATTCTCTTTGGTCTCAGTCTAACCCTTGCAACAACCAAAGAATGATCCGTATCACAGTCAGCACTGTGGTAACTACGAGTCAATGATATATGGTTCAGATGTTGTCTCCGTGTGATGATGAAGTCCAGCTGGTGCCAATGGCCGGATCTTGGATGTTTCCATGTGACCTTATGCATCTCTTTTGTTTTAAAAAAGAGTTTGTAATACATAGGTCATTACTGGTGCAATGCTCCAGCAGCCTTTGCCCATTTTCATTCATGCGACCGATGTTGTATTTTCCAAGGGACACTGGCCATGAACTCGAGTCCTTGCCCACACGAGCATTGAAATCACCGAGCATATAAATGTAGTCAGATTTTGGAACTGCCTTGATCACGGAGTCTAACTCCTCATAGAACAAATCCTTCACATCATCAGAGGAATCGAGTGTCGGTGCATATGCAGTAATAATGGTGGCAAACCCACAAGAGGTTGCCAAGCGCAGGGATAATAGTCTTTCATTTCCTCCTGCTGGAATTTCAATCATTCCCAGTAGCGAATTCTTCACTGCAAAGCCCACACCGTGTTGCCTTTTTTCTGCCTGCCCTCTACCCTTCCAGAAAAAGGTGTAGTTGTTTTCCCTGAGTGACCCTTCCTCAGCGAGGCGAGTCTCCTGCAGGCCAGCAATATCAATGTTAAGACGATTGAGTTCGGCATCAATCACAGCCGTTTTTCTCACATCGTCAATATTGGTCAAGTCAGTGGAAAATCCTGGACACATGGTTCTCACGTTCCAGGTTGCAAGCCGTAGCTTGAGGTTTCTATTTTTATTTTTGTTTGTACCTGGTGCATTGGTTTTACAGCCTGCGATTCAGATTTTGTCCTAGCCCCAAGCACCCATTGAAGCAGGCAGGCTGTGGCGGATCAGCACCCAATTGGCTGGGGGCTGCCCAGCTTGAGGCGGGCGGTAGCTGATCAGTGACACCTATAGGTGTCTCCCACCGTCAGAGGCAACGCGTGGCGCCCCATGTCTACGCCAACTGACAAGGACTTATAACCCGTAACAGTTGCCTCTCGCTTTGATTCCGAGACCAGTTAAGACCAGGGATGGAGTTATTGCCTCTCCATAGCACAAAGCCTGGGCTAAAATATAGAGATCATGTGTTGCCCATGCAGCATGATCCCTCTCTCGGCCTGCCTAGTTCACTCCAGAGGAAAGGTAACACCCCTACATCTGGAACAAGACAAGCTGCAGAAGCTGCCGGATCAGCAAAGCAATGCTCTAACTGTCCGCCTGCCGGAGCTTCGATCCTAGACCAGTCGCCAACCAAGGCTTAGGGCCTGGTCTGCCCTGCCATGACAATTTTGCATTTCCTCGCACCAGGGTAAGGCTTGTACCCTCCCAATTGCGCTCTTCCGCCCGAAGCCGTTGGCACAATGTGGGGTATCGGGTTTGGTAAGCGCTGCCCAACGTTCGGCGCTAACAGAAACCAGGTAGTACCGTCTACTGTTATACGGTAGCTCAGTCATATCTGACTAAGACCTGACTGATCAGACTTGTGAAGGACAAGACAAAACTCTACTTTATCAAATGAAGAACATTTTATGCAATGAATCCTTGCCCTTGGAAGTTACAAAAAGGGTTCTTGCATGTTACATAAACTGTTGATACCCCACATGAAAATATTCTATTAATCAACCTCTTAAGAAGCGTTATTCCATCACGGTGATTTCTCTAACCACTTTCGCAATGAATTTACCTCATTATCAATACTCATGTCGTGGACATTTTAGCTGTACACGGTTTGTTATAGGTGCAACATATTCATTTTGCAATCAAAACATCATCACTCAGTGCCTTGCCGGCTGGCGTGGGCTATAATGCCTCTCCACTTATTGCAATTTCCGACGGCATGGATTAATTCATGTGTTGACTCACTTCCGTGCTATGACACAAGACTGTCAAGAATCTTCTCACGCTGTCTTCCTCTATCTCTCCTTCTACAAATCTTTCCGGTTGTCAAAAGTTCCAGTTGTTGTCTTCTCATAGTGCTGCCAAAAATTATGGCTGCTTCTTTCTGATGCTTGCGATAAGTTGTCATTACGTCTTAACCTCCCTCAAAATGTTTAATTGTTCATTTTGGCTGCCCCGTAAATTTCCAGCATTCTTCTATAAAACCACATAGCCAAGGTTTTTAGAGATATTTTTTCCGCCTGTTTACTAACCGTGCAGGATTCGCAGTCGTATGTTAAAGCTGGATCTATGTAACATGCAAGAACCCTTTTTGTAACTTCCAAGGGCAAGGATTCATTGCATAAAATGTTCTTCATTTGATAGAGTAGAGTTTTGTCTTGTCCTATCATGTTCTTTATGTATGTAGTGCATCTTCTATCCGATATTATCCATGTGTCTAGATATCTGAATTTCTGCACTTGTTTCCAAAATCACAAAACATAACGTGCTGTAAAATCCGTGCTAATGTGCTCGTCTTGTTTTCTACATTTCAAATAATAAAATTAGAGATTTAAAAATTGAAAGATCAGATTACCAGTGACGATAGCTTAATCGTGCATACCGACGCTCTTTCATAGCGGGAAGAAATCTGACTGGGGATGCTCAGCTAAAGTCAGATGGAAGATTTTTTGCTGCGCAGAATGGAGCCTACAGAACTACAATCTCAAGTCTGAAGATGGAGGTGGCAGGAAGCAATCACTGCTAGTTCGAGTCACCAGAACAATGATCGTGTCTAATTCTAAGTAATTATTACATATTACAGTGTTACATGTTACAGTATTACATATTACAATGTTACAAGTTACTGTATTACATATTACAGTGTTACGTGTTACAGTATTACATATTATAGTGTTCCATGTTACAGTATTACATATTACACTGTTACATGTTACAGTATTACATATAACAGTGTTATATGTTACAGTATTACATATTACAGTGTTACAAGTTATAGTATTACATATTACAGTGTTACAAGTTACAGTTTTACAAGTTACAGTATTACACGTTACAGTATTACATATTACAGTGTTACAAGTTACAGTATTACAAGTTACATTGTTACATGTTACAGTATTACATATTACAGTGTTACATGTTACATTATTACATATTACAGTGTTACAAGGTACAGTATTACATAGTACAGTGTTACATGTTACAGTATTACATATTACAGTGTTACATGTTATAGTATTACATATTACATTGTTACATGTTACATTATTACATATTACATTTTTACATATTACAGTATTACATATAACAGTGTTACATGTTACATTATTACATATTACAGTGTTACAAGTTATAGTATTACATATTACAGTGTTACAAGTTATAGTATCACATATTACAGTGTTACAAGTTACAGTATTACAAGTTACATTGTTACATGTTACAGTATTACATATTACAGTGTTCCATGTTACAGTATTACATATTACAGTGTTATATGTTACATTATTACATATTACAGTGTTACATGTTACAGTATTACATATAACAGTGTTACATGTTACAGTTTTACATATCACAGTGTTACATGTTACATTATTACATATTACAATGTTACATGTTAGAGTATTACATATTACACTGTTACATGTTACAGTATTACATATTACAGTGTTACATGTTACAGTATTACATGTTACAGTGTTACAAGTTACAGTATTACATATAACTGTGTTACATGTTACAGTGTTACATATTACAATGTTACATATTACACTGTTACATATTACCCTGTTACATATTACCCTGTTACATATTACAGAATTTCCAAATTACATGATACAGTGTTTTTCACATTACAGTGTTACATATTACCGTATTAAATGCTATAGTGTTACATATTATAGTATTTTTTTTTTTTGCATATCCTTTACAGGACATTGCTGTCAACATCAGCATCTTTCAGCTGTATGTTGATTTCTTGGCAAGATTACGCTCAGTAGTTTGCCATTGCTTTCTGAGCGGCCGGCTCACCCACCCCGTAAGTTACCGACGCGATTCGAACCACTGCTGATTCTCACCGTCGTCATGTTACTTAAGAAAGTATACGAGATTACGGAGAAAAGTCGCTAAACCTCTAGGCCAGGAAGCCGGCTATTATAGTATTACATGTTGCAATATAACATACTACAGTGTTACATATTACAGTATTACATATTACAGTATTACATGTTACAGCTTTACATATTACAGTATTACATATTACAGTATTACATATTACAGTATTACATATTACAGAATTACATATTACAGTGCTACATATTACAGTATTACATATTACAGTATTACATATTACAGTATTACATATTACAGTGCTACATATTACAGTATTACATATTACAGTATTACATATTACAGTGCTACATATTACAGTATTACATAAAAAAGTCGCTTAAAAGTCGACAGGGTAACTTCATTGCACGGATTGTTATCCCATATGGCTCAGTCTCTTTCCGCAGCACGGAAAGCGTCGCACAAAGCACGAACTCCGTAGCTCCAGCGACGACCCACAGGAATCCCCTAAATAACTGCACTCGTGAACCGAAGAGCACGGCCCGGATTCGAATCCACAACCTTCGGAGCCCGAGGCAGACGGATTGACCACTTCGCCACGGAGACCACCGCCAGAATTACATTATTACATATTACAGTATTTCAAACAACGAACATATGTGGAGTAAGTAACTACAGAACATGAGCAATTCCCTCTTCCATGGACTTACTTACATATTCAGATCATGCTGGGATACGAGTGAGCAGATCTGTCGTTCAGTATTGTACAGTATATGTGTTGCTAGAAAACATTCGGTTCAGGACAAACACGTCTTAGTGTTTAATAATGACTTGTAGTTGAAATGGTTACGTGTGGATTCCCACATTCTCGTGGGTTTAAATTATTCTACAATAATAATAATAATAATAATAATAATAATAATAATAATAATAATAATAATAATAACAGCAGCGGCGATTGCGGCGGCAGCGTCGGCAACGGCAGAAGCAGCAGCAACAACAACAACAGCAGAAGCAGTAGCAGCTATAGTAGCAGCAGCTGTAGTAGTAGCAGCAGCAGCAGAAGTAGTAGTAGTAGTAGTAGTAGTAGTAGTAGTAGTAGTAGTAGTAGTAGTAGCAGTAGTAGTAGTAGTAGTAGTAGTAGTAGTAGTAGTAGTAGTAGTAGTAGTAGTAGTAGTAGTAGTAGTAGTAGTAGTAGTAGTAGTAGCAGTAGTAGTAGTAGTAGTGGTGGTGGTGGTGGTGGTGGTGGTGGTGGTGGTGGTGGTGGTGGTGGTGTGGTGGTGGTGGTGGTTGTTATTGTTGTTGTTGTTGCTGTTGTTGTTGTTGTTGCTGTTGTTGTTGTTGTTGCTTTTGTTGTTGTCGTCGACGTCGACGTCGTCGTCATTGTTGTTTGTCCAAAGACAGCCAACAAAATTAAACCCAATTATTACCAATAAGAAAATAGAATGCTATCACGGTTACCTTTCGCGGACTCCCCGGACAACATGACACAGTCTGCTCCATCCAGAACTGCGTTGGCGACATCGTTGGACTCGGCCCTGGTAGCTCGGGGTTTGTAGGTCATGCTCTCCAGCATCTGGGTGGCGCAGATGACGGGTTTCCCCGCGACATTGCAGGCCGATATCATCAGCTTCTGGGCAACGAACACCTTGACATGGATGATAACCAGGTCTCATTATTCATCCAACAGATTTTTTTGTTTGAAGTGAGGTGCAAATAATCTTCATGAATGAAATAAAAGTCAGTTGCATGTCTTTATAAGGACGACGCGATCACCCATGGCATTTATTGGCTGTGTGTTGATTTTCTGTGCAATCTTATGTTCAGTATTTTGCCGTTGCCTTCTGAACTGGAGACGCCCATACCAATGTGAAAATCTATGCGACGCGATTTGCTCTTACATCGCCTGCGGTTGACCTCGCACCCAGTATGTCGTGATTATGAATCTGCGTTTACAACCCCTAATACACAGACACCGACCTTTGTGAATCCAGTGCATTCTGCATGGTTATACAGTTGCGTGCAGCAGCATAGTAAAATTTGGGAATCAAGAAGAAATAGCGGCTGGATGTCACAATAAATCTTGGATGTCGATCGATGACAGAAAGTCGCGCCAAACGTCTACAGAACAGTCGGCATTTCTTTAATATGTTGTTGATCGAGGAGGGACTATAGCACCATACGTCTGCAAGGCGGCAG
The DNA here is from genome assembly GCA_014155875.1 of Cepaea nemoralis. Classification (NCBI taxonomy): domain Eukaryota; kingdom Metazoa; phylum Mollusca; class Gastropoda; order Stylommatophora; family Helicidae; genus Cepaea; species Cepaea nemoralis. The sequence goes on along the minus strand of JACEFZ010004230.1, from coordinate 55,718 downwards.
CCATCCTTTGAAATTGGAGACACTCTGTCTGGATGTAAGGCGGCCATATCTTTTGTTGTGGGGACAAGAATTCTCTAGATTACAGACGGCAAGACTTTTTCAAGTGCCGGGACAGGTCCCCAGATGAAAGCGGAATAGACGGCGGGTTGTTTCCAACCAGTCTAAACAGGAGAGAGAAAAATAGCTTCTAGACGGTCTAGTGTCTAGACAGTTTTGTGACGTCACCCAGACCCAGTATTAAACCAGTTGAGGTAAACAAATTTGGGGTAGTCGACCAAAAGTTGTGAAGCGCTACGGACGTGTGCAATATTCCTAGTTGTTTATAGAGAGAGACTATAGTGTCTATTGTTGATATATATCCGCGAACATCTATCCAGTGTGTGATTTCATAGTCTCCATCTACAACAGGAATAATTATATGGTATTCTAGTAAACATATCTAACTTAGATTATTCTTAGGAATAGAGTTCAGTACTGTGCGGTGATAGAACGTATTATAAGAGCGTCAGCAACAATAGCCTATCGCGTAGCTTAAACTAGCTGGTGTGAGATATCATTTAACTCAGGGAGTTAAGGACAATGTAGTGGAATGATATTTAGGGAGATTGAGGATGTTTTTTTTTTTGGGGGGGGGGATGAAGGGAATGTAAAATGGTAGGATCTTCCAGTAGGGCATCTACTGGGTTTCTACCCTTTTCCTTTAGTCTTTCCTTGTCTTACCATGACTCAGACCGAAGTGATGAGCTCCTCGGCCTTATGACAGAGTTTGGTTCTCTGTTATTTTTCTGAGTGCGGCCGGTGGCCTACACTCACCTAATAAAGGTCGGAATCGGGTTGCTCTCACGAGGTGTGTTCTTTCTTCAACAGGTTCCACTCGATTGTTCCACGTTATTCTACCAAGAAGCTAGCAACAAAGTCATAGAAAGTCATGGCTCGGGTATTGAAAGCAGAGTACTGAGAAGCTTTTGCACTGGGCCCATTACCCAGATGGTCTGCAGGAACCTGGCCTCTGCTGAGCAGGAACTATTATTATATAAAGGTGTTTATTAAGTGATAGTTTACATCACATTAAATTCAGGACACTGAAAATAACACTTGTACCAGGAACACTAGTAAATATAAATACCTGGAAAAGTAACATTGTGTGTTAACATTGGGGAATTCTTACAACAAGTGAAATACTAACATTTAGATTTTCCAAAGTGATAGTAACAATAATTTTAGGATTCTCTGATCACAGAACTTTTAGGAACAGAGTAGTTACACTGTGTGTGTTAGATTGAGGATCAATATTGGACTGTTTCCAATATTGAGGACCAAGCATCCTGATTGTCCACGAGCTATCTGAGGAAGTCGACACTTGGCCTGAGAGACACATCATCTGGGTGAGGTTTTCTATCCCTGATATGGTGTTGTGGTGTGGCCAGTACGATGATGAAGCAGACTGTGCTCCTTGGCTGTTCGGTCTGATTCTGCATACACATTAGATTATACGACAGACATTCTACTCAGACACTTCGCACATACATGACACCTTTCTCTATTAAACTAATTTGTTGTTTTGTTAGAGCCAGAGTTGTGTAGTGTGTCTTGGGAAAAGAATGAGAGGGGGCTTTTTTCAGTGGTGAGAGAGAGAGAGAGAGAGAGAGAGAGAGAGAGAGAGAGAGAGAGAGAGAGAGAGAGAGAGAGAGAGAGAGATCCAGGGACCGACGGGGTTTTGTGGACAGAAATCAAGAAGATCCTCAAGATTGTGATATGGGGTTAAAAGGATGTCGATGTTGATTCCCCTCACCCCAGGGACGATATTATAAATAAAATACGACACTGGGTAAGGTGTGGCAATATTGGTACGCTGGATTTAATATTTCCGGTAGTAAAATTAGTTAAAGTAACGAACCCTATCACGCGATTTTAGGCGTCTTGAGCATATGATACTGGACTCATTTTTATTGACCAATCGTTCCCCGAAGCATGATTAAGTCAATATCACACTGCGGCTCTAGTACCCTTGATATTTCTGGTTCCTATTTTAGTCTTGCATCTACAACGGTCTCCGAAAATAATTGCACTAGTGATCCGATTTACGCATTCTGAACGTAGGTATGTAAGCATCATGCATGTATGTATGTATATATCTATGTATATATTGTATGTATATATGTGTGTATGTATTTTTGTGTGTATTTATATATCTATGTATATATTGTATGTATATATGTGTGTATGTATTTTTGTGTGTATTTATATATCCATGTATGTATCTGTGTATGTCTGTATATGTGTGTGTGCGTGTGTGCGTATGTGCGTGAGGGAGAGAGAGACAGAGAGAGAGAGAGAGAGAGAGAGAGAGAGAGAGAGAGAGAGAGAGAGAAATTCAGAGATATGTCAGTAATCACTATATTTTTAAACTTTATTCGCATAATCACCTTTTCTGGGGGTATTTCAATCCCCATGTCTCCTCTGGCCACCATTGCCCCGTCACATTCCTTCAGAACGTCATTGAAGTTGTAGATGCCGGAAAAGCTCTCTATTTTTGCTATGATCTTAATGTGCTTTCCCCTATCTCCGAGTATCTGTCTCATCTCTCTAATGCCAGCGCCATCCCTGAATAAAGCATCATGATCATTAATATTGATATATGCAAACAGGCAATTATTCTCAACGCAAAAGAAATGTATTCCCTTGGTTTAAACCATATAGTCAATGGTATTGTATCCCTACAATGCGATTTTACATTTCAGTTTTAATAATCCATCCATCGCCGTCTCCGTGGCCAGAGGCTTGCCACCGCGGTTCGTGAGCCGGGTACCAGGCGTTCGAAGCTCAGCTGCGACCGATTTGTGCAGCAGACCGTGTTGCGTTGTGTTATAACGTGCTGGTATGGGAGCCGGTCGTTCAGAAAACAATGGCAAACTACTGAACGTAGCACTTGTCTAGTACATCAACAGCAGCTGAAAAATGCTGGTGTTGACTGCAACGTCCCGTAAGGAATGCGCAACAATTGTTTTTTTAAATCCATCCATCGCTTCACTTATGAATGTTGGAGTCGACGACCTTTCACAATCACATTGTTTTGAACTTTTTGAACGTCGCCTCCCACACTCATCTGTGTAGTGACTTCATGGATTACTGAACTTGAAATGTCAAATCGCATTGCAGGTGTACAATACCTGTGACTATGTGTTTTAATCATTTCAGCTTAAGTACGAGGGTACGTT
>JACEFZ010004230.1:0-47500 GCA_014155875.1 Cepaea nemoralis | reverse complement strand
AATTCGATGAAAACGTTTCCCGGTGTGTGTGTGTGTGTGTGTGTGTGTGTGTATGTGTGTGTGTGTGTGTGTGTGTGTGTGTGTGTGATTATGTGCGTGCGTGCGTGTGTGTGTGTGTGTGTGTGATTATGTGTGTGTGTGTGTGGTGTGTGTGTGTGTGGTGTGTGTGTGCGTGCGTGCGTGCGTGTGTGTGTGTATGTGTGTCTCGATGGCCTAGTCCTAGTCTCCACAATTTACCCCCACCCCGAAAATTACCATGTAAACTGACGGCTTTCGTGCACGTAAACTACGCGTTAAGGTAAAATGCTTAAAGTACATAGTCAAATATAGAGTGGGCCGGAAGACGTTTTGAGGTAATACAAAGCGGCAGTACACACAAAGCTGCAACTGTCAGGCTTACTGTATAAATGAAGCGAAGACCATGTCAACACCTTGTTCTAAACCAAATAGCAAGTCTTGTTTGTCTTTTCCAGATACGACTGGCAAGTCAACCATAGTGCCTGGCAGATTGCAACCCTGTCAAATGTAAACAATTCACGAAATGATCTTTACAGTTCTTACATATTTATAATCTTAGCAACACATTTTTGTGACAAGTACGTTAAAGAAGGGAATTAGGTAATTATAAAATAACATTTAATAATAATAATAATAAAATTAAATGATAAAAAAGTTTCGTCCGAAGGAATCCCATGTTTGTTATATGAAAGCGCAATCACAGTTGGTAGGCCTGAGAGCAAGTGGGAATATGTGGCCAGTCTTTCCATCACTTTGGCAAGTGACGAGACCAGACGTCGAACCCACGTCCGACCGTGCTCATGACATTACCAGAGTTACTAAACCAAAACACACACACACACACACATACACACAACTCCCATAGCAGTCATCTGCTGTGGCTATGTGAAGTGTTAGAACCATCCCATTTTTATAGGCCTGGGTGTAGGGAGGAACAGGTGGTTAGTCCTTGCCTCCCGTGGCGAACATCGAGTGCAGGCACTGAATCCTTGGCCGACTGCGCTGGGGTAATTGTCAGCGTGACTTCCTAACCGCTGCACCAATTTTATTTACTAGTCATGGAAGCAGGACCAGTCTGGCAGCGTGATAGCCAAGTTGATGGCAAACTGCGCCGGTAATGTCATGAGCACGGCCCGACGCAGGTTCGACGCCTAGTCTCGTTGCCTGCCAAAGTGAGGGAATGACTAGTTACCTGATCCTCCTTGCTCGCAGGTCTACAAAATGCGATGACGCTATACCATCACAGACCCATAGCAAGAAACTGCTACCGGACAGTTTATTTTCTATATAATGGTCAGTTTCTGTCGTCCCCACCTGTTATTTCCAGACAATCTCCACATCATTTTGACAATTAACAGGTACAAACAATAGATTGCACGATTTATTGCCGGAAATATTTTGTTGCTTTGGAGAATTCATACAGCATATAGTAAAATGACTAGATAAATACTTCAAGCTGAAATATGCACATATTCGCACAGGTACAGTGAGAAGGGTGTATCCAGTTATTTTACTTTATACTGTGTGAATTCTGCAGTGTGTACATGACGAGATGCAGCGAAATATGTCAGACAATAAATCGTGCAATCTATTGTTCATGTCTTCGTTATTCAAAATCACTACGGGAAATCACTGTTTTAATTAACAGGTACACATTTTATGACACTATTTCTAACCTTGATGCGCCCATCGTCACCATTATTATCAACATCATACCGCTAAGGTTGGGCGATAATGGTTAGCCGCACACATAATCATGAAATTCTCAGGTCAAGTCTATGGTCTTGTCAAATTTAAGCTACTCGGCCAATCCATTTGGGTATCTTTATTCTTTGTGGTCCTCATGTTATTTTCACATCAAGTTTATTAGTTGTCATCAAGTTTATATCCTTATTTTAACTTGGCAGACTGCGCGAAAGAAATCATTGTTGATTCAACGGGCAAGACAGCGTTTACCTGCAAAGCGTTGTTGAATGTAATGAGCACGACAAGGCACGTAGAGCGCCCTGGTCATCCACTGCACCTGTATTCGTCTCCAGTCGTCTTGACTTGTCTTGCCACTGGGCTCAGATGGACTCAGGCGAGAGAGTGAGGTCGACAAATTGCGCAACTCTTCCTCACTTTAATACAATTCATCCCGCAAGTCATTCTTCATCCAACTTCATATATCCAGCTGCAAGAGAAATGTCAGGAACAGAACTCTGAAATGTTCTCCACTTTCATTGATCTTACCAAGTCTTTTGATACAGTCAGCAGAGAAGGACTTGGGATGATTATGTCGAAATATGGCTCTCCGCGAAAGTTTGTCCAAATAGTGGTATGCAGGCAAGAGTGCAGGGAGATGGTGAACTGTCTGAGCCCTTTCCTGTCACCAATGGAGTGAAGCAAGGATGTATCCTGACACCAATACTGTTCAGCCTCATCTTTTAAGCTTGCTGACGAATGCCTTCGAGAACAATGACATTGGAATAGACATCAACTACTGCATTGATGGAAAGTTGCTCAATCTAAGAAGGCTGAAAGCTAAAAACCAAAACTAGCAGCGACACCGTCAGAGAATTGCTGTTTACCGATGATTACGCTCTATATGCCAACTCAGAGGCAGACATGCAACACAATGTTTCAGCATTCTCATATGACTGCCAACTTTGAGCTCAATATCAGTTTGGAGAAGACTGTAGTTATGTATCAGCCAGCTCCAGGGAATAATCACACTGTGCCGAATATCAAGGTACATAATCATAGACTAAGAGTTGTGGACAAATTCACCTATTTTAGCAGCGCTGTGTCACAAGCTGACACAATCGATGACGAAGTGAATGCAATAATCTCCAAGGCAAGCGTGGCCTTTGGCAGACTGTACAAGAATGTATGGGACAGAAATGGAATAAGCCTGCAAACAAAGCTGAAAGTCTACAAAGCAGTTGTATTATCCACAATGCTATATGCTAGTGAAACCTGGACTGTTTATCAGCGACACGCTAGGAAATTAACCCACTTCCACAGTCTGCCTTAGGAAGCTATTGAAGATTAAATGGCAAGACAAGATCCCAGACACTGAAGTTCTAGAAAGAGCGTCCATGCCCAGTAAACACACTCTACTAATGAAGAATCATGCCAGATCGCAGGCTTCCTAAACAATTTTTTTACGGCGAGCTGCGTTATGGTAAACGCTCCAAAGGTGGCCAGAGGAAACGCTTTAAAGACACTCTGAAAATCTCACTGAAGGCTTTTGGAATTTATCTTGACACGTGGGAGACTGCTGCCAAAGACCGAAATTCGTGACGTACATCATTACGCAAGGGTGCAGTCACTTGTGAAGCAACCAGGACTGCAATAGCTGTGAAAAAAGGCTGAACAGAAAAATCACTGCAGCAGATCCTCCTCCTGGAACGTCAAGCATTCTTTGCCTACATTGTCAAAGAACATTTCGAGCCAAAATAAGCCTTATCAGCCATCTTAGAACTCAAGGCTCCATACTTTCAACTCCACTGGATGAAATTACTGGTCATCATCATTCTTGCTGGGCAAACAACATCCTTATTTTAACATATAATACCACAAAAAGTCTGACTTTCTTCATTTAATTTCTATAATCAGTTTTCAATTTTCGTTTAATTCTTGAAGTTCTGTCTCATTTGTTTTCCTGTCCATCCGTGATATTCTGTGCATGTTTCTCAGAAATCACATTTGCGCTGACATAATAAGTTTCTCAGCTTCTCTGCTTATTGTCAGGTCTCATATGCATACAGCAGTATGGTATTCTTTAGTATTTTAACGCGCTTTTTCTCACTGTAACGGACAGTGGGTTTTATTGTCCCATCTTGCAAAACCCACTGGTCCCATGGTGATTATTGTTTTAATTTCTCCTCGAAATTATCCGTTCGATGTTGTGACTGTTAGAAGATAGTGAAGATAGCTGAAGAGTCTCACTTGGTTTGTAATATATTTTTCCCTATTTATTTGGATGTTACATTGTGGTGTTTCTTTTTTCTTAGAGATTACCATAATTTCTATTTTCCTACAGTTTAGTTCCAACTACGGTTGCTCATTGTGTAAAATACCAGTATCTGCAAAGTTTGAAGATCTTTTTTCAATATCTGCAATCAATACTGTACCATCTACACATCCTATACTGTTGTTGTTTTGTCCGGCAACGTCGATTCCTCTCAAGTCATGTAAATTTCTCATATTATGTTTTCCTCATAGGAGAATACATGATCTGGGTTCATTACAAATCACTGTTACACATCTCTCTGGGCTCGATAATATTCACCTATGAATGTTTACGGCGGCAAACTTATTATCAATATATGTTCTTTACAAGTTTGAGGGTTTTCCGTCATTTTTGGATATCTGCATGGATTTTTTCATGTAGGAATTTGCTCTAACAAAATCTTTGTGTAGCCAGTAACGTAAAGATATAGGTCTTTGTTTACTTTTGTTGATTTTCTCAGCAAATACATTACTTTAGAGTTGTCAAATTGATCAGTCGGATCAGTCGGACTGTAGATTTGATCAGTCGGATCTTCCACTACGTCACCACGGCTGCGATGGAAGTTTCATCGACTGCGTGGAATTTATTTCACGAAATAACAGGAACACAAGTAATATATCAACCCTGGTTTCCACTCGGCCTGTAAATTGTGAGCCAATGAATTCTCTGTGAAGGGAAAGGCGGCAACCATGATATTGGCCATAATCATGTTTAACTCTTATTTGTCCCAGAAGATATCGCAACATGCGCCTATATGAGATTACAACCACAGTGAAAGATGCATAAGTAAATTAATGTCAAACAAACATGAAAGGACCCTTTTCCAGGCCTTGAAGAGTATTTAGTATGTGGTGCTAGCCCGGCACCCAGCGGGTGATGACCTCAACTTCCTACCGGTCGTCTTTATTTCCCAGAACATTTCCTGGTATCCACATTAGGCTACGTCAACCTCGGAGCCCAGGTCAATCTTTCTTTAATCCTTGCAGGGAGGCGGATCATAACACATGGGCCGGGCGACACGCAAGCGTTCTAGACTCTGCGATCTGGTGGGAATAAGAGGTGGGGTTATATAAAAGTGGTATCAGGAGTGTAAGTGAGTTGACAGAATTAACTTCACACTAAAAGAGGAATTCCGTGAGAAACTTGCATTTCTTCCAAGGAATATCAATATTTGAATGCAGAAAAGAATAATCACTGTCCACATATAGCCCCTAGCACTATACTATTCTAAAACATGGACTTAAATTGATTAAATCATCGTCGACAACTTTAAGACGTGGTGTTATAACAGAATGCAAATAAACGGGTGATCTAAGCTGAAAAGAGATAAAATTATGAAAACCTTAAAGATAGAGGGCAAACACACGACCATACTCAATACTGAATATAAGAATCAACGATATTGCTCTCCGGACTTTCGTACTCATGCCATCGAAGAATTGCCACGCTCATTATTCCAGTGGTGTCAGCAACTTGCTTGCGACAGGTCTTTCAGGACTCCCCTACTTTTGCACCGCACGAAATAACAACTCGTGTCATTTGCAAAAGGAATGCAATTTATTTAGAGCTGGTGATTCATAAGCTCTGCGAGCGGCATATATCATTGACATTAAACAACATGGTACGTTACATGGATGTAATGAAGTGGTGAGAATGATACTAGTAATCACTAACTGAATCTAAAGCCTAATATTAACTATTGTCTAGAAATCTATAGCATTTGTAAAGAACACGTCTACTCTCTAATCGTCTCCAGTCTGGTCTGTCCTCACGCTACACATTGCGTGGTCAAGCACGGACGCTGTGTCCTCCGTGCACTAGCAGAGACTTGCGTGCATAGTGTCCCAGCACGCTGGCTCGTTAACTTAAGTAACCGGGTACTCCACGGTTACTCGTAAGGCCAAGCTTCCCAATGGCTTGGGGAAGCCCTCGCTCAACTGTCCTTAATGCTCCCTTGGTTGACACAAATGTGTCCCCTTGTGAAGCTATTTATAGCGCTGGTGTCTCTCCTGTCTGGTGTCTCCCTACTAGACTTTGTCTTAACTCTTATTAACTCTCTAACTACTTATTGGAGATTGTGACAGGCTCCCCTCCCCTCTGTGCAGTGTTACAACCCTTTAACTCATGTTTGTAACACGTATGGTCACAAAGAAAAATTGGTTGTCCAATTTTGTCAAAGATCCAATAAGTTATAAATCTCTCGTTTGGGGATAGAACAACTCTCTTCTTCCCTTACTCACACTGTTCTATTTCTTCACTCGGCTAATTGAGTAGCCCTCGTATCAGTATAGTTGGCTATATATATATATCTTTGGGAATTGTTTTGAACCGGATCCGTTGTCTTATGACTTATGTCCTGACTTCCGTCTTATGACCCTCTGTCTTCTGACTTCCGTCCATTGACTTATGTCTTTTTGACCTGTCCTCATATTGCCCGAAATGACAACCCAATACAAGTTGACTCTGTTATGAGTACAACACATGAGCATAAAATGTTCATGTTCCCATTAATATCACTCCAACTCGTATACATACAGTTCTACCCTTCACCTTCTCGCTTCCGCTCGTGAAAAGATATTTTCAATGTTACATTAAGGTTTTTAAGAAGTTATTGTGTCCCCTGAATTTAAGTTGCTGCTCTTTGAAACAAATGGTGTGTGCAACTTTTATGTGTTTGTTTGCGTGTTTTCTAATAAACTACAGTGTACTTAACTTGCTAACATGTGTATGCGTTACTATATTAAGTGTTTGTATTCCTTCGAGCGACGTAAATCGGTTTATTGTGGTTACAAATGTTTGTTATTCTTATTTATGACCACAACTCCGCTTCAAGATGCTCAAAGTATATTCCCTATCTAATCTACTAAAGTATGGTAGCAACACACATAAAACCTTGACAACACATTGGTTACACAGATTGACACAGACAAGTCATAACAAGACGTTTCCAGCGGTGAACAAAAAATTTGCCGCTACCTTTCTCTCTCTCTCTCTCTCTCTCTCTCTCTCTCTCTCTCTCTCTCTCTCTCTCTCTCTCTCTCTCTTTCTTTCAATGTTTACTAATTTCCACATTCTCTCCTCTCATTTATACATCTTTCATCCACTTTCATACTCTCACTTTTGCTAAAACATTCACTCGTCATTAAAATATGGTTCATAGCATCAAATAAATGAACATTACATATTACAATAAATGATTGGCTGAATTCTTGAAGTATTCACGCCACATGACTGTGCGGTTTGTTTGCACGTGTCATGCCTATACAAAATATACAAGGTTGTGAGGATGGTTTGTCACCGATCCTGTAATACTAACTAACATGATTTGGTGTGCTGTTTTAAATTATCCTAAGGGAAATAATCTATCTAATTAATTACATTTAAGAGAATTGAGTTAACTACCTTAAAGTGTTATTGGAAAATGAAATGATGTTAATTCCTAAATGGTTGGGTTAGTTTAGAAATGATATTTCAGATAGATGAATTTATAAATGATTATGATTATGCGGTGATAACGTAATGTAATATCTAACAATTGTATTTCTCTTATTGGTGTTACATTAAATGGGTTATTAACTAAATGATGGTGATTTCTAACTACCACATGACATAAATAAAGTTATATATGCATTTGCAATTCAATTATTCATAGAAAAATGAAGTTATGTGTACTGTTCATAAAAGAATTATATATATATATATATATATATATATATATATATATATATATATATATATATATATATCTATATATATATATATATATATATATATATATATATATATATATCACAGTTACATTTCTATATCTAATTACACTAACTGATGTCCTCCTTTCAGGTGTGAAGATGGAGCAATGTTCTTTGTAGACTATTCTCTAACATAGTTCATTTCGCCAAAGTCTTATATGCTCTCCTTCATGGATAGTGTATAAATATAGTTCCCTACTAACTTATGTAGGTTCATAGCTAACACTTCAACGTTAATATAGCTTATGTATGTGTCAGCGCTGCAGACATATTATTTATGCGTCTGTTCGTTTCACTCTTAATGGCACTGTTACTTTTACACAGTTTACATGTTTGGCGATGATAACGCACTTACAGTGTAACTTATTCACCACATACGGCACTGATTTACATAACATTTACAGTGTCACTGTTTCTGGTGATCTCTGGTCGATCTCTTCCTGAATATCAGGTATTTCAATGGTTGACGGTCGACTCAATGTGTCCGCCAAAGAGTTCAATCTCCCCTTTAAATGCTGGATGGTAAATGCATAGTTCTGCAGAATCAAAGCCCATCTGTAGACCCTGTTGTTCTGGGGAATGCCAGACTGCATCACAGACAACGGAGAATTGTCGGTTTCGATCACAAACTGTGCTCCTGCCAAAAACCTATGAAATTTCTTAACACAATAGATTAAGCTGAGGCCCTCCAATTCTGATGCTGAGTATCTGGATTCAGCTGGAGTAATCTTGCGACTTACGTACATTACTGGGTGGAACTTCCCTTCGTAGAACTGTCCTAGTACCCCCGATATGGAGATAGCACTCGCATCTGTACGTAAAAAATAGGTAAGGTTTTGATTAGGCAAACGCAGGATAGGTGGAACGCTAAATAGGTGTTTCAGTTTTGATAACGCGCTAATTAATCCTGCATCTTGTACAATTAATTTAGCCGAAGCTTTCAAGATGTTAGAAAAAACACTGGTGATTTGGAATACATTTACTATAGTAATTTACAAGACCCAGTAAACTTCGGACCTGTTTCTTGGTCGTTGGCATCGTCAAATTTAGAATCTTGGTCCCGATTCTTTCATCTGTTCTTAATTGGCCCCTGCAGATGGTATGACCTAGGAAGTCAATTTGTTTCATGCCCAACTCTACTTTAGAGGGTTTGACTGTAAGCCCGAATACTCGCAACCTGTCGAAGACTTGTCATAGTTTCTGTAGATGTGATGTCCAGTCTTCCGTATGAATACATATGTCATCTATATATGTAGAAGTATTGGTCATCCCATGGAGAAGATCCCTAGTTAGACGGACGAAAGTTGCTGGAGCGTTACGAAGGCCAAAAGGAAGAAAGCGCCACTCATATAGACCTAAAGGAGTGGAGAAAGCTGTTAAAGGAATAGAATTTAATTGCATCGGGACTTGCCAGTAACCTTTCGTGAGGTCAAGCTTGCTAAATATGCGAGATGTAGACATATCCAGGATCAAATCCTCGCATGCTGGGATTGGTTCAGCATCAATTTTGGTTATTTTGTTTAAACGGCGATAATCGACGCAGAGTCGAATAGTTGAGTCCTTTTTGGCGACAAGGACGATAGGGAAAGAATACTCTGACTGAGATTTCTGAATAATTCCACTCGACTCAAGAGATAGTAGTTCTTTGTCGAGATTAGACCTATAGTTTAGAGGGATGGAATAAGGTCGACACTTGATTGGGGTGTTGTCAGTCAGAATAATAGAATGTTCTATTCTGTCTGTCTTTCCTGGGATGTCGGAGAAAATGTCTCTGTATTTCGTCACTAACTCTATCATCTGTCGTCGTTGCTCGTCTGTAAGTTTGGTTTCTATCTTTATGCTGTCGATGGTACCAGTCGTGTCTACAGTAGGGACTGGTAATTCCATATCGTCTTCATCTGTCTCGTTCAGTACTGTTGTGGTACTAGCTGGGTGTGCTGTTACATGGCTAAGTGTGTTTGCGATGTCGCTGTCGTGTGTCGCCCTACCTAATGTAGTTGTGTTGTGTACGTCTGTCGTCCGATTACTTGGTGTGGGTGCATCTTGTTCGTCTGTCTGTAGTTCTTGTCGTGAGAAGTATGGTTTCAGCATGTTGATATGAAATATCTTTAATTTTCCTTTTATCGATATTTCATAATCGACATCTGATATTTTACGTTCAACGTTGAATGGACCTTGCCAAGATGTCAGTAACAAATTACGTTTATCAGGTAGTAGCAGCAAAACTTTCTGATTTGGTTCAAGGTGTATAGTTTTAGCACCCTTATTTGCATAGTCGTGGTACATCTGTCCTTTCCTCTCCAAAGATGTCTTGGCCATTACACACGCTTTCATTATTCTATCGCGTGTCTCTGTTACCATCTCATACGGTGTTACTGCTGTTGGATTTTCTGGTAAGCTAGTAATTAGCTGATGGTAAATGGTTAGGGGTCCTCGAGGGTTCGCCCCATAAACTAATTCAAAAGGTGAGAAACCCGTACTCGAGTGCGGAATTTCTCTATGGGCAATGTAGTGTGTCCCAATCAGATGGGTTCTCCGCTGTTACTTTCGCCAGCATGTGTTTGAGATCCCCGTTAATTTTCTCTATGATCCCGTTGCTCATTGGGTGGTACGGGGTACAGAAATGCTGCTCTATTCCTAACAATTTTGTTAAGACTTGCGTAGCAGCCGAAATAAACTGCGTTCCCCGATCCGATAGAATAGATCGTGGGAAGCCAAAACGAGAAAATAGGTGCAAAAATACATTTGCAACATCTTTGGAGGTGATTTATTTTAGTGGAATAGCTTCGATCCACCTGGTGCATAGATCCACGAGAGTAAGTATGAATCGGTTTCCTTTGCTTGACACCTGATTTAGGGGTCCAACAATATCGACCGCTACACACTCAAAGGGTTTAGATGCTAATAATGACCGTTGAACTTCGGCCGTCACATGCTTTCCCTTTCGTACAAGATGTTGACAAATAGTACATGAACGACAGAAAAATTTTATATCAGTACAGAATTTAGGCCAGTAGAAGTGTGACAAAATCCTGGCTCTCGTTTTGTCATAGGCCAAATGTCCAGCAAACGGTGACTCATGTGCGATCTTTAGCACATTTTGTCGGTATGTTACAGGTAACGCCGTCTGCTGAATTTCATGGTTATTATTTGTGTAATAACGCATGAGAATTCCGTTACGATTTCTAAAATACCAAGATGCATTTTTAGTCACTTTCGCTCGCTCACCTAACAATTTAAAATAAGGTGCGATAGTTTGGTCGGTGCTTTGTGCCTCGATAAATTTCTGTCGAGTAGTGTTGGTATCGGCACCGCTGGGTGTTAATAGCTGTAGCATTTCATTTTGTAAGTCAGTATAGTGTGTTTGTGTATCTGACCTTGTTACAGCATTAGCCATGTTTGTATGTTTCCAGGCTCTTATGTGGTCGTCTGTACATTGTTTCAATGAATCTAGGCAGCCTAAAATCAGATCCGTGCATGGATCTTGCAGGATTGCGCAAGTAAATGTGCCGGTAAGGAACGGGGTATTGATATGCGCTTTTGCCTGTGGGTATTTCTCAATGGTTCCAGAGAAAGTACGGCATTTGACAAATTCACCCGTGTAATCTTCTGGTCTAATGAGTTCTTTCCTTAAACCAAGTAGAGTGCTCCCGCTATCGATTAAACATTGGCATGTTTGATCATTGACCAGTGCATCGTAGAACTTCAGTTTACCTCTGAAGGCACTAGCTGCGTTAGCATCTTCATTGGAACATGGTATTATGTGCCCACATTTCAATTTACCATCCGCATGAAACTGGTGACATATGTCACATTTCTTAAAGTCTAATATGTCTGTTACCACTGCCACACTCTCACATTCACTCGCTGGTAACACATTTACAAGTTCCGAATCAATGTCACTATCATCGTCTGATGACGTATCGATGAGTGCAGCATTATTTGCCTTCATTCGTTGCCCACCAAGACACTTACTACTATAGTGGCCATAGCTGGAACAAAAGTAACATTTAACAGCAAGTTTAAATGACGTTCTTCTACTTTCTTGCTTCTTTAACACTGCTTCTAAATGTGAGGGATATGCTGGGTTTTTATCACACATAGAGTAGCTAGGATGAAACAAACTACAATATCCACATCGAGGTGGCTTCTGGTATAGTTGGTCTTTCTTACGATAATCTTTCTGTTTGTAAGATCTATCAGGTACCTTGTTTGCAAAAGCAGTGATTTCTGTATCATGTGTTGTAGACTTAAATATGTCACGGTTAGACGAAAAATATGCCGACCCCCGTTTTTCTAATTGCTGAATGGATTCAATATCTGATTGTTGGAGAAACTTCGCAAAAGGGGTAGGAACGGTAGATATCACCTTGTCTATTACCATAAGATCTTCTAATTTTTATAGTTGTTACCCACTTTCGCCGCCTTAGTCCATTTTTTTAATGTGCTTTGCACGTTAGAGATGTAATCTAAGAAGGTTTCAGTTGCCTTTGGCCTAATTTGGGAGAACTGAATTTGGTACCCAGTGGCATCTAAAAGAAAGTGTTGCATGATCCTATCGTGAATGTACTGATAATTGTTCCTTAGCTCTGTAGGTATAGATTCTATTACTTTTAACGGCTCCCCACTGAGATTTCTCATGTAGATCATTGCCCAGTCATCCAAAGGTATTTTCTGAGTCTTTAGCTGGAATTCTATATTCTCAGTCCATGCACTAATTGAATCCCCTACGCTATATGGTTTGATAAGGCCTTTATACTTACTAAACTTGTTCTGTTCTTCTTGGCTCTTTTGTTTGCTAGAGGCTATTTGTATGTTTGAATCTACCTCCATTTCCTTCACCTTTAATTTAGTTTCTGACTCTACTTGTATCTGCTTTTGTTTGGTGGCTTCCTCTGCTTGTTTGTTGGCATGATCTAACTCTAACTGTTTCTGTTTGGTGGCTTGATCTAACTCAAACTGTTTCTGTTTGGTAGCTTCTTCGATTTCTTTCATTTCTCTTTGATGTTGTCTTTCTAGTGCTCTTTCGTCTCTCTCTAGAGCAGTTTTTCTCTCTGTCTCTTCTCTCTGTAGAGCAGTTTTTCTTTCTGTTTCTTCTCTCTGTCGAGCTATTTCTTCTTTATATTTTTGATCAGCCCATTTCTCTAATTTCTCTCCAGTGTGGCCCATTTCTTTGCCTGCCTGGATACAATCACTTAGTGATGCCATTCTGTGGCTTTATGTTAGTTCAAAATGATATCACAGTAATTTTTTACACAATGGTTTGAAGTTATGTGTTAGTAATATACATCTGTACTGAAAAAGAAGATGCATGATTAATTTAGAGCATACCAAAATATTCTGAAAATATACTCATCTAATTCTTTGGAAAATACGGTTCTTGGGATGTTCCACCGCTGTCTTCCACACTCACAAAATGATTGACTTGAGAACACAATGGATGCTTCTGTTTAGTAGAGCATCAATAATTTAGACACATGCATATTTTGTAAATACATGTTTATCTTTCATGCGGCTGATGAATGAAAAAATGTGATTTCGATCATGATAAATGGTGTTAATGAATGAATGTTATGATAGTCTGAATGATTGTCATGATTCGTAAGATGATTCGTCGTATGACAGTCGATGTCGTCTTGTCTTCACTTTCTAACTAGTTTGGTATAAATTCGTTCTAAGGCTTCCGTTCATTAGCTAATATTTACTTTGTACCAATGAAACTTATTTTGTACAACTATTTACTGAATATGATGAATGGTGACATTGATGGCTGTATCACACAAAATGAAATGTACACGATGGTTTGCTTGACAATATAAACTCATACTTGTATACATTTTCATTACTTTCCGTAGAATAACACACTTTCTTCAATTTTCGTAGAATCTCACAATTTTCAATTTAACTTTCCTTCATTGTGGTTCAAGCTCCACAAATGGTATGATCGTAATAATTCACAAAAGAAAATTATTTATGCCATTGTATGCAAAACAAATTTACATTACTTTCAGATATTTTAACACAAAAATGATGTCGAATCGTGCTTATTGACGTTGGTTCAGGAATTTCTGATACCAATAGCCTGTTGACGTTGGTTCAGGGACTTCTGACACCAATTGGGGTCCTGCCTGTCAGCAACTTGCTTGCGACAGGTCTTTCAGGACTCCCCTACTTTTGCACCGCACGAAATAACAACTCGTGTCATTTGCAAAAGGAATGCAATTTATTTAGAGCTGGTGATTCATAAGCTCTGCGAGCGGCATATATCATTGACATTAAACAACATGGTACGTTACATGGATGTAATGAAGTGGTGAGAATGATACTAGTAATCACTAACTGAATCTAAAGCCTAATATTAACTATTGTCTAGAAATCTATAGCATTTGTAAAGAACACGTCTACTCTCTAATCGTCTCCAGTCTGGTCTGTCCTCACGCTACACATTGCGTGGTCAAGCACGGACGCTGTGTCCTCCGTGCATTAGCGAGACTTGCGTGCATAGTGTCCCAGCACGCTGGCTCGTTAACTTAAGTAACCGGGTACTCCACGGTTACTCGTAAGGCCAAGCTTCCCAATGGCTTGGGGAAGCCCTCGCTCAACTGTCCTTAATGCTCCCTTGGTTGACACAAATGTGTCCCCTTGTGAAGCTATTTATAGCGCTGGTGTCTCTCCTGTCTGGTGTCTCCCTACTAGACTTTGTCTTAACTCTTATTAACTCTCTAACTACTTATTGGAGATTTTGACAAGTGGCTATTTGCTTAAAAGTCCGTCTAGAAAACTACTGAAATATATACACAAATATAGGCTGTTTTTGATTTGTTCACAATATGAGAGAGACATTGAGATTTTCTATTGAAAATACCGAAACGCAAAGGAGAGGGACGTCCAAGAAGACACAACAATATACAAGTATACAAGGACATCGGGGCTTAGACTTCCATAGAGCAGAAAACATGACTGATTGTATGAGTCGTCTTCTTCTTCTGTTTTCAATATTTGTTATGTTCCATTCCGCCATGGGTCACAAACAGGAGGGTTAGCATGAGGTCTTCATCGGTCGCCTATAGATTTTATCGAGTGGTTGCTCTTTTCGGCCAGATTTCTTCCTTCAGTCAGTGCGGTCATGAAGGAAACGTTTTGAGGTTTGCTTGAGTGTCCACATTTGCAAGAGGTAAGTAAAGTCTGTGAGACCGATTCGGTAGAAGTTTGCTGACTATATTTATTTCTCTTTTTTTGTGGGGGGGGGGGGGTGTTTGCAAATTGTTTTCTGTGCATTTTTGCCAAACTAATTTATGCTGTCGTTTTCTGATCTACAGCTTTTGTTTTCTTTCCTCCAGATTTTCTTTGTATATTGTTTTGTTAGTGTTCTTGCCTCCCTACATCTCTGAGACGGAAGAGCTCGAGGTTTTCTCCAACCTTTGCCAACTCGTCTGCCGTTTCATTACAATGGATACAACATTGGGCTTTAAGATTCAATGAAATAGCATTATTTTAAGAACTAACAATTCCGGCGACGATAGAGACATTAGGATGTACCTAACATTATGAAGAATTTCAACATCGACAAAATGCATCGTACAAAAACTCTTTTTGTAGCTGCAGAAGGATTGAGACCAAGTATACAGTTACCTTTTTGCTTCCCAGCTGTCCACCATTCAAGATTGTACATTCCAGTCGATCATGATCCTTGTGTGTTACCTTCAGGGCTATTAGTCCATCGTCGACGTAGATAATACTCCCTACGTTGAGCACTTTGGTGATGCTTTTGTAGTCCACCCAGAGGATGTCCGCTGAACACTTCTCCGCGTACTCGTCGTTGGTTGTTACCACTAATCTGTTATCTGAAGACTCATATTGGACATCAGAGTAGATGGTGTATCTGGATATGTCTTAGCAAAGTTTTTAACGGTTAAGTGAAAGGCGCCCCTACAAAGAAAGAAAGAAAGAAAGAACGAAAGAAAGAAAGAAAGAAAGAAAGAAAGAAAGAAAGAAAGAAAGAAAGAAAGAAAGAAAGAAAGAAGAAAGAAAGAAAGAAAGAAAGAAAGAAAGAAAGAGAGGCGGGAAGGTAGGAAGGCAGGCAGGAAGGAAGGAAGGCAGGCAGGCAGGCAGGCAGGCAGGCAGGAAGGAAGGAAGGCAGGAAGGCAGGAAGGAAGGAAGGCAGGCAGGCAGGCAGGCAGGAAGGAAGGAAGGAAGGAAGGAAGGAAGACGGGCGTGCGGGTGGACGGACGGACGGACAGACGGACGGACGGGCGGACAGACAGATAGAAAATATAACTAACTACAAATGATATTTATGTATTTTCCTGGTGTCGTTATTTGAAGGTGACAGGTTCAAAACCCGATGCGGAATTACAGCTTTTATTGTTCATGTTGTATCCCCTCAACACTGTTTTTCTCGTTTAAATTGACATCTTTTTATTGGTCAGAATGTTTTTCATCTTGCTAAAGGCTACTTTGGCCATGGCGATTCTTGTTCTAGTTGCTTCAAGGCATCTCCCATCACATGTTATGACTGTTTCGAGATAATTGTACCGATTCACTTGTTGAAGAAAAGTCCCATTTACTTGTATATTACATTGTGGTATTTCGTTCTTCCTAGTGACTACCATAACCTGTGTCATTTTACAATTTAATTCTACCCGAAGTTGCTCACTGTGTACAACAACCGCATCTACTAATTGTTGCAGATCCTGCGCATTGTCTGCAATCAATACTGTATCATCTGCATATCTAATGTTATTGATGTTTCGTCCTCCAATGCTGATTCCATTTATATCTTCTAAATTTCTGAAAATATTTTCACTGTATAGGGAAAAAAGATCTGGAGACATTACACATCCCTGCCTAACACCTCTCTTAATAGGCTGATATTGTCCCACTTCATTATCAATCCTTATGGCAGCTGGTTGTTTCCAATATATGTTTTTTTTTAAAGTCTAATGTCTTTCCCATCAATTTGTAGATCTGCAAGCATATCCACCACGTTAACATGTCTAACTCAATCGAAAGCTTTGTGTAGTCAATAAAGTAAAGATGAATATCCTTGAATAGCCGTAAGCAGATAGAAAGGATGGAAAGGATGCAGAATGAAGCTATGCGCATTATTCTTGAATGTACAAGAGATACAGCATGCAGGGCGATGCGCTACCTTCTTGATTTTCCAACCATTGAAGAGAGAATACAAGTTTGCAGGGCACGCGCCTACCTCAGAGTTAACGCAAACACACAACGTCCACTGCATAGTGAAATTATGAAGGTGAAGGGCAGCAGGTTAAAAAGAGGATGGGTCAAGCCGAAGACATTCTTCAACAGGTGTGTTCACTTGAGGACTTAGAACCTGGCGAGGAGTGGGTGCAAGTGCCAACAGATTTCTGCACATCCTTTTCAGTTTGCATCCAACTAGATAGAAAATGCAGACAAGAAAATCCGGCTGCTGTGGAGGCTGAAGTTCAAGCGTTGATTTTCGAGAATTCGCTAGACGGTGATGCGGTCATCTACACAGATGGGTCGGTCGTCCGACATGTGAGAAGCTCATGGGCCTTTATAGCTGGGGCCGGAGGGAGAATTGTAAAGGAGGACTCTGGTGCTTTCACTGAAACCACAAGTAGCCTGACTATGGAAGTCATGGCAGTAAGTAAAGCAACATGGCTCGAGACACAGACATTCACTAGGGCATGTTTCCTTAGCGACTCAATGAACATGATCAAGAAGATAGAGGAGGGGTCGATCCGAAGAGAATGGTTCCTGCCTCTGGAGCGGTCTCGGCTGGCAAATATTAGTTTCATCTTCGTGCCAGGGCATGCGGGAGTACAAGGAAATGAGCGGCCTGACAAGCTCGCAGGTGAGGCTACTGTGGAGGGCGGACGCGCCATGGACCAGGCTGACATTCTGAATGCTCTACGAGAAGTAAGACTTTTGCGTGAACCAAGTGATGACTGTGAATCTACAACCATGGCCAGATTGCGAGAACAGCAAATTAAAAGAGGGGTGGCCAAACAAGAACACTACGCAGGAAGCCAAAGAAGATTGATAAACCAACACAGACCTGGCGTCATAGTCGCTACACGCTGCGGGATTTGCTGAGGAGGGGATCCGAGCACTTATGGACTGAATGGTTCGATGTGCAATGAGGATGATTTGTCGACTACCTAACTAACTAACTAACTAACTATCCTTGTTTACTTCTATAGCACGTTTAATAACTGTTCGCAGCATATACACAGCATTACTGTACCCTTTCCTTCTACAAACCCACATTGTTCTTCCCCTATTTCAGGTGTTATTTTCTTCATCACTCTTTGCATGATAATTCGTAGCAAACTCTGTGTGATGTGACTCATTATACTAATTATTCCATGTTGATCACATTCCAAGGCTTCTGATTTCTTTGGGATTGCAATAAATACAGAGATACATAATCCAGAAGGTATATCTCCAGTATCATATAATGTGTTCAGCAGTCTGAATTGATCTATTCGATATTCTTCTAAAGCTTTAATCATTTCTGTTGTGATGTTATCTGCACCGGGGGCCTTGCCAGCTTTCATATGCTTAAGAACATTTCGAACCTCCATCTTCAAAATTGGCGGTCCTTCATTATTAAATCTAATATCATACTGTTCCTCTCTGTTATTATCATAAAGGTTTTTCACATAATCTGTCCATAGATGTAGAATCTGATCTTTTTCTATTATGATTTTGCCATCTTTAGTTTTTAGACAGCCTGCTGATGTATTTGTTCTTTTACTAGTAATTTTCTGAATTCTTTTGTGCACTAATTTGGTATTTTGACTGTTGTGTTGTTTTTCAATTTCTAAGCACTTTTCCTCAAGCCATGCTTCTTTTGCCTCCTTACATAATATTCTGACTTGTCTGTGAATTTCTTTATATGTGGCAGAATTATTTTTGTTGAGTCTTCTTGTTTCCATTAGCTGTAAAATTTCTTCAGTCACCCATTTCTTACGACCCACCTTTAATTTTAAAATAGTTGTTTCTGCAGCCAAACTGATTGAATTCTTCAACATTTCCCATTGATCATCCACATCCTGGAATAGGATCTCTAGATCAGACAATATATCAAATATGTTCTGTACTTCTATGTTGAATTTGTTTTGTATTTCCTTGTCATTACTCAATGTACACAAATCATATTTAGTGTTTCCTGTTATATACTTGACTTTCTTCAACTTTATCCTCAATGTTCCAGTAAGTAATCTGTGGTAACTATAACAATCAGCACTGGGAACTGTTTTTGCTATTCTTGACGCGTTTCTAAATCTTCTGCTAATCAGAATGTAGTCAATCTGGTTTCTAATCCTGCTATCAGGACTCCTCCATGTCCATAATCTTCTAGGGTGTTGCTTAAACCAGGTGTTTCCTACGATCATTTCCTGTTCTTTTACCCACTTTACGAGTCTGTATCCTCTTTCATTTCTCTCTCCTAATCCATAGTTTCCTACTGTGTATCTATAACCTTGATTTCATACTTTTGCAATGAAGTCCTCTATTATGATGTTTATTTCTGAATTTTTACATTTCTTTAAGGCAGACTGTATGTCATTATAAAATTCCTCTACACTATCTTCACTGGATTCTCCTGTTGGGGCATATACTTGAATAACATTTATGTTAAAAGGTCTGCCACTTAATTTAACTAGTAGAACTCTGTCCGACACGGCCCAATATCCTTGAACAGATTTTGATGTTTTCTGGTCCAAAATATTTGCTACTCCCTTTTGTCGATCTTAACCTCCAGATTAAATAATCTTAATATCTTCATCTTCTTCTTCTTCTTCTTTCGTTCCCTTGAAATATGTCTATAACTGCAGTGCTGTCTCTTGTATGAATTGAACTGTCTTTTTCAGTTCACACAGCGGTCCATAGAGTTTATCTTCCACTGTCGTCTCTCTAGGCCAGAAGGTTTGCCTAGATATGTTATATTTTGGGCAGTCTTGGAGTATGTGCTCTGCTGTCTGCGACGCCAATCCACATGTACACATGGCTGTTTCACCAATTTTGAATTTTGTATACATGTGGTTGCGTAATCTATTGTGTCCTGTTCTGAGGCGTAGAATAATGACTTGTTCTGGTCTATCCATAAAGTGGTAGTCATCTTGAGCAGGTTTTGGTGGCTTTCTGACTGATTTGATCATTCTTTTCTTTTGGTGGTATGTTACAGGCACATCAGGCTGTTCTTCTTTGTCTCCTTCCTTAGCCAATTGATCAGCTCTGTCGTTCCCGGGTACTCCACAGTGGGATGGTATCCACTGTATGGTGACCTTATGCTGACTGCTAAGTTCAGAAAGTAGTGTCCTTAGTACTGGCAATTTCCCAGACAGGAGCGCCTATAGTACTGATTTTGCATCTGTCAATAGCACCACAGGTTGTGTACCATTGCTGGTATTTAGTAATTTCACTGTTGCTATCTTGATTGCCTCAATTTCAGCATCGTAGTTATGGCAGTACATTCCTGTCGGTACTCTAGCTGTGTCCCTGGTATTATTTTGGTATTCTATGTACACTCCTGCTCCTCCATTTCGAACAGCATTGTGTGCTGACCCATCTGTGTAGACTCGGATCCAGAGGTCCTGTGGGTATTCTTCATCAAGGAAGCTGAGAGTGGCTGTTCTGCGCTGCACACTGTTCTGACCTTCCTTGTCAAATATTCCTCTCACTTTTGTCTGGATTTGTAATGATAGTCTATGCTCATCTTTCCATGGAGTTCGCTCTGGAATAGTTGTTAGGGGTATACCAACTGTGGGCAGATCGGTGGTTTCTCTGCAGAGTCGTTTGGCCTGGTGGATAAAACTACTTCTTTTCAACCGCCCCATAGCTAGGTTTTCAAATCTGTTTTTCATATGGTGGTCTGGCAAGCTGAGGAACTTTTCTGCTTGTATTAGCGTTTTCGTATCTCTGCGCTCACTCAGTGCTTGTGTCCTCCCCATCTTCTCCATTTCCACTATAGGGGTTGATCTCATCCCTCCTGTGGTGACTCTAAGTGCTTAATTTTGCACTTTGTCCAGCTCTTGTAGTGTGGTTTTTGCTGCCGAACACCATGCAGTTGACCCGTATTCCAGGTGTGGTCGTATGCTCTGTTGATAAACTTTGCTAAGTATTTTCCCACTGGCTCCCCATGTGGTTCCACTTAGCTTTCTCAGGATGGCTATTTTCCTTCTGGCTTTTGCTACTGCTTTGTTGATGTGCTTTCTCCATGTCAGCCTGCCATCAAATGTTACTCCAAGGTATGTTGGTTCTTTATCTTCTCGTAGGGGTGTTCCATTTATCTGGATGCTCCCTGCCTTTTGTTTTGGAGAGAGGGTAAATAGGGTGGTGCTGCACTTGTCAGTGTTTATGCTGACACACCATCTATTTGCCCATGCAACAAATGTATCTACAGCTCTTTGTAGTAATCTGGTGGCCACTGATGCATGTTCATTTGTGCTCCATAGAACCAGGTCATCGGCATACATTGCGGCTTTAATTCCATGTGTTAGATTAGCAACGAGATCATTGATGAAGATTAGAAAGAGTGTGGGGGACAATACTCCGCCCTGGGGAACTCCGTGACGCAGTAGTACTTTCTTGCTCTTTAGTCCGTCTATCTGTACTCGGGCTCTTCTGTTGTGCAAGTATGCTTTCACCCATTTGTACATTCTTCCATTGACTTTGCAGTTTCTCAGTTTATTCATCAGACCTTCTTTCCAGACTTTGTCAAAGGCTTTCTTCAAATCTATCCATGCCGCAAGCACCAGCTTCTTCTCTTGGAATGCATCCTCAATTTCTTGAGAGAGGTAGGTTGTCTGATCTTCCGTAGAGTAGCACTGCCTAAAGCCAGCCTGCTGTGGCACAAGGATGTTTTTACTTTCAATGTACCACTGCAGTCTGTGATTGATGATGCGCTCCAGTGTTTTGCAGAGACAGCTGGTGAGGCTAATTGGTCTGTAGATAGAGGCAATGGAACTATCTTTCCCTGATTTTAGGAGGGGTATCATGATTGCTTCTCTCCAGGCTTGTGGAACACTGCCTAAGGTCCAACTGTTATTGAAGATCTGCAACAGCTTTGCTTTGGCCTCTGTTCCTAGGTTCCTGGTCATTTCATTGGAGATACCATCAGCTCCTGGTGACTTTCTCATTTTCAGTTTTGATATGGCTAGCTCCAGTTCGCTGTTTGTGATGGGTGCCTCCAGAACCTCATGTACAATTTCCTTCTGTCCTGTATGTTGCCGTTTCTCTTGAATCTCTTGTTGTTTCTCTGGACTGATTTTGATATTGTTATCTTGTGCGAATGAGTCCGCAAAGTGGTCAGCTGTTTGCTTTCTTGTTAAGATGTTTCCATCTTTATGTAGTGCAATTTTTGAGTTTCTCCATGTGCCCTCATCGTTAAGTTGTTTTATTAGTTTCCACAATTTCCTTGTGTCTCTTTCAAAGTTCAGAGACTCTGGTTTTTCCTGCCAGCTTTTCCGTCTAGCCTGCTGCTTGGCCCTTTGAAATTTGGCTTTTGCATGCTGGAAGTTATTGTGGTGCTCTTGGCTGGGTGTGGCCTCTGCTTGCTTTCTACATACTTCCACATCATTATGCAACTGTTCCAGTTCACTACTCCAGTAGGGTTTATATTGTTTACGGGCTCCTCTTGGTACTGTTTCTCGCGCTGCCTGTAGTATGCATTTCCCAAACTCTTCAACTACTTTATTTATGTCTTTCTCAGCGTTCAGGTTTCTAACCAGTATGCTGGTGCGATGCTTGTACACTGCCCAGTCTGCTTTCTTGTAGTTCCACCTCAAGAGGGTGCTGCTTTCACTTACAAGCTCATTTTCTACAGTTAGAAAGACTGGTCGATGGTCACTGCCACCTAGTTGTTTCCCAACGATTCGTGTAATGTTCCACTCCAGGTCTGGTGAATGAAAAGCCAGGTCAGGTGTAGTTGTAGAGTGCCATGATCTCGAGTAGAAAGTATGTGGGTCGGACGGCTTGTTAACCAAGATGAATCTATTCTCATCCTGCCAGTCTTCCAGTCTCTCTCCTCTCTGGTCCATGTGATCATAGCCCCAACTCTGCGAGTGGCTGTTGAAATCGCCGCACACAATCATTTTGTCTGTTAATGGTAGTGTGTCCAGTGCCTGTGGACGGTCACTTGGACAGTAGTAATTGATCAGATGTAGATCTGTATAGCCTGTTTTAAGTTTAAGTGTCTGATACTCAGCCCCTTCCATATAGACTTCGATTTGGGAAGCAGTGATGTTATTTTTTACAAGGGTAAGTATCCCACCTTTTCGCCTGTCCTTTCGGTCAGATCGGTAACACTGGTAGCCTCTGATTTTGAAGGCTATATTTTCGTTGAGGTGAGTTTCTTGCAAGCAACATATGCTTACTTTTTCTTTGTCCAGGATGTTTTCTAATTCTACTTTTTTGTTGCTGACTCCCTCCGCATTCCAGTGCATTATTTTAAGTCTTAGTTTAGTATGGCCAGCTGTTCTATGCTCATGTCCCCTGGCTCCACAGGACATCTCAGAAGGATCTCCAGTAGTTGGGGTTGGACCCTTTCGAGACATAGGGCCCGGCACTGCACCTGCCTGGGGGTCCAAAGCAGGGCGAGCACCATAACGTTTAGCAGCAGTCGACATATTCCATTTTGCGTAATTGCGTGGCATCCTGATTTCTGTGGTGCGCCTCCTGGCTGGTTGTCTCCGTCTTCAGCACCTTTCCTTTGCTAGAGCAGACTGTGGTCTCACTCGAGTTTAGATGTGTACACACGCACACACGCGTCTGCACATGCATGTATGTGTATACACATCTAGAGCACACTGGTTATTTTCCGGCGCCAGATACTCGCCGTCGCCCCTTCTCCTGTTAGTTAAAACAGTTCCGCCACGTGAAGGCCAGGAGTTGGACTTTTGCTGCAGAGGTTATGTATTCACGAGCCATTGGGGTATTTAAGCAATGTTGGGCGCTCACCCCAACACTGCGCCCCGGCTAGATACAGCAATTTGGAACCATATCTTCATCTATCTTGATGCCTGCTCCTGTCCATCTCGTTTCGCACATCCCTAAAATATTATTTTTTTCTCTTTCCATTTCTTGTTTTATGTTATCTAATTTTTCGTCGTCGTTTAGCGTCCTAACATTCTCTGTTGCTAATTTTAATGTCTCTGTCCTTGTCTTGCGATGAACGGTCTTTAGGCGAATCATAATGTACTAGGCACAAGCGGTCCACAACGTTATAAAATTATAAAAGTCGTGCAATATCATTCTTACCTTTCTTAACTTTCGTCAACAAAATTATAAAACTTTAAAGGCAGTCAGTGTCTTCATAATGTTTCGTTGCGAACTGAACAGGCGCATTCGATAATATCTGAGCATAACAATCACGAGCAGAGTAAATTATCGCACGCTGACCGGGCGCTCCGAGTGCATTTTTAAAATTATTAAAATATATTATATTAAATAACGAGGCCTCGCGTGCCACTTTCTTACAGCTGGCGGACCACAAGTGACCCGCGGGCCGTGGTTTGGGAACAACTGATCTACACGAAGAAGGGCATATGACATTGCAGACGCCTTGCGCGTGAGTGTGTCTGAGGCTAGAAAACTTGCCAGGAAGTGAAAAATAAATTGTCTACCGATTCTGATGAGAGCGACGTTTTGCAAAGGACCCGCTACACCAGTGGTTCTCAACCTTTTTTGGCCTGTGTCCCCCTTCACCATATTTTCAGAACGTCATCCCCCCCCCTTTCATATTTCCTACCTAAAAATACCCCCACCCCTACACAGTATACGTAAAAATGGAAGGTAAATATGTTAAAACAGGTCTAGACATTCACATAAAACGTGATTTGTAGCTCTACTTATTTTATAAAATGAATTTGAGAAGGATGAGACGTGCATAACTGTAAAGTATGAAGGGAAAAGCAATATCAAGTAATCGGTTCTTGTATTAACGCGATCTCGAAATGATCTTCAATTCCCAGTTAATACAGCTGGTTACATCCATGGGAAAAGATTTTTTTTTTTTTTTTTAAACTTTTATTGAGTGTTTAGAAACATTTGCATTTGTATTGTTCGTGTTGTTACAGAGCGTTGCATGTGGAAGTGTAGGTGACATATGCGCAAAAATTACAAATATTTTATACATTTAAACATTCCTCCATTGACATTGTTGTAAGGAAATATTTTATATCAACAGCGTGATGGTAGTGGGCTGTTATTATTTCCCTTGCCGCCCGCTCTCCTGCCAGCTCTAAAACTCCTACCAAGTACCATCCCTATCCCTCGGTGATGATAAACATGGCGGTGCACAAAATGTTTAGAACCAACTGGCGAGGGTGGCAGCAAAGACAACAATCACAGTATCAAAAAGGTGGGAAAGGGGGATGTGCAGTTTACGGGTTTACAAAGCCATATATATTTATAATAATAAATATAATAATAATAATATAGTTAATAATGTCTCTAATGAGGTGTGTGTGATTGTGTATATTTCTGTCTTTGGCACTGCACTGTTGGTCTGGGTGTATTAGTGTTGGCATGAAAGGTTTAAGTTTGTTGGTGAGTGATTTTGCGAGTATCTTGTAGTCTGTGTTGAGTAAGGAAATTGGTCTGTAGTTCTTCAGTTGTGTTTTGTCAGTTTTATCCTTGCATATGAGTGTAATGTAAGACATGTTGCAGCTGTCCGGAAGATTTTTTTGTCAAAGGCTTCCTGATAGACTTTGAGGAGAAGATTGCCTAGAATAGGAAAGAAGTGTTGGTAGAATTCTACTGTCAAACCGTCTGGTCCTGGAGTTTTGTCTTTGTTTAGTGTGCTTAGTGCCTGTGTTATGTCTGTCAGTGTCAGTTCTGTGTCCAGTGTGTCTCTGTCTGTGTCACATAATTTCTTTGTGTACTGTAAGAAGTTGTCTTGTATCTGTGTGTCGACTGTCTCTGCTGTGAATAGTTGTGTGTAGTGTTGTTGGAAAGCAGTCTCTATGTGTGGTGTTTCTGTCTGCATGTTTCCTTGCATGTCTGATATTTTGCTTATTTGTCTGTTACGTTGTACATTCTGTTCTATTGCTAAATATTGCCTCGTAGCTGACTCTTGTGTAATTGTGTTGAGTTTTGTTCTGAGAAGAGCACCCAGATATCTGTGTTGTTGGTGTTCTTCTAGTTGTGCTTCTAATGTGTGTAAGTGATGTGCATCTCTGTCTGTTTGTTTTGTTAGTCGTATGGCTGTCTGTATGATGCGCTCCTGTCTTAGTCTGTCTTTGTGGATCATGGTTGCTAGATGTTGTGTTCTGCGTCGTATGGTGTTTTTCAATAAGTCCCAGTATTGTGTGATGTTCTCAGTCGGTATATTGTCTGTGTACGTGTGTATGAGCTGTTTCATATATTTTGCATATTCTGAGTGTTCTAATAATAAATTATTGAACTTCCAGTGAGGTGACCTTTTGTTTGGCTGCGTGTTTGTGCTGTTTGTGCTGATGTGTACTAGTATTGCTTTGTGGTCTGTGTAATCTAATGTTTCCCGTAGGTGTTTGGTTTGTATGATGTGATGTGTTGCCCCGGCTAGATACAGCAATTTGGAACCATATCTTCATCTATCTTGATGCCTGCTCCTGTCCATCTCGTTTCGCACATCCCTAAAATATTATTTTTTTCTCTTTCCATTTCTTGTTTTATGTTATCTAATTTTTCGTCGTCGTTTAGCGTCCTAACATTCTCTGTTGCTAATTTTAATGTCTCTGTCCTTGTCTTGCGATGAACGGTCTTTAGGCGAATCATAATGTACTAGGCACAAGCGGTCCACAACGTTATAAAATTATAAAAGTCGTGCAATATCATTCTTACCTTTCTTAACTTTCGTCAACAAAATTATAAAACTTTAAAGGCAGTCAGTGTCTTCATAATGTTTCGTTGCGAACTGAACAGGCGCATTCGATAATATCTGAGCATAACAATCACGAGCAGAGTAAATTATCGCACGCTGACCGGGCGCTCCGAGTGCATTTTTAAAATTATTAAAATATATTATATTAAATAACGAGGCCTCGAGTGCCACTTTCTTACAGCTGGCGGACCACAAGTGACCCGCGGGCCGTGGTTTGGGAACAACTGATCTACACGAAGAAGGGCATATGACATTGCAGACGCCTTGCGCGTGAGTGTGTCTGAGGCTAGAAAACTTGCCAGGAAGTGAAAAATAAATTGTCTACCGATTCTGATGAGAGCGACGTTTTGCAAAGGACCCGCTACACCAGTGGTTCTCAACCTTTTTTGGCCTGTGTCCCCCTTCACCATATTTTCAGAACGTCATCCCCCCCCCCCTTTCATATTTCCTACCTAAAAATACCCCCACCCCTACACAGTATACGTAAAAATGGAAGGTAAATATGTTAAAACAGGTCTAGACATTCACATAAAACGTGATTTGTAGCTCTACTTATTTTATAAAATGAATTTGAGAAGGATGAGACGTGCATAACTGTAAAGTATGAAGGGAAAAGCAATATCAAGTAATCGGTTCTTGTATTAACGCGATCTCGAAATGATCTTCAATTCCCAGTTAATACAGCTGGTTACATCCATGGGAAAAGATTTTTTTTTTTTTTTTAAACTTTTATTGAGTGTTTAGAAACATTTGCATTTGTATTGTTCGTGTTGTTACAGAGCGTTGCATGTGGAAGTGTAGGTGACATATGCGCAAAAATTACAAATATTTTATACATTTAAACATTCCTCCATTGACATTGTTGTAAGGAAATATTTTATATCAACAGCGTGATGGTAGTGGGCTGTTATTATTTCCCTTGCCGCCCGCTCTCCTGCCAGCTCTAAAACTCCTACCAAGTACCATCCCTATCCCTCGGTGATGATAAACATGGCGGTGCACAAAATGTTTAGAACCAACTGGCGAGGGTGGCAGCAAAGACAACAATCACAGTATCAAAAAGGTGGGAAAGGGGGATGTGCAGTTTACGGGTTTACAAAGCCATATATATTTATAATGATTACAATGATACTAATGCAAATAACAACCAAATACATAAATAATAATATTAATAATGACAAGGAATAATTTTAAAATGCTAAGGGTGAATGAAACTAGAACATTATATACAACATTAAGACAGAGACAAACAGCTTTCCTCGGTCATGTGATGAGAAGAGAGGCATTGGAGAACATTGTAACAACTGGAAAGATCGAGGGGAAGAGAGGCAGAGGTAGACCAAGAGAAGTGATGCTGGATGGATTGAGACGGTGGCATGGAGGAATATCAGCAGCAGAGTTGATCCAGAAAACCAAAGACCGAGATCTATGGAGAGCCATGAACGCCTACGCCAGCCGGCACGGCACTTGATGATGATGATGAAGGGTGATAACAATAACATTGTTTTTGTTAAACAGCAATGATAATAAACAGCGATGATAATAATATTAATAGTTAAACCTGTGATTCCATTTGCTAAAATGATTGTCTTAGGAATGGTGTTTACATGAGATACATCTATAATAATGACAAGAATAAAAGCTGCTAAGGGTGATAACAGTAACAGCAATGATAATAAACAGCAATGATAAATAGTTAAACTTGTGGTTCCAGTTGCTAAAATGATTTTCCTAGGTATGGTGTTTACATGAAATACATCTATAATAATAATGACAAGGACTAAAACTGCTAAGGGTGATAACAATAACAGCAAAGATAAATAGACAGCAAAGATAATAATAGTTAATCATGTGAATCCATTTGCTAAAATGCTTATCCTAGGAATGGTGTTTACATGAAATGCACCTAAAATAATAATGGCAAGGAATAAAACTACTAAGGGTGATAACAGCAATGCTAATAAATGCAATGATAAGTACTCAATGAAAATAGTGATAGTCCCACTCTCACCCATTTGACCCACCACACTAATGGGTAATGATGGTAAAGGCAGGATAAATTTGGGAACCAAAGGGTGAGGGTGTCAGCAAAGGCAAACAAACAAACCATGAGTGAGGGAAGGGGGGGGGGGTCTCATGGGAGATGAGGTTATATATTAATAAAGGTTACTATATTAATAATGCAACTAAAACCAAATACATCAATGATAATGATGACTAACATTTACCTACTAAGGGTGATAACAGTACTGATAGTAACAGCAATGATGATGATAGTTATGATAATGATCCCACTTTCCAAAACTGTGATTCCATTTGCTAGAATGATTTTCCTAGGAATGGTGTTAGCATAGCATAGTAGGTACATATAAATTGCAACATAGTAGAAGTAAAAGGAGTTGGTTTTCTTTTCCTCCTTGCTTATTTTTTGGTCTTATTTGTAAGGGTTCATTCATTTGTTCCCTTCCTCTTGTGTTTTTTTTTTTTTTTTTTTTTTTTTTATTACTTATTGTAAAAGGTAACCAAGCATCAGTATTAGCACACATTTTTACAATCTTTACATTTTTGTTTCTCTTGCCATCCTCTCACCAATTTGGTTCCACTCCACCAATGCCATTACCCCCCTCTCTGGGCAATGATGGTAAAGGCAGGATAAATATTTGAACCAAACCGGTGTGGGTATCAGCAAAGGCAGCATCAAACCATCAGCAAGGGGAGGGGGGCACATGGGAAAGGGGTTTTGGTTTATTACTAATGATGATAATAATAATAATGACAGGAGGAGACATACTGAGGGTAATAACAGCAATTATGACAAACAGCAATGGTAATAATAGTTATGAAAATGATAAACATTTTTACAATATGTGATTCCATTTGCTAGGATGATTTTCTTTGCAATGGTGTTAAACATAGCCTAGCAGGTACATACACATGCAAACTGCAGTTTTAATAATACTTGGAGTAAAGGAGTGGGTTATATTCTCCTCCTTGTTTTTTTCCCCTAAATGTAGGGGTTTATTCATATTTCCCTCTTTGCTCTCTCTCTCTTTCTTTCTTTTTTAAAATAAAAATTAACCAGATATTTGTATTTGCATAAGTTTTTACAGTATTATTGGTTTGATAACCATATGTTTTTGTATTTATTCATTCATTCAACCCTCACTCACATGATTCAAAGGGGGTGACTAAGAGAAAGGGAAATCTTTACATTTTTGTTTCCCGCGCTACCCTCCCACTAATTGTTCAATTCCATCAATGCTCTCCTGACCACCCTTAGTAATGATGGCACCGGCAGGACAAAAATTTGAACCAACCAGTGGGGTTAGTAGCAAAGGCAACAAACTGTAAGCAGGGGGGGGGGGGGCGGGGGAGATGAAATTGTAAAATAATAATGATGATATCAATAATACTTATAACATTAATAATACTAAGGATAGTAAAGGTAGAATAAAGATAGTCATAATAATAATGATGATAATCATTATAATAAACAATAATATAATATAAAATAATAATAATAATAATAATAATGATAATAGTATAACAAATATGTGAGTTTATTTACTAAAGTGATAATCTTAGTAGTGGTGGTAGTATAGCACAACAAGTGCATTCAAAGCCAAACATTCCATAAATAGTACATTGGAATGGGAGGAGTTTAATTTTCTTTTCTCCTTTTTTCTTTTCCCTCTTGTCTATAAGGGTGAAACCATCATTTTGAAACAAGTAAAACAAGCATTTATACTTCCACTATTCTTTACATAAGGGATTTTCCATTGGTCTTTTGACCATATGTGATCTATTTAATCATCCACTCACCATTCATTCACAGTTTCTTCTTTTTTTTTCTCACTCATGTATACCAAAATTACCAAAAAATTCCCAAAATTGCCAGAGTTGGTATACCATTTATACCAACTCTGGAAAGAGTTGTGATATTTTGTGCGTGTACATGAAGGAAACTAAATGTGTGTTATATGTGTGGTGTTTGTATCTGGCAAAAATTTCTGCTGGTCCATATAAGTTGTCTGTAGTAAGAAAGTGCTACAAGTAGTTTTGTATGTATGTCCTTAGATGTCATTGGTATAGTATTGAGAAAAATTGCTTTATATATGTCGGTTTGTTTGCCTGTGTGTGTTTGTATGAGGTGTTTGAGTGTTGCGCGTGTGGCAGTAACTGTTGGACACGTATAATAAATGTGTTCCTCTGTCTCTTGTGTGTTGTTTCTACATAATTGACATTGTTTGGATATGTATGCTTCTACCTGTGTTGTGGGGGTCATACTGTATAACAGTCTATATGTGATCTCTCTAGCTTTTGGTGTTATGTGTTTGTTGTGTAGGTTTGAAAAGGTGCATGTGAAGTCAGTCATGAAGTATTTGTGTCCTCTTTTAATCCAAAGTCTTAGTGATGGTGCTTGTTCTCTAACTAAATGTTTGTATATTGTGTGTGTTGTTTGCTGTATTAACTGTTCATGTCCTTTTATTGCCTGTATGCATGTCTGATAGAATGTTGGCAGTCTTCCCTGGTAGTGTGCAGTTGCATTGTTAAGAGGTGTGAGATTTTTGATGTTGTGGCCTATGTAGTATAGTGCTAGTCTGTTCTGTTCTGGGTGTCTGATGATTTTACCTATGTGACTGATTCTAAGTGACAGTATTTTTGTCTGGATGTCCTGTAGTGAAATCCCGCCTTGTTTCCTGTCTTGTATGAGAGTTTTGTGTTTAATGCTGTGTATCGTGTTGGTGAAGATGAAGCGTCTGATTTGTATGTTTATGTTTGTGACGGTCTGTTTAGGAGGGTCCAGTACTGTCGCTAAATATATTATTTTGGGTAATATGTATGTGTTGACTATTGTGCTTCTACCAAATATTGTGGATGTCTTGTACCTATACCTGTGTAACATGTCTGTGATCTGTTCGGTCAGTGCGTGCCATGTCTGTCTGTGTGTTTCTGTGGGATCACATGGAAATGTGATCCCATACAGCTTCATGGTGTCTATGTGTTTCAGATCTGGAGGGAAATCAGCCTTTTGTTTCCACTTTCCCAGGCCCATTATCTGTGATTTCTGTACATTAATTTTGGCTCCACTGCCTTTTCCAAAATGGGTAAAGGTGTGGAGTATATTCCTTATTGATGTGTTGCTGGTGGGAAAGAAGGCAGTGTCATCTGCATAGGCGATGAGCTTCTGCTCTCCTGTCCCATGCAGGAAGGTTCCTTTAATACTAGTGTCTTGCCTTATCTTCTCTAATAAAGGCTCTAGAGTGAGCACATACAGGAGTGGTGATAAGGGACATCCTTGTCTTACAGATCTCGTGAGCCTGAAGCTAGCTGTCAGTGAATGGTTCACCAACACTCTGCTCTCAGGATTTTTGTACAAGATCTGTATCCACTGCCTGTAGTACTCTCCTATGTTACAGTGTTCTAGTGTCCTATGTAGATAAGTGTGGGAAATTCTGTCGAAGGCCTTCTCTTGATCCAAGGATAAGATGGAGGATGGACAGTCTTTTCCATGTGTATAGTTAATAATGTCTCTAATGAGGTGTGTGTGATTGTGTATATTTCTGTCTTTGGCACTGCACTGTTGGTCTGGGTGTATTAGTGTTGGCATGAAAGGTTTAAGTTTGTTGGTGAGTGATTTTGCGAGTATCTTGTAGTCTGTGTTGAGTAAGGAAATTGGTCTGTAGTTCTTCAGTTGTGTTTTGTCAGTTTTATCCTTGCATATGAGTGTAATGTAAGACATGTTGCAGCTGTCCGGAAGATTTTTTTTGTCAAAGGCTTCCTGATAGACTTTGAGGAGAAGATTGCCTAGAATAGGAAAGAAGTGTTGGTAGAATTCTACTGTCAAACCGTCTGGTCCTGGAGTTTTGTCTTTGTTTAGTGTGCTTAGTGCCTGTGTTATGTCTGTCAGTGTCAGTTCTGTGTCCAGTGTGTCTCTGTCTGTGTCACATAATTTCTTTGTGTACTGTAAGAAGTTGTCTTGTATCTGTGTGTCGACTGTCTCTGCTGTGAATAGTTGTGTGTAGTGTTGTTGGAAAGCAGTCTCTATGTGTGGTGTTTCTGTCTGCATGTTTCCTTGCATGTCTGATATTTTGCTTATTTGTCTGTTACGTTGTACATTCTGTTCTATTGCTAAATATTGCCTCGTAGCTGACTCTTGTGTAATTGTGTTGAGTTTTGTTCTGAGAAGAGCACCCAGATATCTGTGTTGTTGGTGTTCTTCTAGTTGTGCTTCTAATGTGTGTAAGTGATGTGCATCTCTGTCTGTTTGTTTTGTTAGTCGTATGGCTGTCTGTATGATGCGCTCCTGTCTTAGTCTGTCTTTGTGGATCATGGTTGCTAGATGTTGTGTTCTGCGTCGTATGGTGTTTTTCAATAAGTCCCAGTATTGTGTGATGTTCTCAGTCGGTATATTGTCTGTGTACGTGTGTATGAGCTGTTTCATATATTTTGCATATTCTGAGTGTTCTAATAATAAATTATTGAACTTCCAGTGAGGTGACCTTTTGTTTGGCTGCGTGTTTGTGCTGTTTGTGCTGATGTGTACTAGTATTGCTTTGTGGTCTGTGTAATCTAATGTTTCCCGTAG
This sequence comes from Cepaea nemoralis, assembly GCA_014155875.1. NCBI lineage: Eukaryota > Metazoa > Mollusca > Gastropoda > Stylommatophora > Helicidae > Cepaea > Cepaea nemoralis. The sequence goes on along the minus strand of JACEFZ010004230.1, from coordinate 14,288 downwards.
GTGTTTGGTTTGTATGATGTGATGTGTTGAGGGCGTGTAAATCCGGTCTAATCTAGATGATCTGTTGTGTGTTTTGTTTGTGTATGTCGTTTCTCTACTGTCGGGGTATGTATGCCTGAATGCGTCTGTGAGGTTGTGTGTATCGATTATATTTCGTAGTGTGTCAAGTTGATGTAAACTGTCCCTGCCGGCTCTCCTCAGCTGTTTTCTCACCTCCACACCTACCACGTCTAAATCTTCAAGAACACAATTGTAATCGCCGGCAAGAACAATATTTTGTCCCCTGTATGTCTGTGTTAGTAAGTCGTCTAAATTTTCATAAAATAGAGGTTGATAATTGTAGTTAGGTGGTGCGTGTATGTTCACAATGACAAATGAGTGTGTGTCGTTTTTAACTTGAACTGTGGAAATTCTACCTTGTGCGTCTGCGTGTGTTCTAAAAATAGTCCACGTGTCGGAAATTTGGAGAATGGCTGTTAGTTAGTTAGTCGACAGATCATCCTCGTTGCACATCGGACCATTCAGTCCATAAGTGCTCGGATCCCCTCCTCAGCAAATCCCGCAGCGTGTAGCGGCTAACGACGCCAGTTCTGTGTTGGTTTATCAATCTTCTTTGGCTTCCTGCGTAGTGTTCTTGTTTGGCCACCCCTCTTTTAATTTGCTGCTCTCGCAGTCTGGCCATTGTTGTAGATTCACAGTCATCACTTGGTTCTTGCACAAGTCTCACTTCTCGTAGAGCATTCAGAATGTCAGCCTGGTCCATGGCGCGTCCGCCCTCAACAGTAGCCTCACCTGCGAGCTTGTCAGGCCGCTCATTTCCTTGTACTCCCGCATGCCCTGGCACGAAGATGAAACTAATCTTTGCCAGCCGAGACCGCTTCAGAGGCAGCAACCATTCTCTTCGGATCGACCCCTCCTCTATCCTCTTGATCATGTTCATTGAGTCGCTAAGGAAACAAGCCCTAGTGAATGTCTGTGTCTCGAGCCATGTTATTGCTTTACTTACTGCCATGACTTCTCCAATGAGAATGGCTGTCCCTGACCCTACGTTATGTTTAGCCAAACTGAAACACGAGTTTCTTAATCCTAGCCGTGTCACTAATTCTGCTGCTTCAAAATCTGTTTTGATGTTAGTTTCTTGTAATAAAGGAAAATCTGGCTTGTGTTTGTGTATGAGTGTGACTATATGTTGTAATTTCATTTTCATCCCACAGACATTTTAAAAGCTTAGGGGAAAAGATTAGGCGAAAGATTTATACGTTGTGAAGAGAAATCAGATCAACAAGAATAGTGCTTGCATTGGGTGATTAGCGCCTAAGTCATGTATGTAGCGTGCAGTGTTAATAGATTATATATATTGCATTAGAAAATATAATTTACTGACTATTAGTAATCACAGTATTCTAACAATAGATTAAAGCAATCCTTTGTTAACTGCGAATGGCGGGTGTCTTTATATTAAACATTAAAGAAACATTGTATCTAATTGCTTCTTCCAAAAAAAACTGGCGAATTATGTCCCTTGCTAACATAAAATGAGTCTTACGGTCCCAGGATTATCAATCAATCAATCATGTGCCATGCCGGAAAGCGTGGGCGGTCATGATTCGCCATTTCACTCGATCACCAGAGTCGTGGATCAGCTCAGTGTTCCTGTCTCGTCCATGCCATGTGGCCAAGCCATCCAGGTATTTTCCTCTCGGTCTTCCTCTTGGTCTGTTCCCTTCGATCTTGCCAGCTGTCACTAAGTTCTCCAGTCCATTTCTTCTCATAACATGTCCAAAAAATTTTGACTGTCTACGTCTAATTTCTCTAATCAATCTACGATTTTCATTTGTCTCTTGTAGTACTTGGTCATTGGTTTTTCTATCTGTCCATGGTATTCTTTGCATTTTCCTCAGAAACCACATCTCTGCAGCCATCAGATGTTTTTCAGCTTGACTGCACATTGTCCAAGTTTCACATCCATACAAAAGAACAGGCTCTATGTATCCCCTCAACGCTCTTTTTCTCGTTTCAATTGACATCATTTTATTGGTCAGAATGTTTTTCATCTTGCTAAAGGCTACTTTCGCAATGGCGATTCTTGTTCTAATCTCTTCAAGGCATCTGCCATCAGATGTTATGACTGTTCCGAGATAATTGAACCGATTCACCTGTTGAAGAATATTCCCATTTACTTGTATATTACATTGTGGTACTTCGTTCTTCCTAGTGACGACCATAACCTGTGTCTTCCTACAATTTAATTCCAACCCCAGGATTATACAGGTAGATAATTTGCGTATAGTCTTGCAGAGGTTGTTTCCCTTAGTTTTCGCTTATCGTACGTACTGATTATTTGGTAGTGTTGGCACAATGGCTGGCACTCTAGCCTGCCGGCCCGGTATTCTTATATTTGAAACCCTTCAAATCCCCATAGTTGTTCCCAGATCGACTCAGCCTAAAATTGGTATATAATGAAACACAACTTTAACTCCTGAAGACACAATTAAAAACAAACATGTACCCATATACCAGTTAAAGGGCTTGAATCCACATAAACAATATATTATATAATGCATATAGAAGGTAATGCAAAGAATACCATGGACAGCCAGAAAGACCAATGAACAAGTCCTTCAAGAAACAAATGAAGATCGTAAATTGATTGGAGACATTAGACGTAGACAGTCACAATTTTTTGGGCATGTTATGAGAAGAAATGATTTGGAGAACTTGGTGACAACTGGTAAGATCGAGAGGAACAGACCAAGGGGAAGACCTAGAAGCAAGTATCTGGATGGCTTGGCCTTGTGGCATGGTCGAGACAGAAACACGGAACTGATCCACGACTCTGGTGATCGAGAGAGATGGCAGAACATGACCGCCCACTCTTACCGGCATGGCACATGATGGATGGATGGATAGAAGGTAATAGGCGAAAATAACGTACATATATAATAAAAACCAAGAAAAATATAAATGAAATAATTCAGAGTAAAACACAACACAACTGTCCTACTCCCGTGTGTTGCCGGGGCCCATAAGGGAAGCAAAGAATAGCAACACTGCAGCCTACCACGCATGTCGTAAGAGGCGACTAAAGAGGCTTGATGGTTCCGTCGCCCTGCTACTGAGTGAGTGCGTGGCGCGACACTGTGAGCTGTGAGTTTCGTGGGAAATGCATTTGAATCTGCCCAATGTTTTTTAGAACGTGAGTGCATGTTCGGAGCGATGGCAGATGACTATGTCCCAGAGTTGACCGGCTTTTGCCTTATGCAGAAATGCGTGGCTGCTGGACTTCTGGTTGACTGCCACAACCATCGACGATGAACTGTATTTTCGTGTACTGTGTGGGTGAACATCTAGGAAACATCCAGATGGGAAAATGACTGCCGATTCCATCAGAGATGAACTGGGTGTTTCGTGGGGGACTATTGTGTTGACATAATGGCGGTGGCATTATGCACAGTGTATCTGTGCGGGCTGTTGTTTGTCGAGACTCCTGTCTTTTCCATTTTTCACTTTGGGCAGTGGGGAGTATTTTGTGTGATGTTCACTGGCACAGGAACGGAGGATAATGGGGACGACCCGTTGCTGTGAAGTTGGAACTGCGACTAACTAACTAACAACTGTCCTACGTTTCAGTAGTCACTGCCTATGCCAAGAACAAAACAGAGATAATGAAATTAAAACACAATAAACATAATAAGAATATTTATAAAGGGAAAGGTGAAGAATGAGTGTAATACAACCGTGGAAAGCAATAATGCAGAGAAGTGTAAGTATGACATTGGGACAAATAGAACTAAACATGGGCGGTGTCGGACTGATGAAGAAGTTAAAGGTGAACTATTATATGGGCATGACATGACACAAGACATGTTGTGTAATTTCACCAGACATGGTTTTCTTGTTTTTAACGGGCAAAAGTATCGACTTCACTGCACCGGGATTTACCCCGTATGGCTCAGCCTCTTTCCTCAGGGTGTCCTGCTGAAAGCATCAGACAAAGCACAAGTTCTATAGCTCCAGCGACATCCCCCTGGAGGCTCCCCGAAAATTGCACTTGCAAACCTAACGACTTGGTCCAGAATCGAACCCACAGCCTTCGGAGTGTAAGGCAGGTAGAGTAATCACGTCGTCACGGAAATCCCCAAAATGAAAACCATAAATGGGGAAAATGTAGAAGGCAAAACAATTTCATTGGGAGATTATCAAACTGTGAACAGACAAAGAAGCTCTCTGACAAACTATTTTGCTAACATCTCATTGGTTGGTATCCTCAGATTAACTGTTTAATAATGAATGTTATAAAGAACATGCTAATGCAGTTATTTGCTTAAATAAGTAGATGGGTGAAGTTATGGTAGTAATATAAATGGTGTTTTTTTTTTTTAAGTTTTAGTCGATGGATCAACATCACGGCACACGGGTGCAACTCATAAGTGCTCCGTTCTCCTCCTAACTCAAACCTGAGTCTGGAGAAACTAAGCTCAGTGCACGAACTCCGTAGCACCGCCAAGGATCCTGAAATACTTTGGGTAGATTTTTAACTCGAAATTTTGCGCGGGTAGCGCCGTTAGGCTACTCTTTTTCGATTTCCAACTACCAAGGGATTGTTTGCGTGCGCAACAATACACACGGGTGTCCGATCTCACTACCCAGAGACCAGGGGAAATTTATTACTTGAAGTCCACGAGAAAAAATCCCGGCATCACCGGGGCTTGAACCCGGGACCTCCAGCACTCGAGGCGGACACCATACCTCGAGACCACGCAGCAACCAACAATACAAATGGTAAACATGGACATCTTCAATTAGTAGAGTAGTTAAGAACATGTTAGTTTGTTGTGTTGTTATGTGCAGCAGGTTTCTAATACATGTGAAAATCAAACCATATTTACTAATGTAGTGTTCAATTAGCTGCAGGTTTCTAATACATGTAAAAATCAAACCATATTAACTAATGTATTGTTCAATTAGGCATGTTTCCATGCAGATTTTAAACAAATGATTTCTAACTTGTAATTCAGAGCGGCAGCGGGATATGGCCAGGCGGTCCTTAAAATTACCGTGGTAGATAATCGACATTACTGTGCGAACATGTGTATATTTCAACTTGAAGGATTTATCTAGTTAATTTACTTTACGTTGTGTGATTTCTGCAGTATGTACCTGACGAGATGCAGCGAAATATGCCAGGCAATAAATCGTGCAATCTATTGTTTGTGTCTTCGTTATTCAAATTCACTAAGGGAAAACATTGTTTTGAATTTCTTAAACCATGCCATTGTCTTGTAACATGTCAATATTGTTGTTAAAGATGTCAAGAGGGTTAAACACGTCATAAGAATAGTTTACAGATGGCCGCCCCACTTTTGACATGCGCTAAAGAGGAGCAGCGTTCTGTTATACGTTTTTTTGATTAGTGAAGAGGTGAAACCTACAGACATTCATCGGCGAACGAAGGTCCAGATTGGTGATGCATGCCTGTAAGTCCAGCAAATGTATCAGTGGAGTTAGCACGTTTCAAAACGGCGTGACGTCTGTAACAGTCTGTTCAAGACCTGGTTAGACGCACCGAGTAGTGAACCCAGAGTGGTTACACGCGCGACCAAGATAATTGTTTTTCTGCAGGAATCCAAGCAATTTATCGGCTCTGGAGAACTTGCATTGAACGCAATGGTGAATACATCGTAAAATGATACATTTGTTCTTTACTTTTCAGAATATATTCACAAAAAATATTAAAAAAAACATTTACAATTTTTATCTGAAGCCCCCTCGTGTCTTGAGCCAGTTGTTACTCCAGAACTGCAACGAGTTTCTTTTTTCTTTTTTTTTTTTGTGTGGTGTACAACGACGACTTCTATCTATCTGGTTCTAGGTCGTCGTCCTTTAACTCGATAGTCAGAGCTTCTTTAGTTGAGGAGAGCCAGCAGGGACAGCTTACATCAACTTGACACACTACAAAATATCATCGATACACACAACCTCACAGACGCATTCAGGCATACATACCCCAACATTAGAGAAACGACATACACAAACAAAACACACAACAGATCATCTAGATTAGACCGGATTTACACGCCCGCAACACATCACATCATACAAACCAAACACCTACGGGAAACATTAGATTACACAGACCACAAAGCAATACTAGTACACATCAGCACAAACAGCACAAACACGCAGCCAAACAAAAGGTCACCTCACTGGAAGTTCAATAATTCACTATTGGAACACTCGGAATATGTAAAATATATGGCACAGCTCATACACACGTACACAGACAATATACCGACTGAGAACATCACACAATACTAGGACTTATTGAAAAACACCATACGAAGCAGAACACAACATCTAGTAACCATGATCCACAAAGACAGACTAAGACAGGAGCGCATCATACAGACAGCCATACGACTAACAAAACAAACAGACAGAGATGCACATCACTTACACACACTAGAAACACAACTAGAAGAACGCCAACAACACAGATATCTGGGTGCTCTTCTCAGAACAAAACTCAACACAATTACACAAGAGACAGCTACGAGGCAATATTTAGCAATAGAACAGAACGTACAACGTAACAGACAAATAAGCAAAATATCTGACATGCAAGGAAACATGCAGACAGAAACACCACACATAGAGACTGCTTTCCAACAACACTACACACAACTATTCACAGCAGAGACAGTCGACACACAGATACAAGACAACTTCTTACAGTACACAAAGAAATTATGTGACACAGACAGAGACACACTGGACACAGAACTGACACTGACAGACATAACACAGGCACTAAGCACACTAAACAATGACAAAACTCCAGGACCAGACGGTTTGACAGTAGAATTATACCAACACTTCTTTCCTATTCTAGGCAATCTTCTCCTCAAAGTCTATCAGGAAGCCTTTGACCAAAAAAAATCTCCCGGACAGTTGCAACATGTCTTACATTACACTCATATGCAAAGATAAAACTGACAAAACACAACTTAAAAACTACAGACCAATTTCCTTACTCAACACAGACTACAAGATATTCGCAAAATCACTCACCAACAAACTTAAACCTTTCATGCCAACACTAATACACCCAGACCAACAGTGCAGTGTCAAAGACAGAAATATACCAACCACACACACCTCATTAGAGACATAATCAACTACACACATGGGAAAGACTGTCCATCCTCCATCTTATCCTTGGATCAAGAGAAGGCCTTCGACAGAATTTCCCACACATACCTGCATAGGACACTAGAACTTTGTAACATAGGAGAATATTACAGGCAGTGGATACAGATCTTGTATAAAAATCCTGAGAGCAGAGTATTGGTGAACCATTCACTGACAGCTAGCTTCAGGCTCACGAGATCTGTAAGACAGGGATGTCCCTTATCACCACTCTTGTATGTGCTCACCCTAGATCCTTTATTAGAGAAGATAAGGCAAGACACTAGTATTAAAGGAACCTTCCTGCATGGGATAGGAGAGCAGAAGCTCATCGCCTATGCAGATGACACTGCCTTCTTTCCCACCAGCAACACATCAATAAGGAATATACTCCACACCTTTACCCATTTTGGAAAATGCAATGGAGCCAAAATTAATGTACAGAAATCACAGATAATGGGTTTGGGAAAGTGGAAACAAAAGGCTGATTTCCCTCCAGATCTGAAACACATAGACACCTTGAAGCTGTATGGGATCACACAGACAGACATGGCACGCACTGATCGAACAGATCACAGACATGTTACACAGGTATAGGTACAAGACATCCACAATATTTGGTAGAAGCACAATAGTCAATACATACATATTACCCAAAATAATATATTTAGCGACAGTACTGGACCCTCCTAACAGACCATCACAAACATAAACAAACAAATCAGACGCTTCAACTTCACCAACACAATACACAGCATTCAACACAAAACTCTCATACAAGACAAGAAACAAGAGGACATTGCACTACAGGACATCCAGACAAAAATACTGTCACTTAGAATAAGTCACATAGGTAAAATCATCAGACACCCAGAACAGAACAGACTAGCACTATACTACATAGGCCACAACATCAAACATCTCACACCTCTTAACAATGCAACTGCACACTACCAGGGAAGACTGCCAACATTCTATCAGACATGCATACAGGCAATAAAAGGACATGAACAGTTAATACAGCAAGCAACACACACAATATACAAACATTTAGTTAGAGAACAAGCACCATCACTAAGACTTAGGATTAAAAGAGGACACAAATACTTTATGACTGACTTCACATGCACCTTTTCAACCCTACACAACAAATACATAACTCAAAAGCTAAGGAAATCACATATAGACTGTTATACAGTATGACCCCCACAACACAGGTAGAAGCATACATATCGAAACAATGTCAATTATGTAGGAACAACACACAAGAGACAGAGGAACACATCTATTATACATGTCCAACAATTACTGCCACACTCAAACACCTCATACAAACACACACAGGCAAACAAACCGACATATATAAAGCAATTTTTCTCAATACTATACCAAAGACAGCTTAGGACATACACACAAAACTACTTGTAGCACTTTCTTACTACAGACAACTTATATGGACCTGCAGAAATTTTGCCAGATACAAACACCACACATATATCACACACTTAATTTCCTTTATGTACACACACAAAATATCACAACTATTTCCAGAGTAAATCATATGTATTCTTCCTTATTGTATTACAAATTTGGTATACATGAGTGCGAGAGAGAAAGTAGAAACTGTGAGTGAATGGTGAGTGAATGATTAAAAAAGATCACATATGGTCAAAAGACCAATGGAAAATCCCTTATGTAAAGAATAGTGGAAGTATAAATGCTTGTTTTATTTGCTTCAAATGATGGTTTCAACCCTTATAGATAAGGGGAAAAAGAAAAAAGGAGAAAAGAAAATCAACTCCTTCCATTCCAAATTATTATTTATGGAATGTTTGCTTTAAATGCACTTGCTGTGCTATACCACCACCACCACTAAGATTATCACTTTAGTAAATAAAATGACATATCTATTATACTATTATTATTAATATAATAATAATAATAATTATTATTATTATTATTATTATTAATTTTACTATTATTATTATCATTATTATTATTACTATCCTTTACCTTACCCTTATTATCTTTAGTATCCTTAATTGTATAGGTATTACTGATATCATCATTAGTAATTTACAACTTCATCTTCCCTGTGCCCCCTTGCTTATGGGTTGTTGCTTTTGCTACTACCCCCACTGGTTGTTTCAAACATTTAACCTGCCTGTACCATCATTAGTGGTCATGAGGCATTGGTGGCGTGGAACCAATTGGTGGGAGTGTAGTGAGGGGAAACAAAAATGTAAAGACTTCCCCTTTTCTTTGTATTCAGTATTTACCTTATTATCCTTAGTATCATTAATGTTACAAGTATTATTGATATCATCATTATTAATATACAACGTCATCTCCCCTGTGCCCCTTTGCTTATGGTTTGTTGCCTTTGCTACTACTCCCACTAATTGGTTCAAACATTTATCTTGCCTGTGCCATCATTACAGGGTGGTCATGAGAGCATGGCTGGAGTGAGACAAATTGGTGGGAGGGTAGCGAGGGAAACAAAAATGCAAAAAATTCCCCTTTTCTTTGCATTCAGTATTTACCTTATTATCCTTAGTATCATTAATTTTATAAGTATTATTGAATTTATCATTAGTATTTACAACTTCATCTCCCCTGTGCCCCCCTTGCTTATAGTTGTTGACTTTGCTACTACCCCCACTGGTAGGTTCAAACATTTATCCTGCCTGTACCATCACTAAGATGGTCATGAGGCATTGTGGAGTGGAACCAATTGGTGAGAGGGTGTCAAGGTGAAACAAAAATGTAAAGATTTCCCCTTTTTCTTTGTTAACCCCCATTCACATATAAATGTGTTCAAAGAATGGAATATGCCAATGGATAAATTTCCTACGTTGTAAACACAAAATATCACAGATATCTCCAGAGTAAACACAAGTACTCTTTCTTTCATCATCTCATCTCATCTCATCATGTTCCTCTTGTACCTTGCGGTGTCGAGGTGAAGTATAAACTTCGTGAGAGTGCCCGGTTATGGGCTTCGTATATCGACATTCCCATGGATTCTGTTATTCCCTCCGTCCAACGTTTACGTGGTCGGCCTCTTCCTCTATTTCCATCTGGTCTGTACATCATTGCTTGTTGCGGCATGCTGTTGACTGGTAACCTACTTGCATGGCCAAACCATTTGACTTGCTGCTTTCTAATAAAATCTAGAGCAGCTTTAACCCCCACTTTAGTCCTGATTTCTTCATTTCTGATCTTATCTCTTCTTGATACGTTGAGTATTCTTCTCAGGAACCTCATTTCTGTTGTTGTGATTTTTCTTTTCTCTTTTTCTGTCATTGTCCAGGTTTGGCATTGGTAGCACAGAGTTGGTAGGAAGATTGTGTTGTAAAGTGCTTTCTTAGTAGTTATTGATACATGTTTGTTCTTTAGTATTGGTGCCATTTGTCCAATGAGTTGATTTGCCTTATTGCACCTATTTTCGATCTCGTCTTCTGATCTGCCATTTGATGATATTATACTTCCTAGGTACTTGAAGCTCTTTACTTGTTTCAAGGGATGTTCGTTTAGGTGAATTGTTGCTGTTTGTTCTTCTTTAGTTATAGTCATTACCTCTGTTTTGCTTGTGCTAATTTTCATGTTATGTTCCCTACACATTTCGTTTAGACTATTCATGTGGTCTTGTAATTCAGCTTCTGATTTTGCTATTAGTGCTTGGTCGTCCGCAAACAGGAGTTCTCTAATGGTTAGATTTGCAGATGGTTCTTCTTCTGTGTTCTCGTCATGCGGTATTCTTGCTGTCTCTGCTTGGCTGGTTTCTTTACATATGTTGTCTATATATGTTATGAACAAGAGAGGGGACAGGACACAACCTTGTCGTACTCCAGATCTTATGGTGAAGGGTTCTGAGTGTCCTCCAGTTGCTCTCACTATGCATTCACTGTTGTTGTATAAACTTCTACATAGGTTTGTTAGATGTGTACTCACTCCATATTGTTTAAGGATTTCCCACAGCTTGTTTCTATCTACCCTATCAAATGCCTTTTCTTGGTCGACAAAGGCTAAGTAGAGTGTTTCATTGAATTCGATTGATTTTTCTATAAGTTGTCTAAGAGCAAAAATGGCGTCTGTGCATCCTTTGTTTTTCCTAAATCCAAGCTGCGTTTCGCTTAGCTGGGGTTCTAAAGTAGTTCGTAATCTTTTTTCAAGAATTTTGCAAAATATTTTCCCAGTATGACTCAACAGTGAAATGCCTCTGTATTGTGTGCAATCTCTTTTGCTGCCTTTGTTTTTCCAAATTGGGATAATTATGGCGTTTCCCCAGTCTCGTGGTGTCTGTTGTTCTACCCAAACATGGTTGAATAGTCTATGTAGCCAAGCTGTTCCTACTTCTCTTGCTGCTTTAATTAGTTAATTTGGTATTTCATCCTGTCCTGGTGATTTGTTCAATGGGGCTAATCTGATGGCTTCTATAATTTCTTCTTTTAATATGTCTGGTTCTAGTTCTTCGGTGACAGCTGTGTAGGTCTCTTGAATTCCTGTGACATCTGATGGGATGTTGAGAAGTTGTTCGAAATACTGCTTCCATCTTATTAGGATCTGTTTTTGTTCACTTATTGGTTCTCCATTTTCGCTGTTAATTATTTCAGTTGGGTCGTTTGGGTCAGTCCGTTTATACTTCTTAGTTTTTCTACGAGCAGTATGAAGATCCCCTGTCAAAATTTAGTATACATGAGTACGAGAAAGAAACAGGAAAATGTGAGTAAAGTTTGAATGAATGAATACAAAACCACATATGGTTACCAAACCAATGATACTGAAAAATGTGTGTAAATACAAATGCTTGGGGAAATGAGGGGGGAAAAACTCCTTTTACTCCAACTATTATTAAAAACTGCAGTTTGCATTTGTAGGTACCTGCTATGCTATGTTAACACCATTCCAAAGAAAATCATCCTAGCAAATGGAATCACAATTTGTAAAAAGGTTATCATTTCATAACTATTATTACCATTGCTGGTTTTATATTGGCTGTTATTACCCTCAGTATGTCTCTTCTTGTCATTATTATCATTGTCATCATTAGTAATAAAACAAAAACCATTTTCCCATGTGCCCCCCCCCCCTCCCCTCGCTCATGGTTATTGTTGCCTTTGCTGATACCCACACCGGTTTGGTTCAAATATTTATCCTGCCTTTACCATCATTGCCCAGATAGTGGTGATGAAGGCATTAGTAGAGTGGAACAAATTGGTGAGAGGATGGCAAGAGAAACAAAAATGTAAAGATATCCCCTTTTCCTTGTTTAACCCCCATTCACATGTAAATGTGTTCAAGGAATGGAATATGCTAATGGTTAAATTTCCTATGTTGTAAACACAAAATATCACAGATATCTCCAGAGTAAACACAAGTACTCTTCTTTATGATTTTAAAATTTAGTACACATGAGTGCTAAGAAGAAACAATAAGATGTGAGTGAATAATGAATGAATGAATACAAAACCACATATGTTTACCAAACCAATGAGATTGTAAAATTTGTGCTAATACAGATGCTTGTTTACTTTTTACACACACACACACACACACACACACACACACACACACACACACACACCACACACACACACACACACACACACACACACACACACACACACACACACACACACAAATTTTAAAAAAAGAGGAAGGGAAAAATTGAATGTACCTTTACAAAAAAAAATTAATAAAAAATAAGAAAGAAGAAAAAGATAACCAACTCCTTTTACTTCTACTATTCATTAAACATTGCATGTTGCAATTATATGTACCTGCTATGCTATGCTAACACCATTCCTAGGAAAATCAATCTAGCAAATGGAATCACAGTTTTGGAAAGTGGGATCTTTATCATAACTATGATTATCATTGCTGTTACTATCAGTACTGTTATCACCCTTAGTAGGTTAATGTTTGTCATCATTATTATTGATGTATTTGGTTTTATTTGCATTATTATTATATTTACCTTTATTAATATATAACCTCATCTCCCATGTGACCCCCCCCCCCCCCCTTTTCCCTTGCTCATGGTTTGTTGTTGCCTTTCCTGACACCCTCACCTTTGGTTCCAAAAATTATCCTGCCTTTACCATAATTACCCATTAGTGTGGTGGACCAAATGGGTGAGAGTGTGACAATGGAAACATAAATGGAAAGTTGTATCCTTCTCCCTATCTACTCCCCCTTCACATGTAAATATGCCCAATGAATAAAATATGCACACGTCACATACACGCCCACAAGCAACGCTCCGTAAACACACCTACACAAATACTAAATACACAAAACGCATGTAACAACACAAACATTATAAATGTAACCACTACCCTTTCTGCCTTGTAAACCCCGATACTGTTTACACCTCCCATTCCCACCATCTTGATACTGTTTGTTTGTTGATGCTGCTGCCGCCATCTCCGATCGGTTCAGACATTTTATACTGCCAGTTTCATCATTACCGAGTCGTGGTGGAAATATTTTGAGTTTTAGAGCCGACAGGAGAGGGAGGCGGCAGGGGAAATAATATCGGTGCACTATCATCATGCTGTTGTTTCTGTAAGGTGTTACCCTACAACAAATTCAATGTAGAAATGTTTAAAATGTATAAAATATTTGTATTTTTGCGCATATGTCACCTACACGCCCACATGCAACGCCCTGTAAAAACACACAGAATACACTTTGCAACGATTTTAACACTCAATACAAGTTTGTTTGTTTTTTTAAATCTTTTTTTCATTTCCACTCTTTTTTTCTCCGTTAATCCCGAATACTCTCGTGGTCGATGGGAGCGGACGAGAATTAGAAGTGGTTCGAGTCACGCTAGTGACTTATGAGAGTATGGAGCCGGTCGCGCAGAAAGTCGTGGCGTGCTGATGAGCGTAATCTAGCCTAGGAATCAACATACAGCTGAAAGATGCTGGTGTTGACCGCAATATCCTGAAACAGGATGGAAACGCCTAATGCAAATACGAAATTATGAAAAGGTAAAAACGTCAGTACTAGACAACCCAGAGAAGTATGTGAGGAACTTATCGTCGTACGTACTCAACAACATTGAAACGGAGGGTTGCTTTTTAAATTTT
>JACEFZ010004229.1:0-66101 GCA_014155875.1 Cepaea nemoralis | reverse complement strand
ATTTATTAACACCCCTAAATTTTGTCCTACATTTTTCCCAATCCCCCTTTTTTACATGTAAAAAAAAGGGCAAAAATTTCCCCGACAAAGAAATACATCTCTTAAAGGCCCAAAGTGGAAAATTTAAAAGATCACAGTCAGAATATTCCTTTCCTATCGTTCTTGTCGCCAAAAAGGACTCCCATTTCGCCTCTGCGTCGATTATCGCGTTTAAACAGAGTGAAAAAGGTCGATGCTGACCCAAACCCCAGCATGCAGGTTTTGATCCTGGATATATCTACATCTCGATATTTTCCAAACTCGACCTCACGCGAGGTTACTGGCAAGTCCCGATGCAAGAAAATTCAATCCCTTTGAAAGCCTTTTCTACACCTCTAGGACTCTATGAGTGGCGTTTTCTTCTTTTTGGCCTTCGTAATGCTCCAGCCACTTTTTTCCATCTTACTAGAGATCTTCTCCACGGGGTGACCAATACATCTACATACATAGATGACATATGTATTCATACTGAAGACGGGACGTCACACCTACAGAAACTTCGACATGTCTTCGACAGGTTGCGATTATTCGGTCTTACCGTCAAACCAACTAAGGTAGAGTTGGGCATGGAGGAAATTGACTTCCTAGGCCATACCATCTGCAGAGGCCAACTCAAAACAGACGAGAAAATAGTCACGAAGATTCTCAATTTGACTATGCCAACGACCAAGAAACAGGTCCGAAGTCTACTTGGTCTTGTAAACTATTACAGTAAATTTATTCCCAATCTGGCGGAAATCACCAGTGTTTTTTCCAATATGTTAAAAGCTTCGGCTAAATTAGATGTACAAGATGCAAAGTTAATTGGCGCATTATCAAAATTGAAATATTTATTCAGTGTACCACCTATTTTGCGTTTATCTAATCAAAATCTTACCTATTTCCTCCGTACAGACGCAAGTGCGATTTCTATATCTGGTATATTGGGCCAGTTTTATGACGGGAAGTTCCACCCAGTGATGTATGTAAGCCAGAAAATCAGCCTAGCTGAATCAAGATGCTCAGCATCTGAATTGGAGGGCCTTAGCGTAATCTATTGTATTAGAAAACTGCATAGGTTTTTGGCAGGTACAGAGTTTATAATCCAGTCCGACAACTCTCCGCTTGCGGTAATGCAGTCTGGCATCCCTCAAAACAACAGGATCTACAGATGGTCCTTAATATTTGCAAACTATGCCTTTACAATCCAGCATTTGAAGGGATCGTTAAACACTTTGGCAGACATTTTATGTCGATCTTCAAATATAGAGATACCTGAAGTACAGGAAAAGAGCGACGACTTATCACCAGAAACAGTGACACTGTAGTTGTTAATGAAATCAGTGCCGTGTGTGGTAAAAAGTTACACTTTAAGTGCGTTAATATTGCCAGTCGACTAAACTGTGTAAGAGAAACAGTGCCATGATGAGTAAATGAACAGGCACATTAATAATATTTCTACAGCGCTAACACGGAGATAAGCCATAATTACATCGAAAGTGTTAGACTTTAACCTACATAAACTAGTATGGAACGTTATATATAAACACTATCCTGAAAGGAGAGCATATAAAGACTGTGGTTAATTGAACTATGTTATTACACTAGTCTACAAGGAACAGTGCTCGAACATTACACCGGAAAGGACGACGTTAGTGTAGTTATATATAAACGTAATTGTGATATGTATATTACATTGTATTTTTTTTTTAAACAGTGTGCATAACCTCATTGTGTATATTTATAATTGAATTGCAAATGTTGAAGTAATTTTTGACGTTATTTATGTTAGTTCATAGGTATAAGTCACCAACAGTTACTTAAAAACCTCATTTAAGTTAACACCTACGTTAGAAATACAATTAGTAGACATTACTTTATCACATCACCATGTAAACATAATCATTTATAGATTAATTTGCTTAAGATATCATTTCTAACTAACCCAACCATTGGAAAATTAATATCATTTTATTTACCAATAATACTATAAGGTAACTAACCCACTTTGCTTAAATATAATTAATTAATTAGGTTATCTCCCTTAGGTTAATTTAGGACAGCACACGAAATTACTATAGCGTAGTTAGATTAGTTAGTATCATATGATCGGTAACAAACCATCATCACAAACTTGTATAATATTTTGTATAGATATGACGCGTGCAAAGACATAGCACAGTCATGTGGCGTGAAAACTTGTACGATTCAGCCAATCATTTATTGTAAATGAGTAATGTTCATTTATGTAACCATATTTTAAGGACGAATGAATGTTTTAACATAACTATGGTATGAAAGTGAACGAAAGATGTATAAATGAGAGGAGTGAATGAAGACAAAGTAAACATTGAATGAGAGAGAGAGAGACAGAGAGAGATGTAGCGGACATTTTTTCTCCACGCAAATCGTCTTATTATGACTTGTCTGTGTTAATCTGTGTAACCAATGTGTTGTTCAGTTGTAAGTGTGTAACTGCAGTACTTTAGTAATAGTAGTAGGAAATAGAGAAAGTACTTTGAGCATCTTAAAACCAAATTGTGGTCATAAATAAAAGTAACCAACATTTGTAGCCACAATAATCCAATTTACGGCGCTCGAAGTAATACATACATGTAGAATAGAAACGCATACACATGTTAGCAAGTTAATTACAGTGTAGTTTATTATATAACGCGCAAACAAACAGGAAAACAAACACATAAAAGTTGCATTCACCATTGTTTCAAAGAACAGTAACTCAAAACAGGGGACACAATAACTTCTTTAAAATACCTGAAGGTAACATTGAAAATATTTCTTCACAAACGGAAGTTAAAAGGTGAAGAGTAGAACATAGAGCATACGAGTTGGTGCTGATATTATAGGGGAACATGAACATTTATGCTCATGTGTTGTTCTCGTAACAGAGACAACTTGTAGCGGGTTGTCATTTTGGGCAATTTGAGGACAGGTCGAGACATAAGTCAACGGGCAGAAGTCAAAGGACATAGGGTCAAACGACGGAAGCCAGGACATAAGTCATAAGACAACGGTTCCGGATCAATACAATTCCCAAAAATATAATAGAGGTCTATAATCAACTATATTGATGTGATGCACTACTCAATTAGCCGAGTGAATCAATATAACAGTGTGAAAAGGCAGAGAAGAGAGTTTGTTCTATCCCCAGAAGAGATACTTACACTTATAAGATCTTTGACAAAATTGGACAGCCAATTTTTCAGTGACCAATACGTGTTACATACAGGAGTTAAACGGTTGTAACACTACACGCAGAGGAGAGGAGCGTGTCAAAGCTCTACATAGGAGCTTAGAGAGTTAAGACGGAGCTATACAGAGAACACCAGACAGGAGAAACACGGGCACTATATTTAGCTTGACAACAGGACACCTTCGTGTCAACTAAGAGAGCATTGAGTGCTTATGAGCGAGGGTTTCCCAAGAGTAAAGGAAACTCGCCTCTCGACGAGTAACTAGAGAATACCAGTTACTTTGGTTAACTGACCAAGCGTGCTGGGACTCTACGCACGCAAACTCGCCAGCGCATGCAGGACTGAATGTCCGTGGTTGAACGGGCAATTAGAAGCGTGGCTCAGACTGGGACAAAGACGGATAGAGAGCAGACGTGTTCGCTAGGAACCCTATATAGTTTATAGACAATAGTGTTATCAAGGCTTTAGATTCCAATTAGTAAATAGTATCATTATTTCACCTCTTCATTGCATCTGTAGAAACATACCATGTTGTTGATTATCAATGAAGTATTCCGCTCGCAGAGCTTGTTTGTAATCAGCTCTAAATAAAAATGTATCCTTTTGCAAACCACACGAGTTATTGATTCGTGTCGTGCAAAAGTAGGGAGTCCTGATTTACCTGTCGCAAGTAAGATGCTGACAGAGAGAGAATGAGAAGTTACATAACGCATGATAAGTTTCAAAGTATATACCAACGATTTTTATGAACAATTGTATATATGAAATGAAATATCCTTATGAACTGTGGTTTTTTTTAAATGAAACCTTGTAGGCTCAGAAACGAAGAAGTATCACAGAACGTAGCGGTTAGCTATAAGAGACAAGTGGAGAATTGGACTTGAAGGAATAGAAATAAAGTTCATTGGTTAAGAAATAATATTGGCGTTAAGGTTTTAATTAGAATAAGTAGGTTAGGGGTTAAGACTTTTCAAGATAAGTCTTCTTAAAGAAAGGGAGGGATATAACAGAGCACCATCTCTGTTAGTAGTTTAGGAGATAGATGGTGTGAAATAGAAAAGGGTTTGGGAAATGAATAAGTGATAAATGATGCACGCGTGAGCACAATTGAACGAGTTGTTAGGGAAGCTCACGCGTGACGTCGAAGATAAACATAGTTCAGTTCCAACTTAGCCTGCAAACTAACCAGAGGTGTTTTGTGTTTTCAACTTGCTGTATACGTTTTTATACCTTGACTAATAAACCGACACATATACACTTTGGCCGGAACCTTGACTTCATGTATGCAGTTGCCTTCCGTTATGTTCAGACCTGTAACATTAGAGCACTATTTAGAGCTTTAGTCAAGTGAGACCAAACGAGCGGATGATGCCTTCAATGCCATAGAGGCCCTGCCAACTCTTGATCACCTGGACACACTTCCTACCATAACAGAAGTTAAGTGTGCTATAAATGAACTTGCATCCGGCAAGGCTGCAGGTAAGGATGGGATTCCAATAGAGGTGATTGTCGCGAAATGCCGCCTTAACATCCCAGAATATTTTTCTCAGTCTCCAAATTTGAGAGGCCAAATTGAGAAAGAATGAATTAATCACGCTACTTCAAGGCTATCTAGTCGTGAGGTAAGATTATTCACAAAAAGCCTCTAGCTATGACGTAAGCTTGCAGATGGCAAGTAAAATGGGCTACTTGAGACGGACACAACTAGATAATTTAAATTAGAAAACTGCTGACCCAGACGGGCTATGACACCACACAGACGCATTGGCACCTTCTTGCCCAGGTAGACCCAGACTGAATCAACAATGAACTGGGCCAGTGAGTGAAATAAAACCACCCAGGCGTGAACAACATTGACACAGGGAGAGATAATAGCCCCAGGGCGGTAAACAAGCCCCGTCCACTCGGACTGGCAGACTCAGGAAGGTGTGAAATCACTTATAAGACTCAGGTGGCTAATAATGGTCAGACCCACAGGTGTGAAGGCTAGTGTGCATGCAGAAAGAATTTTTATGACTGGACAGACTTGGAGTTAATTGCAATTAACGTCAGGAGGAGATAAGAAGAATTTAAGAATGGAATTCCTGGGAGATAAGTGTCTACTGCTAGGCTAGGTATAAAAACCCCACTAGACCTGTTCCCTTTAGATTAAATCTGACTTCAGAACAGGTAGGAACTATCTCAATGTTTGTAGTCATATGCATGATTTTTATGTTGGCTTCTATGAAGGATTTCTTAGTAAATATGCAACAGTCTTTTAGACATATGAACTTTCAGTCTATATCTGATCTAGGTTATTCCAAGAACTATCTTTGGCGTAGGTACTTGAGTGTTCTTTCTAAGTTCTGTGTTCAATATCATTGTGTTTTAAGTGTTACTCTTCTGAGAAGTAGAAACTTATGGAAGGCAGGTCTTGTCTAGATATACTTGAGGTGTCGTAGCAGATGCTTGCCATTTCTTTTTAAACTAGACTAGTCTCTTTTTGGTGTGTGCATTTGTTGTACAGATTATAGTCAACTGACTATTTATTTAATTCTTATAACAGCAGTAACTAAGTGGTGATTCAACCGGGCAGCTCAGCAAATATAGCTGGTCTGTGTGGTCACTTCAATTAGACTTGTTGTATATCTCATTTTGTAGCTATACCATATTAGTACTCATTAATAATGCCTGATGCTATTATGTTGAGTATCACTAGATGTCCATCTTGAAGTAATATAATGTTTACGGATATGTTGGATGTATGTATGTGTAATTTCATAAACTAACTAGTGCATTATTCTATGATGTTAAAGTATCATAATATGTCTAGTTTAATCAATATGTTTATGTGTATTGGATGTTTGATATATTGATTTGTCATATGCAAACCTACCAATATGAAGTGTTATGCTATTGTCTGCGCATTGGCACATTGGCCAATGATTGTGTTGGAAGAGGAGGTGTAATGGTACAGACATTACCCACAATTGGTAGTATAGGGTATATGGTGCTAAACTTTCTCAGTGTATTGTGGTCGTGCGTCCACGGTAATGCATGGAAACCTGGCACAGCTACTTGTCACGGCTTGCAAGCCCGGATGATCAGGCATTGTTATAATACCCTTACCGACCCTGTGAGCTGCTAAACTAACATTGGACGGAGCGGCTGTACGACACAGAATTTCTGTATTAGCGACATGGACATGGGGCGGCAGAAATGTAATCATTACAGGCGTGTGAGACAATTGAAAAGCCCGTCCCAGACTAAAGACAGTAGGGAGAAGGAGGATGGTGAACACAGTAGAGCTGGAAGATAAACTTGGCCAGACTGGTCATTGTATATGTTTGTGTTATGATATGTTTTAATTAGGATTGCGCTGATGTAGAACTGATATAACACATTCTTGACTTTCTTTCAAGCTCTCACAAGGAGCACCTATGTTATAGATCTCAAGACTAGAGACTACTGACTAGGCGTGTCAGGACTGACAGGATCGTCAGAATACCGGCAAGCTGTTTTTTCTTTTGGGTGTGTCTACTGGAGAGTGGGGATCTAGACCACAGATCCAGATAGATGGAGTAACAAGTAAAGTTACGTATATGATTTCATCATCCTCATTTTGACAATCATCCTATGTCTATTGTTATGATTAGCAAATAAATGTTGTAGTATTGTAACTCATAGTTCTGTCGTTATATTTTAATTCCAATTGTGCATACGTGTGGTGTGTGTACATTGGTGGGGGTTCACTTACACACCAAGGAAAGGAGCAGTCAGGGAGAAAACCTGTACTGAGATAGTCGTCTAGACTAATATATTTAGACTTAAACCATCTATCTTAAGCTAACCTTCTCTTTCCTATACCTTGGCGAATATTCAGCACAGTTCATTTCATTTTGTAACGAGCCACTTGGAGCTGTACGTTGGATATTCATGGGCTTAATCTGTAGTTCAGCCATATAGATTTTGTCCCTAGTCAGTTTCTGACTATCTGGGGTTGCTCGCCAGTGAATAATACATTCATCTAGCCGGTGGGGCACCCCGACTTCTGACAGTGATCAGGAGTGGGCAAGACACACTCGCTCTACAGATCCACCAGCTAATAGAGCTATGCTGGCGAGAAGGACAAGTCCCATAGGATTTCAAAGATTCAAGCATCATAACACTGTACAAGAACAATGGAGATCGAAGCGACTGTAACAACTATAGGGGTATTTCACTTCTGTGTCCTGTTGGGAAAGTATTTGCCAGAATTGTTCTGCACAGACTTCAAGTCCTAGGAGATCAAGCTTACCCCGAATCAAAGTGCGGCTTCCAACAAAACCGGTCTACCATTGATATGATATTCTCATTGTGACAAATGCAAGAAAAATGCCGGGAACAAAATCAACCACTGTTTATTGCCTTCATCAACCTCACAAAGGCATTTGATTTGGTCAGTCATGAGGGTCTGTTCAAAGCACTAAAGAAGATTGGCTGCCCACCAACTCTCCTGTCCATTGTGGAATCGTTCCACACAGGCATGAAGGGTATAATTAAGTTTGATGGTGCAACTTCAGAAGAGTTTGAAATCAAGAGTGGAGTTAAGCAAGGTTGTGTACTATCCCCCACCCTCTTTGGAATATACTTTTCACTTCTACTGAAATATGCCTTTCGTGATCAGGATGCCGGTATATACATTCACTCACGCTCAGATGGCTGTCTCTATAATGCTCAGAGATTGAAGGCCAAGACCAAAATTAGGAGGGTACTAATCAGAGAGTTGCTTTTTGTGGATGATGCTGCAATTACGACCCACTCTGAGGAAGAATTACAACATCTACTATCTGCATTTTCCAATGCTTGTTCTGAATTTGGTTTAACAATTAACGAAAAGAAGACACAGATTATGTCACAATGTGCACATGGGGTACCATCAATCTTTATTGACAATGCCGAACTGGAGATAGTAGACTATTTTACATATCTAGGATCAGAGGTAAATAGCAAATTATCCCTAGATCAGGAAATCCACATCAGGATTGGTAAGTCAGCAACAACAATGAACACGTTAGCAAAAATGTCTGGGAGAACAGGAAGCTTACTGCCAAAACAAAAGTCCTTGTCTATCAAGCCTGTGTCCTTGGTACTCTTCTTTATGGCAGTGAAACCTGGACAACTTACTCATACCAAGAGAAACATTTAAACAGCTTTCATATGCAGTGTCTGTGAAGAATACTTGGTATTAAGTGGCAAGACAAAATCACAAATACTGAAGTATTGGAAAGATCAGATTGTGTGACAGTGTGGTCCTTGCCCAGTCTTCGTAGACTTAGATGGATAGGACACGTTAGGGGGATGCATGACGGTAGAATACCAAAGGACATCTTTTTTGGTATCTGATTCCCTTGCCGAAGCCTGGCAAAGACCACACAAAAATTAAGGGATATCGAGTAATAACCATGCAGAATACAATAGGCAAGCTGCTGGAGAAGTTAATTGCCAGAAAAATATCAAGCCAGCTAGAGAAGCAAGGTGTTTTCCCACCTACCCTGGGAGGGTACTGTCCCAAAAGAGAAACCTGGACCAATGCAGCTTTTGCCCATGATGTTTATGAAGGTTTCCACTCAGGCATTGAAACCTTTGCTGCAGCGATTGATCTTGAGGATGCGTACAAGTCCGTTCCTCCTTAGTTGATCGCTGCAGCCCTCTTCCAACAGAAAGTAGTTTTCAGATGTGGCAGTTGGACTTCGGAACCAACAACAATATATCCTGACTTACCACAGGGATCACCATTATCTC
The DNA here is from genome assembly GCA_014155875.1 of Cepaea nemoralis. Lineage (NCBI taxonomy): Eukaryota > Metazoa > Mollusca > Gastropoda > Stylommatophora > Helicidae > Cepaea > Cepaea nemoralis. Next base: position 57,105 of record JACEFZ010004229.1, on the reverse strand, counting down.
CGGTGCTGTTCAATGCCTATACTGTGAGAATCACCAGCTAGCAGATCACTGGACTGGGGAGGACATTGTCATATGCCAACAATGTTTTAGTGTATCGTCAGGGTAAGGATAAAGATCAGGTTGCTGTGGAACTGCAAACTGAACTCAAACGCTGGGGCAATGGTCAACCCAACAAAGGCAACAGTGACATGGTGACAACAGTGACTCTTTGAATAATCATATTGTCAACACTCCAACACCATCTGTTAATCTGTGTTCAGAGACAGTGGAAAGAACACAGGCAATGAATTACCTGGGGATACGTTTTGATTGAAGCCTTGCTTATAATGAGCACATAGACCAGGTGATAACAAAGGCCATGGTAGGGTTTGGCTGCGATGCAGGTGATGGCAGCAGCAAACTGTGAGCAGCGCCATCTATGCCTCCTACATGAGGGTCTGGTCCTTTCTGTTTTTGAGTATGCGATGGCGATCCTGACTCTCAGCCGTAAGCAGATAGAAAGGATGGAAAGAATACAAAACGAAGCTATGCGCATTATTCTTGGATGTACAAGAGATACAGCATGCAGGGTGATGTGCTACCTTCTTGATTTTCCAACCATTGAAGACAGACTAGAAATTTGCAGAGCATGTGTCTACCTCAGAGTCAACGCAAACACACAACATCCACTGCATAGTGAAATTAGGAAGTTGAAGGGCAGCAGGTTAAAAAGAGGTAGGTTGTGGATGGGTCAAGCGGAAGACATTCTTCAACAGGTGTGATCACTGGAGGACTTAGAACCTGGCGAGGAGTGGGTACAAGTGCCAACAGATTTCTGTACATCCCTTTCAGTTTGCATCCATCTAGACAGAAAATGCAGACAAGAAAATCCGGCAGCTGTGGAGGCGGATGTACAAGCGTTGATTTTATAGAATACGTTAGACGGTGATGCTGTCATTTACACAGATGGGTCGGTCGTCCGTCATGTGAGAAGCTCATGGGCCTTTAAGGCGCAGGCCGGAGGGAGAATTGTGAAGGAGGACTCTGGTGCTTTTGTTGAGACTACAAGTAGCCTGACTATGGAAATCATGGCAGTAAGTAAAGCAATAACATGGCTCGAGACACAGACATTCACTAGGGCATGTATCCTTAGCGACTCAATGAGCATGCTTAAGAGGATAGAGACGGGATGGATCCGAAGAGAGTGGTTGCTGTCTCTGGAGCGGTCTCGGCTGGCAAAGATTAGTTTCATCTTCGTGCCAGGGCATGCGGGAGTACAAGGAAATGAGCGGGCTGACAAGCTCGCAGGTATAGCTAACGTGGAGGGCGGACACGCCATGGACCAGGCTGACATTCTGAATGCGCTACGAGAAGTAAGACTTTTGCGAGAACCAAGTGATGACTGCGAATCTACAACCATGGTCAGACTGCAAGAACAGCAAATTAAAAGGAGTGTGGCCAAACAAGAACACTATGCAGGAAGCCAAAGAAGATTGATAAACCAACACAGAACTGGTGACGTTAGCCGCTACACGCTGCAGGGATTTGCTGAGGAGGGGATCTAAGCACTTATGGACTGAATGGTTCTATGTGCAATGAGGATGATCTGTCGACTAAGTAACTAAATTTTTTTGGTGAATTACAGATGGGTAGGAGATCTCAGGGTCGGCCTCTACTACGATACAAAGATGTGTGTAAGTGGGACACGATTGATACAGGCATTGATAATGCACATTGGGAGCAAATCGCCACTGAACGTGTTGTATGGAGGGCAACTATCAGAAATAGAATAAAGATAAAGGAGAAAATAATTGCAGACAAAGCACTGTGCACGAATTGGCCTTATCAGCCACATTCGCCACTGCCATGGGTTGTAGTTATTAAGCCTTTTTGAAGCACAATGTACTAAACTATCGTCTGGCAAGACGGAAAAGTGGCAATGATATATATATATATATATATATATATTAGAAATTACATAACACTAGCTACATTACTACACAGCATTATATAATTTGTTGACCCCTGACAAATATATATATATATATATATATATATATATATATATATATATATATATATATATATATATATATATATATATATATATCATGTGCCATGCCGGAAAGCGTGGGCAGTCATGACTCACCATTTCACTCGATCACCATAGTCGTGGATCAGCTCAGTGTTCTTGTCTCGTCCATGCCATGTGGCCAAGCCATCCAGGTATTTTCCTCTCGGTGTTCCTCTCGATCTTGCCAGTTGTCACTAAGTTCTCCAACCCATTTCTTCTCATAACATGCCCAAAAATTATTTTGACTGTCTACATCTAATTTCTGTAATCAATTTACGAATTTCATTTGTCTCCTGTAGTACTTGGTCATTGGTTTTTCTGTCTGTCCATGGTATTCTTTGCATTTTCCTCAGAAACCACATTTCTGCAGCCATCAGATGTTTTCAGCTTGATTGCTCATTGTCCAAGCTTCACATCCATACAAAAGAACAGGCTCTAAGTATCCCCTCAACACTCTTTTTCTCGTTTCAATTGACATCTTTTTATTGGTCAGAATATTTTTCATCTTGCTAAAGGCTACTTTCGCCTTGGCGATTCTTGTTCTAATCTCTTCAAGGCATCTCCCATCAGATGTTATGACTGTTCCGAGATAATTGTACCGATTCACTTGTTGAAGAATATTCCCATTTACTTGTATATTACATTGTGGTATTTTGTACTTCCTAGTGATGACCATAATCTGTCTTTTTACAATTTAATTCTAACCTTAGTTGCTCACTGTGTACAACAACCGCATCTACTAATTGTTGCAGATCCTGCTCATTGTCTGCAATCAATACTGTATCATCTGCATATCTAATGTTATTGATGTTTCGTCCTCCAATGCTGATTCCATTTATATCTTCTACATTTCTGAAAATATTTTCACTGTATAGGGAAAAAAGATCTGGAGACATTACACATCCCTGCCTAACACCTCCCTTAATAGGCTGATATTGTCCCACTTCATTATCAATCCTTATGTCAGCTTGTTGTTTCCAATATATGTTTTCTATAAGTCTAATGTCTTTCCCATAAATTTGTAGATCTGCAAGCATATCCACCATGCTGACATGTTTGACTCTATCAAAAGCATTTGTGTAGTCCAGGGGTCACCAAACTACGGCCTACGGCCGGATCCGGCCCGCGACGTCATTTCATCCGGCCCACCGACGGTACTCGAACTTACTCAATATAACATATGAAACACGAGACGTTGTGATACAATTTAAATGTAAATATTATGCTTAGAATAATAGATCTTCACACGTGCGGAGACCTCCTGGCTGCTCTAGGATATTTATTTATGCGGCTCTATTTATATATTTTGCAACCCTTATTATGAGATTTATTCCAAATGAAGCCGCCTGCCGCGGCTCTACAAGAGTATGGAGTAGCATATCCTCATGATACCCGAGTAAAAAAAGGATAGGATGCTGGGATGTTGTGTTGGCGTGCCTGTAAGAGCCCAGTCACGCCATGTTCCCGCCTCTTTGGCCTTGAGAACAACTGAGGCCTAAGAGATGATGATCTCTAATTTTCAGCAGAGGGTTTGAACTCATCCCTCTGAGCCACTACCAAGCAGATGGGCGAACGTGCCCCAGGCACAGTTGAGAGTGGCCACTGTTTTTCCAGACCGGCAGTTGAGAGGGCAGACAGGCCCTGTGAAGATCTAAAAGATCCAAGAGGACCTTGATTGTGGATTGACGATTATCTGCTGTGGGGTGAGGTTTAAATGAACCTTCATAGTTTAAATAGGAATATATGAATAGAATAGCTATGTCTGTACCCGAGAACAATAATGGAGGGGTATATGCCTGGGAAGAGAGGAAGAGGAAGGCCAAAGAGAAGATAGGTGCAGGATGTGGGGGGTGATCTCCAGATGGGTGTATCTGAAGCAGGACATCTTATGATCGAAAGGTTTTCCGGAAGGTTGTTATGGGAGCGAGGTTCTGCAAAGGACATGCCACTGAATGAATGACCTTTGTTCCATCTTGTTGTCTGATAATTGCTGGTGTTGTATATCAGACTACAGTTACAGTGCTGTGATGGAAGATCACTAGTACTGTGTTGGGTGACTACTCATGCTGTGATGGAAGATCACTGGTACTGTCGAAGGATGATCATGCGTATGTTTATTCATGGGGATGCCTATTTTGTTATTGCATCCTAATCATGAATTTTATTTATTTGTGCACTGGCATTATTAATCAGATGTTGTTGTATCTTTTCAATTACATTATTCTGATTCCCTGTATACAGACCTGAATTTCTTCTGATATTTCTAAATCTTTTCTTTTCTTGTTAGCCGCAGAAATAGAATGAGATTCTCTCTGTCTTCGTATTCCTCTCTTCTTCTACGGCCCATGAGCAGTCAGCGTTGTGCTGTTATCTCTATCATCTCTGTGCAGTTACACAAAGGTACCTATAAATTGTATATGTACCTTTGATGAGCCGTCCCCTAGTCCTCTGCTTTTCTTCTGTTTCAATAGGATTTTAATTATGTTTCTAATTTAATGTCTTTTTTTCATTTTCAGATCCCGTGTACTTCACCCTTAATTATGGCTACTAGGAAAACAAAAGTGAACGCCGAGTGTCGATTTTTCAATGAAGAATGGGGAGTAAAGTACTTCTTTGTGGAAACAAAGGACCAGAAAACCAATTGCGTAATATGCAGCGAAAGTGTTGCCGTTTTGAAAGAGTACAATCTTCGGCGACACTACGAAACAAAACATCTATCAACATATTAAACGTTTTCTGGAAAGTTACGCTCTGGGAAATATGAATCCATTAAACGTGGTTTTTAAACACAAAGAAATCTCTTCACGAGAAAATTTGCTGAAAATAAATCTGTCACTCGTACAAGTTACAAAACATTGCATAAGATTGCAGAACGAGGACAGCCGTTTACTGATGACAACTTCATCAAAGAGTGTATGATCGAAGCAGCAAATGACTTGTGTCCTGAGAAAGCCGATTTGTTTGGAACTATCAGCCTTTCGGTAAGTTCAGTTGTGCGGAGAACAGAAGAACTTGGAGAGAACATAGTGCTACAGGTACGCGAGAAAGCTAGGATCTTGTTGTGGTATTCTCTGGCGCTGGATGAGTCTATTGACCTCTCGAGTACGTCACAACTTCTCGTGTTCATTCGTGGTGTCAATTTGGACTTTCAGATAACGGAAGAGTTGGCGTCCGTTTGCAGCATGCATGGAACAACAACTGGGAAAGACATTTTCGTGGAAGTGCAAACAATTTTGCAAGACTATAACATTCAGGGAATCAGCTTCGAGGTGTTACAGTTGATGGAGGAAAAAAAAACATGGCTGGGTGGATAGGTGGTCTGGTGAGGGCAGGTCAGGACTCAGTTGGAAAATTTGCAAATTCCGGGCGCTCTGTTCATACACTGCATCATACATCAGCAAGTACTCTGTGGGACTTAGATATTTATTGTGTACTGAAACCAGTCGTTTCTGCTGTGAACTTCATTCGGGAACATGCACTCAATCACCGTCAGTTCCAGGCTTTTCTTGAATAAATTGATTCTGAATGCTGTGACTTGCCTTATCACACATCAGTCAGGTGGCTCAGCTGCGGTAAAGACCTGCTTCGTTTTTACAAGCTCCGAAACGAAATATATGTTTTCGTCACTGAAAAAGATTCCTTACTGAAAAAGATTCACCATTTCTGTTTCCCTCCTATCAATAAGAAGCTGTGTTCAAGTTTATTTTATTTTGTGTGCTTTCATTTCGCTTTTTATCTGTTTGTGTTGTCCTGTCCTTGACGAAGGTTCTAGAACCGAAACGTCGGTAGTGTTTTGTTGTCCTATAATACTTATTGTTTTATTTTAATACTTCAGTATTATATATTTTTTGATTGTTTCTCATTATTGATGTCACACTTTGTTTTCACCTATGTATGGAGATTTTGTAAGGTATGTATATCGTGTCTGTGTTTTGTATATCTGTTCGTTTCGCAGGAGCTAAATATACTTAATTGTTTGCAATTCATATCTTTTTTTAACATCGCCTTCTTTGATAACTTTGTTTAGTAAATAAATGTGTTGGTTGTCTTAGTGTTTTGTGCATTGCACGCCCTTCCCATGATTAACTTAGTTTTTTGTCTTTTTCCCCAGAGCTTTCGTTCTAGCTTGCAATTATTGATAAAGTTAGTTGCATATCCTTTACAGGACGTTTGCAGTCAACACCAGCATTGTTTGCTGTTGTTGATGTCTTGGCAAGTTTACGTTCAGTAGCTTGCCATTGCTTTCTGAACGACCGGCACCCATAACATAGCACAAAAACAAGCGCAACGTTGTCTGCTGCCAAATCGCGCGCAGATGTGTTTCGAACGCGGGTATACGGTTTACGAACCACGTCCGTAAGACCTTCGCCACGGAGACCGGCGCAAGTATTGTACAGAATGACTATCCGGCCCGCGCTCGTCATTTTCTCAGCTCGTCTCATTTTCTCAGCTAATCCGGCCCGCCGTGAAAAAAGTTTGGTGACCCCTGGTGTAGTCAATAAAGCAAAGAATGTTATCCTTGTTTACTTCTATAGCACGTTCAATAACCGATAACTGTACCCTTTCCTTTCCTGTACCCTTTCCTTCTATAAACCCACATTGTTCTTCCCCTATTTCAGGTTGTATTTTCTTCCTCACTCTTTGCATGATAATTCGTAGCAAAATCTTTGTGATGTGACTCATTATACTAATTGTTCTATGTTGATCACATTCCAAGGCTCCTGATTTCTTTGGGATTGCAATAAATACAGTTACATAATTCAGAAGGTATATCTCCAGTATCATATAATGTGTTCAGCAGTCTGGTGACTTGATCTATTCCATATTCTTCTAAACCTTAATCATTTCTGTTGTGATGTTATCCGCACTAGGGGGCCTTGCCAGCTTTCATATGCTTAAGAACATTTTGAACCTCCATCTTCAGAATTGGCGGTCCTTCATTATTAAATCTAATATCATACTGTTCCTCTCTGTTATCATCATAAAGATTTTTCACATAATCTGTCCATACATGTAGAATCTGATCTTTTTCTAATATGATTTTGCCATCTTTAGTTTTTAGACAGCCTGCTGATATACTTGTTCTGTTATTAGTAAGTTCCTGAATATATATATATAATAGAAATTACGTAACATTAGCTACATTACACACAGCATTATGTAACTGTGTTGACCCCTGGTACACAGCATTATTTAATTGTGTTGACCCCTGACAAACAATATATATAAATTCACTACACACAACGCTAGCTAAATTACCACACACATCATACAGTACTAACCAAAAAAATAGCAAAGTTTGTGAGATGGTTACACGTGCAGATGACTTTGCCATTCTCGGTTCTGTTGTAGTTGCACCCATCTCGGGCCCATCCTCCTGTACCCTGATTGGCTGATAGATTCCAATAAACACAGCTGGTATTAGCAACCCTCTGCTCCAGTTGTGTTTCATTCAAGGGTGAGAACACCAGTGTGACGTAATGTGGAGTCAGATCTGTCTGCCGCTGATCATCCACGAACATCTTGTGACGTAACACACACATATCAGGTCATGGTCCACACACAAGATAAGCATTTGATATTAGGCATATAGCACTAATTGTACGTAATAGAGACAGACAGTGCATGTTTGAGACAAATAGTACATACAAGAGACAGTACACACAAGAGACAAAGATTACATACATGAGACATACATTACATACATGAGACAAACAGTCCATACATGAGACACACATTACATACATGTGGCAAACAGTAGATACATGAGACACAGTGCATACATGAGACAAACAGTCAATACATGAGGACAAACAGTACCAACATAAGACAAACAGTACATACATGAGCAAAGCAGTACCAACATAAGACAAACAGTACATACATGAGACAAACAGTACATACATGAGAAAAACAGTACATACACAAGACAAACAGTACATACATGAGAAAAACAGTACATACACAAGACAAACAGTACATATAAGCTAATACGTGAGACAAACATAACATACATGTGACAATCAGTAGACAGATAAGACAAACAGTACCAACATAAGACAAACAGTACATCATCATCATCATCAACTGCCGTGCCGGCTGGCGTAGGCAGTTCATGGCTCTCCACAGATCTCGGTCTTTGGTTTTCTGGATCAACTCTGCTGCTGATATTCCTCCATGCCACCGTTTCAATCCATCCAGCATCTGCCTCTCTTCCCCTCGATCTTTCCAGTTGTTACGATGTTCTCCAATGCCTCTCTTCTCATCACGTGACCGAAGAAAGATGTTTGTCTCTGTCTTATTGTTGTATATAATGTTCTAGTTTCATTAGCCTGTTTCAGGCAGTCGTCGTTAGTTACTCTGGCAGTCCAAGGAATTCGCAACATTCGTCTCAGGAACCACATCTCTGTTGCTTCTAATTTCTTCTTAATTTGTTCATTTACATTCCAAGATTCACTGCCATACAGCAAAACTGGTTCTACATAGCATTTCAGCACTCTCTTCCTTACATTCAGTGATAGTGACTTATTGCATAAGATACTCTTCATTTTCTGAAATGCTGCTTTTGCCTGCCCTATTCTGCTCCTAATCTCTGTTGTACATCTTCCATCTGATGTTATAAATGCCCCTAGGTATTTAAAATTATCCACTTGGTTAAGGATTTTTCCTTCTATTTCTATGTCACATTTTGGTGTCACCATTTTCTTTGATATTACCATTGTTACTGTTTTCTTGATATTCAAGGAGAGTCCTTTCCTTGCACTCTCTGTTACTACAGCGTCTAATAATTGTTGTAGGTCTGTTGAATTATCCGCCACCAATACTGTGTCATCTGCATAGCGTATATTATTGATATTATAACCTCCAACTAGTATTCCTGGCATCTCTTTGATCTCTCTCATTATTACTTCGCTATACAGGGAGAAAAGATCTGGTGACAAGACACACCCCTGTCGTACTCCCAGCTTTATCTGTTCGTAACTACCCTCTTTATTTCCCATTTTAATTGCTGCTACTTGGTTCCAGTAAACATTATTATTCTTAAATCTTTTCCATCAATGTTGATATCTTCCAACATTTTAATCAGTTCATCATGTTTTACTTTATCAAATGCCTTAGTATAACCTATGAAGCACAAATATATGTCTCTCTGTTTCTCTATTGACCTTTCTATTAGTGTCCGTAATGTATAAATTGCATTGTTTGTGCCCATTCCTTCCACAAATCCATACTGTTCTTTTATAATTTCCATTTTTATTTTCTTTTTGGTTCTTCTCATTATGATTCTGAGTAGAAGCTTAGTGATATGGTTTATAAGGTTAATTGTACGAAAATCTTCACAATCAATTGCTCCGGGTCTTTTTGGTATAGCTATAAATATAGATTTCAGCATATCACTGGGTAAATATCCACTGTTGTAAATATCATTCAACATTTTGGTTAATATATCTACTCCAAATTCTCCCAATACCTCTAATTTTTCTATTATGATTTCATCCGGCCCAGCTGTTTTTCCTTTCTTCATACATTTCATAGCGTCAGCGACTTCTTCTTTCAGAATAGGTGGACCTTCTAAGTTACTATCTTCTGTTAATTCTTCCCTTTCTCCATCATATAATTCTCTTATATACTCATTCCACCTCTTCATTATAGCACCTTCCTCTAATATCTTTCCTGTTTTTGATTTCAAACACCCTGTATTTATTCTTATTTTTCTTCCTGTAAGCTCACTGATTTGTCTGTGCATATTTTGTGTATCTTTAATGGAATTTAATTCAATTTTTTGCATTGCTCAGTTTAACCAAGTTTCTTTAGCCTTCCCAAATTTATCTTTTATTTCTTTATTTATCTTAGCATATTCTTGCTTGTCATTTTTACTCTGCTTTCTTTTGTCCATCAGTTTTAAGATTTCTTCATTCATTCATTTTTTCTTAGCTATTTTGCCTCTCCGGTAGTACTTCTTTGCTAGTTTCATGAATGGAGTCCATTAACATTTCCCATTGTTCATTTATACTCTGTATTTTAGCTATAGCATTGTGCCTATTTTTCACGGTCACTCTGTATTGTTCTTGCATTTCTTTATCTATTTTCAGAACCTCTTTATTAAGTCTCATGTTCTTAACCATTTTTTTCCCTCTCTTTAATCTTACTTTTATTTGTCCACATAGTGGTACATGATCACTATTACAGTCAGCACCAGGCATTGCTTAAATTAATCTTTACATTAATTAAAGCATTTCTAAATCTTTTATTAATTAGTATGTAGTCAATTTGGTTGCGTATTTTCTTATCAGGGCTTTTCCATGTGTACAGTCGTCTTTTATGGTGTTTAAACCATGCGTTTCCAATTATCATATCATTGATATTTGCCATTCTATTAGCTTTTCCCCTCTTTCATTTCTTGTACCTAAACCATAATTCCCCACTACAACCTCCATTTTTCCCTTTCCTACTTTTGGATTAAAATCACCAAGTATTATTTTTATTTCTTGTGATCCAATTTGAGCCATCACCATTTCTATTTCGTCGTAAAAGTGTTGTATTTCTTCATCACTACTGCTTGTTGTTGGTGCATATACTTGTATAATATTTATATCTATTGGTTTGCCTTTGATTTTTACCATAATAACTCTATCTGAAATACACCAGTATCCATTAATTGACTTGGCTGTTTTTTCGTCTAATATTATTCCTACACCTTTTTCATGTGTATCCCCTCCAGAATAAATTATTGTGTGATTGTCAGCTATAATTTTGCCCGATCCCTTCCATCTCATCTCACTAACGCCTAATATATTCATTTTCATGCTATCCATCTCTCTTAGAACATTGGTCAACTTTCCTAGCTCATTTAATGTTTCCTACTCTAAATTTATTTATTTTAGTTATGATTTTGCCATCAGTAGCTGGATGACGGTCTGGTGTCACCTGTGGCTCATGACTGTCCCTACCGGACGAGGATGTCCTAAGACAGCCATTAACGTCGTTCATTAACTCTGATATATGTTTTGCCATGAAGTCTTGGGAAGATAATGTGGTGGTTTCCCCTTGGTTTCCACTTCCACATGGCGGTCTTTTTACCTCTGCCTTTGACAGCCATTTCCGACTGTAACGACAAGTGAGTGCCCTGCTCTGCTCAGCTGCAGAGTTGTCCACTTATTCCGGTGGATACTCGGTCCCCAGAGCTGTGTTAGCCACACCGTGGTGTGTTTCCATCCCCTACCGCAGGGAGGTGCAGTTGGGATTTTCCCTTCCTAAAGTTATGGTCTATGACCAAAACTCTCCACAAACAGTACATACATGAGACAAACAGTACCAACATGAGACAAACAGTACATACATAAGGCAAATGGTACATACATGAGACAAACATTACATAGAAGAGACAAACAGCTCATACATGAGATAGTATATGTTTAAGAAAACAGCACATACACGAGACAATATATGTTTACGACAAACAGCACATACATGAGACAGTATATGTATAAGACAAACAGCACATACACGAGACAGTATATGTTTAAGAAAACAGCTCATACATGAGACAGTATATGTTTAAGAAAACAGCACATACACGAGACAGTATATGTTTAAGACAAACAGCACATACATGAGACAGTATATGTATAAGACAAACAGCACATACATGAGACAGTATATGTTTAAGACAAACAGCACATACATGAGACAGTATACATATAAGACAAACAGCACATATATGAGACAAACAGTGCATGTAAGAGACAAACAGTAGATCCATGAGACAAACAGTACATATAAGCTAATACATGAGACAAACCTAACATACATATGACAAACAGTAGACAGATGAGACAAACAGTACCAACATAAGACAAACAGTACATACATGAGACAAACAGTACATACATGAGATAAACAGTACCAACATAAGACAAACAGTACATACATTGAGACAAACAGTACATACATGAGACAAACATTACATACATGAGACAAACATTACATACATGAGACAAACAGTATATGTATAAGACAAACAGTACATACATGAGACAAACAGCACATACATAAGACATACAGTACGTACATGAGACATGGTGCATACATGAGACATACAGAACATACATGAGACAAACAGTACATTTTTGAGACATACAGTACATACTTGAGACAAACAGTACATACATGAGACAAACAGTACATACATGAGACAAACAGTACATACATGAGACAAACAGTACATACTTGAGACAAACAGTACATACATGACAACTACATACATGACAAACAGTACATACATGAGACAAATAGTACATACTGAGACACAGTACATACACAGTACATACACGAGACATACAGTACGTACATTAGACTGTACTGAGAGACAGTACATTATGAGACAAACAGTACTTACATGAGACAAATAGTGCATACATGAGACAAACAGTGCATACATGAGACAAACAGTACATACATGAGACAAACAGTACATACATGAGACAAACATTACATACATGAGACAAACAGTACATACATGAGACAAACATTACATACATGAGACAAACAGTACATACATGAGACAAACAGTACATACTTGAGACAAACAGTACATACATGAGACAAACAGTACATACTTGAGACAAACAGTACATACATGACAAACAGTACATACTTGAGACATACATTACATACATGAGACAGACAATGTTTGCCCTGAACATGTGAAGGTTACATAACAAAACAATGTATTCCTCTAGTGAATTGAAACACAGACGCCACAAACAATACGTTGCATGATTTATTGCCTGACATATTTTGTTGCAATGTACCAGGTGCATACGGCAGTTACATATCATATGAAGTGAATAAATGAATTATATTGTCGCTTAAAAACTTAAAACACAGTCGTTGAAATTGTTTGAATATGTGCATTTGTTATCCGTAAAGTATTTGCAAATTGAAAATGAAATCTTTCTTTTCTGTTTGCACAAAACTGGCTGGAACCGCCTCATTGGTAATGCCTCGATGCATGTGAGCATGTGAGCAATCATTTATTGTTCACTAAATTCAATGTACGGGATGTTTGTAAAGTCTTACTACACTTTGAATGTAGAACAAATTTGAAAAATGAAGTACATGAATGTCATCAAAACATGTGCTCCACAGTCCATTGTGAAGCAAGATGCAGCGAATGGCTGTCATCTGCTGGAGTAATTCTTTGCACGTCAAACAGAATGGTGTTATCAACGGAAGAAAGAATGTGTTTGGTTGAACAAGTGTTTCGAAATGCGGTCGATACACACGAATGGGTGTTCAAAGGTTTATAGCAAGATTTCCTGATAAACAACCTCATCAAAACATTACGGTTAGAAATTAGTTGAATAAGTTTCTTGCTACAGGAAATGTGGAAGATGCTCTGCAATCTGGTAGGCCTGCTGTGTCTGAAGAAAAATATCAAGATATCCAAGACAGAATCCTGAAAGTCCAAGCAAGTCCTTAAGGAAAATGTTGCAACTAGTGAACTTATCAGTGAGCACAACGCACACAATTTGTACCAATGATTACATTTTCATCCATACAGGATTTCTGTTGAGCCTGAACTAAAAGAGTGTGATAATCAATCCAGAGTCAACTACTCCACATGGTTTCAAGCATTTTTAGCAAAAAAAGACGAGTCAATTCTCAATGTAACATTCTTCTCTGATGAGTAAACAATATGAATAAAATAACACAACATAATGCAGCTTTAAAGAACTGAATTACGAAAAACATAGGAAATTATATCAGGAAATCTCTGATGAGGCATGTAACATGTAATACATTAATACCCAAAATAATCGTATTTGGAGCACTTTTAATCCCAATGCTGTTCATGAAGCGCCTCTACACAATGAGGAAATTAGGGTATGGTGTGCCGTCAGTAGAAAACATTTTATTGAATCAATTTTCTTCAACAACACTATAAATGCTGATCGGAATTGTACCGACACTCTGGAATCTTTTTAGAACAGCTGAATTAAAGTGAAAATCAAGAAGCCTGGTTCCAGCAACATGATGCAACTGCACACACAGCTAGAGCATCACTGTTTTTTTTTTTTTTGTGGAAGATATTTTCACAAATCTCACATGGAATTTGGCCTGCTCATTACCCAGAACCTAACTCCATTAGATTGTTATCTATGAGGTTTCTTGAAAGAAAATATTTACAAAAATAATGTGTACACAATTGTGGACCTGAAAGAAGCAATCATAATTACCATTCAAGAAATAACAACAGACACATTGCAGAAGGTATTTGACAATATGAAGAGACGTGTACAGTCATGTTTTGAAGCCCGTGGTGGACATTTCCAACACCTGATATAATGAATACTTCATTGGTACTTTCAGCTTCCCTAAAACAGCGTTAGACCATAGAAGTGGCCATTGAAATTAATTTAATGAATTCTTTAGCACATTTTTTTTATGACATGTACTTCATTTTTCAAATTTGTTCTACATACAAAGTGTAGTGAAACTTTACAATACAAGCACCCGATACAAAACGCATTTTCTTTGTTAACATTATGATGACTATTAAGCTGTGTCTCAAAGTCGCCGAGCTCAACATGTCATGACCTGTCAGCTGCACAGGGATTCCTCAAGACTTATAATAACCCTATTTTCCCAGGAAAAGGTTCTGCTCTGCATTCTTTATTCAGGGTTATCGCTCTGCCTGGAACACACCACTTTCCGTTAACACCAGTGCAGATTGGAGTGTCTGTAGTACTGATTGTGTATGTCAGTAATACCACAAGCTGTGAACCATAATTGGTATTCAGTTATTTCTATATTTGTTGCTATATCTTGATTGTCAGGATTTCTGTAGGGTTAGCAAATGAGCCATGTGGACAATGTGGATCTGTGCCCCATACAGCAGATCACCTACTCCAAGACTACTATAAATATGACATATCTAGGCAAACCTTCTGGCCAAGTGAAATAACAGTGGATGCAAAACTTTACGCACAACAGATTTAAGTTTAAATAAAAAATACAGCAAAATTTATACAAGAGATAAAAGACAAAGACAATTTATTCGAGGCGAATCACATAAGAAGAAAAGATATTATTGAGGGAAACATTAAGAAGCTTAGTTAGAAACAGCATTTACAGTAAAACGAAATATAGTGACGGAGGCATAGACAATTTATTTCAAGCAAATCAAAGAAAAGGTATTGAGGGAAACAAGCGCAATACATTAAGTAGCTATAGTAAGAAACTGCATTTATATCCAATGGAACAAACACCAGAATCAAGAAAGAAGGCAAGCGTCAAACTGTAAACAACATTTCACTTACTTGCATGGACAAGACCCGACTGTTGATTATGGAATGTGCTTTCTTTTGTGACGGTGTTTCATTGCTTGTGCTTTCCTCTGGTGACAATGTCTGATTGCTTCTGTTTTGTTGTGAGCTGACTTCAAATATTCGTGTGTTTGTAAGAGCTTTCATGACCAACCTTATGTGTGGTCTTTTGGACTCAGTAGTTAAGGACTGCAAGGTTCAAACACAAAGCAACAAATTAACTCATTCAACACAAGACATCTATTAGAATGGCTGAGCGGTGTGAACAGACCAACTCCATGCTGAACCCTGAAAACACCAATGTATACAGATGCTTGAACAACACTATTGGGAAAACAGACGTCTAGCATATCTATAAATGGCTAGGCAATTGTAAGAAGTCAAACTGTAATACGAGGTCAGTTCAAAAGTCTCGGACTTTCGACCAGGTAAAATAGTTACTCACCTGGAGGTCTGAAACCCCAGTCCCCTTCAAAGTACTGTCCTTGGGACTATGCACTTCTCCTGTCATTGTTGGAAGCAAGGTCTTTTTGGGAATGATGTACATCATGACATTTATATAATGTCTTCTCATGACTCAAACTGGGTGCCTTTCAGCAACACTTCAGCTTGGGGGAACAGATGAAAATCACAAGGAGCCATGAGCGGCGAGCAGGGAACCTGATGAACAAATGGAAGATTGTGCTTGGCCAAGAAAGTCTGAGCCAGAAGTGAAGCATAGGCCTTCCGCTAACCACAGGTCACCTTGTTTCGTCACACAACATTCAAAAGACAATGGACAACAATGGGCAGCAGGCCGCACAGAGTTTGAGGTACAACAACTGATCCAGAGTAACACACATCAAGGTGGCATAGTGATCTACACCAATGGGTCAGTGATGACAAACAGACGTAGTGGTTAGGATTTCATTGCAAAGGCTAATGGGCGGTGCTTAAAAAAGGCGAAGTCTGGCTATGAGAATACAGCCTCCCGTATGTGGAAGGAATGATATTGCGGGGGATCGGCTGGGGTTCTGGAAGAATTTCAAAACAGAGGGAAGATGAGGAGACATTTTAATCAGATAGCGGAGGGAACGAGTTGTAGTATGACTCTTCGGTGGCGGTTGAACGAGGGGACGAAGTGTGTATGAGAATGTCCTGAGTGCAGTGATATCAGGTTCTTAGCTCAAGTCAACACAACTCCTAACTTTATCATAAATTAAATAAGTGCTCACACTGGCATATCCTTCCTTTCTCTCTCTCTCTCTCTCTCTCTCTCTCTCTCTCTCTCTCTCTCTCTCTCTCTCTCTCTCTCTCTCTCACTCACTCACACACACACACACACACATACGTACACAAACACACACACACACTTGGCTTACATCATATAGATCATAAATGGAGCATTTCAGCACAGTGCACAAACTTCGCAGCATGGGTGAGCATCCAAATGGCACTATGCGTCATTAATTGTGGCAATAATTGTTATTTGCCATCAATTATGGCAGCATTTCTCTTTATTTGTGGCTGTATGTGTCATCAAGTGTATCAGCATTTGTCATCAATAGTGGCAGCATTTGTAGTAGTGATTGTCATCTGCCTTCACTTTACATTTCTGGGGCAATCAGGGATGTTAAGGGGGAGATTGGATCTATCAGGAGTGCATTGATAATGAGCCTCACTATTCACTAATCAATCAGTTTTTCCAATAAATTACTTTTACTCATCATCATCATTGGCACCTTGCCATCTTGACAGACGATAGTTTGTCACATTATGTTTCACAAAGGCATAATAACTACAACCCATGGTGGTAGCAACTGTGACTGATTAGGCCAATTTGCGCTGTTTGTCCACAGTGGATGCATGTGAACACATGGTCATTTTCACCATCACGTACAATCTTACGCCTCATACACTCAGTGTGTGACCTATCTGAAATCATTTTCTCCTTTGTCTTTATTCCATTTCTGATATGTGCCCTCCATGCAACACGTTCAGCGGCGACGTGCTTCCAATGTGCATTATCAATGCCTGTATCAATCATGTCCCGCTTACACACATCTTTGTATCGTAGTAGAGGCCGACCCTGAGATCTCTTACCCATCTGTAATTCACCAAAAAAGATGTCCTTTGGTATTCTACCATCATCCATCCTCCTAACGTGTCCTATCTATCTAAGTCTATGAAGACTGAGCATGGAACTAACCGTCACACAACCTGATCTTTCCAATACTTCAGTATTTGTGATTTTGTCTTGCTGTCACGAATTTGCAGCCTTTACTTCCCAGAACAAATTTCGGTTCACTTTTGATGAACCATGTAGAGACATTACAGAACAAGGAATGAAATCCTCTATCATAAAGAATGCTGGGGAAAGGAGAAACAGACCCAGAATTGATAATAACACCACACAGTTATGCAGGTTAAATGAACCGCGACTGTGAGTGGAAATTAAAACTGCCCAGGCCTGACACAAGCAACCTGGAGCTATAAACATGCCAAGTCTAGCCATTCACACAGACACATTGGCACCTTCTTGCCCAGGTAGACCCTGGCTGAATCAACAATGAACTGGGCCAGTGAGTGAAATAAAACCACCCAGGCGTGAACAACACTGACACAGGGAGAGATAATAGCCCCAGAGCTGTAAACAAGCCCTGTCCACTCTGACTAGCAGACTCAGGAATGTGTGAAAACAGAGCTGATAAGGCAATTAACACTGGGCCTGTGGACTTTGTACCAGACAGAGAGGAGCAAGGTGTGATGGCCAATTGCAGTGATAATTGCAATTAACGCTAGGGGGAGATAAAGGAAGAATTGATGACTTGAATTCCTGGGAGATAAGGGTCTACTTCTAGGCTAGGTATAAAAACCCATGCTAGACCTGGTCCCTTTAGAATAAGTCAGACATTCGAACAGGTGAGAAGAGAGAGTAAATGTAGATTTCTTAGTAACTAAGTATTTTAGATGTATGTACTGATTTTCAGTCTATATCTGACCTAGGTTACTTCAAGAATTATCATTGCTTCAGGTTTCTTGAGTGTATATTCTATTGCTATCAGAGTTGTTCTTACTATACCTTTTGGGAGGCAGACTTTGGACTTTCATTTATCATATTAGATGTCTGTTACTCCATGGACACTATTAGTTTCTCAGTCGTTGTAGATAATCAGGTTACTACAACTTGTTTGAATTTCCTACTGTATATTAGAAATACTTTCATATGCCTAATGTTTAAGTATATGTCATATGAATATACGAGGCTAGGACTATGCTTCGTACATATTCTTTTTGTGTATAGACGTCTCATTTCGTATACATACAAACTAACTAGTGCATTATGCTATTATGTTAAAGTATCATACGTCTAGTTTAATTAATATGTTTATGTGTATTGGATGTTTGATATATTGATTTGTCATATGCAAACCTGCCAATATGAAGTGTTATGTTATTGGGTGCGCATTGGCACCTTGCCTATGGGTTGCATTTGTAGCAGAGGTGTAATGGTACAGACATTACCCACAATTGTTATAGGGTATATGGTGCTAAACCTTTTCATCATATGGTGGACGGTAATTCACGGAAGTCTGGCACAGATACTGGGCACGGCTTGTAAGCTCGGATGATCAGGCATTATTATAATACCATTACCGACCCTGTGAGCTGCTAAACCAACTATGGACGGAGTGGCTGTACGACACAGAATTTCTGTATTAGCGACATGGACATGGGCGGCAGAAATGTAATCATTACAGGCATGTGAGACAATTGAAAAGCCCGTCCCAGTGGATATTCAGGGCTTAATCTGTAGTTCAGCCATATAGATTTTGTCCCTAGTCAGTTTCTGACTATTTGGGGTTGCTCGCCAGTGAATAATATTTTCATCTAGCCGGTGGGGCACCCCGACTTCTGACACTTGCCACTTAATACCAAGTATTCTTCGCAGACACAGCATATGAAAGCTATTTAAACATTTCTCTTGGTGTGAGTAAGTTGACCAGACTTCACTGCCATAAAGAAGAGTACTAATGACACAGATTTGATAGACAAGTACTTTTGTTTTAGCAGTAAGCTTCCTGTTCTCCCAGACTCTTTTTCTTAACCTGCTCATTGTTGTTGCTGCCTTACCAATCCTGATGTTGATTTCCTGATCTAGGGATAATTTTCTATTTACCTCTGATCCTAGATATGTGAAATGGACCACTATCTCCAGTTTGGCGTTGTCAATAAAGGTTGACGGTACTTTGCTTATGACAGAGACAAATTACAAAACACTGTTAACGGGGCAAACTTCTGCATAAGATAGGCCACTGAATGATGATGTGTAACCTTCTATGCAGAGATAAGCTGAATAAATTTTATAACAGAGTCTCTCTGATAGGGGATCTAGATGGGTGTGCAAGGGAAAGAGGTCTAGTATTCAGCAATGCACGGGTGAGCACCCCGCTGGGACGTAACTAGGGAATGTCACGCTGTGACGTGAGGGTAGAGAAGAAGTTAGTTACCAACTATAGCTCTGGCCGGCAAGACGTGGTGTCAACATCTAGAATAAGAGTCAGTTTATATTTGATAGATGTCAACTGTATGAGCTAATAAAGAGGAACTCACAGAAACTACTACCATGACTTCTCGTTGCTCTATTTACACCTCATCAACTTAGTCTCCACCACTGTTACAGGAGGCGAAATGGTGCCCACGACTCAGGATTCCTAGTTGGATTGTCGTGGAATCTCAAAATGCCGTATACTGTGTTACACATCGAAGTAGCTCCAAAATTATGAAGATCTTTGTTCTGCTCGTATCAATTACCCAGAGACAGGATTATGGCAAGGTTCTACACTTATATTGAACGTTCAAACGAAATTGATAAATGGCCACTACGTCGTCTGTGAGAGTTACAGCAGCCAAAAGCCCGGCTAGGGGTGGCTGTCTGTAAGTATTCTTCAGTGAATCTCGCTGTACGGACCTGCTATCAAGAATCCTCGCTGTACAGGCAGTTATTATCAGGTGCCTGAAAAAGTCCCCGCTGTACAGACTTGCTGTCAAATGTCTGAGAGAATACGCGCTGTACAGGCAGTCATTCTCAAGTGCCCAGCCAAGGGTGGAGTCACTGCAGACGATACGTTTTCTCAAGTGCCCAGCCAAGGGTGAAGTCACTGCAGATGATACGTTTTCTCAAGTGCCCAGCCAAGAGTGAAGTCAAGGCAGACGATACGTTTTCTCAGTTGCCCAGCCAAGGTGAAGTCACTGCAGACGATACGTTTTCTCAGTTGCGCAGCCAAAGGTGGAGCCACTGCAGACGATACGTTTTCTCAGTTGCCCAGCCAAGGGTGAAGCCACTGCAGACGGTACATTTTCTAGACCCATTGGAAGCTCGACAACCAGAGATACTGGCTTTCAACTGACAGAAATTTCTACTGTGGAAAAGTGTGGTTGAATGGACTGAACTCTCGCATTTAGTGGACTTTACTAAATTTTCTCCACACGGTATTGTAATTACTTTTGTAATTTAAATTTTATTGAGATAGTTATAAATATTGCAGCATGGCGCAAGTAGAGGCTTCGTTAACGCAAGTACTAGGTGGAGTAGGGAGAGCCATATTCCAGACTTAGATACAGCATTTAAAGCAACAGGGTGTAGGCACTGATATAGAAAAGTTTAACGGGCAGGCAAAGCATTTTAAGAAGTGGATGGTGGCGATTGAAAAATATGCTTTCTTAGTGGGAGCTACAGACGAAGAGAAGAAGAAAATAGCATATCAGCTAGTTTGACACCGGTATCTGATAATATCAGACGTAAATTAGAAGCAGGAGGAGATGAAAGTTGGGAACAGTTTAAAGACGATCTGGCACATAAATATGCAGAGATCACAGATCCCCAACACGCATTCTCTGTGTTGAGGCAATCTAAACAGGACAATGGAGAGAGCGTACAATTGTATAGCGATAGATTGATAAATCTGGCAGAAGAGGCATTTTTAGGACAAAATGTGCAGGGTGAAGAAGTAGAAAGAATGCTGGTAGGAATATTTGTGGATGGAATACGATCAGACAGACTAAAATTTAAGCTGATGAGAGAAAATCCAGCAAGATTGTCACAGGCAGTAGATATAGCCATACAAGAAGAAAGTTTAAGGAGGAGGTTTAGATTACGAGTAGGAAGAGAAATAGGAAGCAATATTGAACAAAGAATAGAAGAACCTATGGAAGTAGGGCAGACAAGGTATGGATGGAGAAGACATGGAGTTAACCAGACCAGGGCTGAAATACAGACACTGGTAGGAAATAATGAAGGTGCTCAAGGCAGAGGAAGACATATGAGAAATTACACAAGAGAGACAGCGGGTAACACAGGTATGGTCTGTTGGAATTGTGGACAGAATGGACACAGTTATAGGTGTTGTGGCAACAGACGCGCTCAAGTGAACACACGGAATCTTGGTAATGGGAGGCAAAATAGAAATAACTGGAGATGGAATAGAATAAATAATATAGCAACTAGGATAGAAATTCCTCCACGGACACATAATAGAGGTCAACATAGTCGGGGCTTCCGTTCGAATGGACAATATAATTCCACTACGCTACGACCACGTCTTGGTTCAACCTGTTTTAACTGTGGGCAAGAAGTACACTTTTATAGACCGTGTCCGAACAATGACAGAAAGTACCGCAGGCGTGATATAAACTGTATAAAATCTGACGTGACAAGGACACAGAGGTATATGGAGAAACAACATAACAAGCCAGAAGTCAATGCTTATCAGAGAAAGAATTTTTATAAGAAACGATGGAACTGGCCATCTAATAATGAAGAGGTGAGAACATTGCGAAATCAATGGTTCGAGATCAGACGGTTGAGATATTCACTTGCAAAGTCAAGCAAAAGAGAAGATCAGGCCAATAGAACCTCAGTTTTTAGGGGCAGACAGGAAAGAGAGACACAGACACAAACAGTTAGTAATGCGGAGAAGAGTACCCAGACACCGATTGATAAAGTAGAAAAGAAAACTCAAGTACAATCAACTAAGAAAATAGTACGAGGAACTCGATTCAATGCAGTGGAAATTTCAGAGCAACCTCAGGTGAAATCAGAAAAGGGAGACACAGTTAAAATTGAGAAAGATAGACAGACAAAGACCAAGAATACCAGGAGGAAAGTTAGAAAAAGCGTTAGGGATAGGTATGCAAACAGTATGTTGGTAAATGTAGGAGATTATACGACAGATGGCTCAGACTCCTCAGAGTTGGACATAAATTATATACCCGACCGAAGTACGAAGGATGGTAACAGAAATGAGAATACCAGAGGTGCTAGTTCTGATTACAAAGACGTTGCTTCCTCTTCTACAACATATAGTAAACAGGCTGGTGGAACAACTATAGGCAATGACTATTCAGAGGACGAAATGGGAAGATATAAGACATATACTGAACAGAGTGACGTGGTAAAGACACAAACAACAAATGGAGGTAATAGAAAGAGAACACTTAAGAAGAACAAGAGTAATAAGCAGATAGCAGGAATGGAAGTTGACCCGACTTATACAGAAGACGACGCGAGGAAGATCAGGGAATATAGGAGTTTAAGGCCTGAATACTTTACTGACAGTTACAGATATTGAAAATGAGGTAGATGAAGAGAGACACTATTATTAGGAGGCAATTTGCTATATTTAGAGCTGAAAAGTTGAGTGAGAATTGACTGATGGGTGACG
Organism: Cepaea nemoralis; assembly: GCA_014155875.1. NCBI lineage: Eukaryota > Metazoa > Mollusca > Gastropoda > Stylommatophora > Helicidae > Cepaea > Cepaea nemoralis. Next base: position 34,018 of record JACEFZ010004229.1, on the reverse strand, counting down.
GAACGCGTTGAGAGAATCTGAGTCGTTGATGGTGTAGGATGAGCTGAAGAGGAGGTTGATGAGAAGCGAGTGAGTAGTTGAGTATCAGAGTGATCTCTCTGGTTATGTTGTAGATACATAGGGGGTGTCCTTTGCGTGCGTAAACGTGTAGACAAACCTGTGTTCGTCGCGTTGATTAGAGAATGAAGTGTGGAGTGTTGAAACGCCGTCTGGTTAGAATGCATGGATAGAACGATGTCAGGTTCTTAGTAATAGCAGGGCAGGATATACTTCAGAGTTGAAGCAGTATGAAGGGAAATTGTGTAAGAATCACCGAGAGGATACACTGTCTGAGCGAGCATAATATACGCGTGTTAAAAGGAGAAGTTGACGGTACGCTTATGGTGAGTTGAGTGTGTTTGATTGTATTTCCGAGGAAACAAAATGTTGAATGTCGGAGTGGTTTGCTATAGAGAATTAGGTAGGACAGAGAGTGTCATGCGTGCATATTCCGTGTTTGGTTGTAGTGATTAGAGAGTAGACGAATTAGAGTTTGAAACGTCCCTTGTCCTGGAGTGGCCAGATGGAGTGGGATGCTCACGTTGAGTGATGTGTGCTGGAGTAGTTGACGTAATGTAAAGCTGACACGGAGAGATGTAGGCTGGTTATGAATGTTGATTGCTAGAGCTAATGTGTTGTTTGAGTCGGGTTGACTCTGAGCTTTTGAAAGGGAGTGAATGATTGAGAAAAATTGAAATAAGAAAGTAGTTGGATTGTGAAAGTCCTATGTCAGATATTGAATTAACGTTTTGGTTGTCGTTTTATGAAGCAGATCCGGTATCGTTGGCGGAGTTATGCTGAAGTGAGATTGCCTGATGCAGAGGAATGAGAGAATATAACATGGACGTACTCAGTATGTCTCATCGGAGTGAGATTTCTTGTGAGGGGCTGTTGTTAAATTTGATGATGATGGTTACTGTTGGCCAGATGCGTTTCTGGTTGCTGTTTGGTTCGAATGTGGTCCGAGGGATGTGAGAGACGTGACTGCCAGCGCAGTATGGTTGAATGAAGTTAAGAGGGAGTTGGGTGTAACCTTGAGTTGTTGTGTCGGACGAGAGATGAGAAGATGATGGAGATTAGTGATGCGAGAGAATAGAACATTTGTTACGTCGGGTGGATGAGAGACTCGATTTACGAGAAGGTCGTTACGAGGTAGAAGTTGTGATAGTGGGTAGTGTACGTCCAGAGAAAACTAGGTACAAATGAGAAAACAGATAGGCTGGGTTACGATTATCTATAATAGGTGGAAGTGATTGTTAACTTCCAAAGAGTCTGATAAAAGTTGTATGATAAAATGTATATATGATATTTAAATATTGAGCACAACCCACTACTGGCAACGCCGGTCGCATTCTGGTATGAACCTAAGGCCTATCCACGTCAATATGGAAGCACTATACTCAAGTTTCGCCCTCATTTGAGCTCGTCAGTAGTGCATATCCCTGACCGGATCCGGAAACAGTCCCGGATCACGCGTGTGAAGCGGGTGTGTAACCACGCGGCACACACTGGACACACCAAATTATCACAACAGAACATCACGACGCTACCCATCATAGGCTATGCTCAAGATTGCCCAATCGCCACGACCGACGTCCGTCAATCGATGAGACCCGAACGATCAGGACTTCTCACTGGCAAGGAACACCAGGCCTCCTAAATCCAGTGAGCAATAATCAATTGATTATGTGGTTGTTTCGGGATTTGAAATTTAAATATTGAGCACAACCCACTACTGGCAACGCCGGTCGCATTCTGGTATGAACCTAAGGCCTATCCACGTCAATATGGAAGCACTATACTCGAGTTTCGCCCTCATTTGAGCTCGTCAGTAGTGCATATCCCTGACCGGATCCGGAAACAGTCCCGGATCACGCGTGTGAAGCGGGTGTGTAACCACGCGGCACACACTGGACACACCAAATTATCACAACAGAACATCACGACGCTACCCATCATAGGCTATGCTCAAGATTGCCCAATCGCCACGACCGACGTCCGTCAATCGATGAGACCCGAACGATCAGGACTTCTCACTGGCAAGGAACACCAGGCCTCCTAAATCCAGTGAGCAATAATCAATTGATTATGTGGTTGTTTCGGGATTTGAAATTTAAATATTGAGCACAACCCACTACTGGCAACGCCGGTCGCAATGAGGGCGAAACTCGAGTATAGTGCTTCCATATTGACGTGGATAGGCCTTAGGTTCATACCAGAATGCGACCGGCGTTGCCAGTAGTGGGTTGTGCTCAATATTTAAATTTCAAATCCCGAAACAACCACATAATCAATTGATTATTGCTCACTGGATTTAGGAGGCCTGGTGTTCCTTGCCAGTGAGAAGTTCTGATCGTTCGGGTCTCATCGATTGACGGACGTCGGTCGTGGCGATTGGGCAATCTTGAGCATAGCCTATGATGGGTAGCGTCGTGATGTTCTGTTGTGATAATTTGGTGTGTCCAGTGTGTGCCGCGTGGTTACACACCCGCTTCACACGCGTGATCCGGGACTGTTTCCGGATCCGGTCAGGGATATGCACTACTGACGAGCTCAAATGAGGGCGAAACTCGAGTATAGTGCTTCCATATTGACGTGGATAGGCCTTAGGTTCATACCAGAATGCGACCGGCGTTGCCAGTAGTGGGTTGTGCTCAATATTTAAATTTCAAATCCCGAAACAACCACATAATCAATTGATTATTGCTCCATGGATTTAGGAGGCCTGGTGTTCCTTGCCAGTGAGAAGTCCTGATCGTTCGGGTCTCATCGATTGACGGACGTCGGTCGTGGCGATTGGGCAATCTTGAGCATAGCCTATGATGGGTAGCGTCGTGATGTTCTGTTGTGATAATTTGGTGTGTCCAGTGTGTGCCGCGTGGTTACACACCCGCTTCACACGCGTGATCCGGGACTGTTTCCGGATCCGGTCAGGGATATGCACTACTGACGAGCTCAAATGAGGGCGAAACTCGAGTATAGTGCTTCCATATTGACGTGGATAGGCCTTAGGTTCATACCAGAATGCGACCGGCGTTGCCAGTAGTGGGTTGTGCTCAATATTTAAATTTCAAATCCCGAAACAACCACATAATCAATTGATTATTGCTCACTGGATTTAGGAGGCCTGGTGTTCCTTGCCAGTGAGAAGTCCTGATCGTTCGGGTCTCATCGATTGACGGACGTCGGTCGTGGCGATTGGGCAATCTTGAGCATAGCCTATGATGGGTAGCGTCGTGATGTTCTGTTGTGATAATTTGGTGTGTCCAGTGTGTGCCGCGTGGTTACACACCCGCTTCACACGCGTGATCCGGGACTGTTTCCGGATCCGGTCAGGGATATGCACTACTGACGAGCTCAAATGAGGGCGAAACTCGAGTATAGTGCTTCCATATTGACGTGGATAGGCCTTAGGTTCATACCAGAATGCGACCGGCGTTGCCAGTAGTGGGTTGTGCTCAATATTTAAATTTCAAATCCCGAAACAACCACATAATCAATTGATTATTGCTCACTGGATTTAGGAGGCCTGGTGTTCCTTGCCAGTGAGAAGTCCTGATCGTTCGGGTCTCATCGATTGACGGACGTCGGTCGTGGCGATTGGGCAATCTTGAGCATAGCCTATGATGGGTAGCGTCCGTGATGTTCTGTTGTGATAATTTGGTGTGTCCAGTGTGTGCCGCGTGGTTACACACCCGCTTCACACGCGTGATCCGGGACTGGTTTCCGGATCCGGTCAGGGATATGCACTACTGACGAGCTCAAATGAGGGCGAAACTCGAGTATAGTGCTTCATATTGACGTGGATAGGCCTTAGGTTCATACCAGAATGCGACCGGCGTTGCCAGTAGTGGGTTGTGCTCAATATTTAAATTTCAAATCCCGAAACAACCACATAATCAGTATATATGATATGTTGAATTTTTGGTTAGTAACTTTTGTTGGGGCTATATATATATTATTCTGTGTTATATTGGGAAACTCTGTCAGTGGAAGAGACAGAAATTGTTGATTTGTTTTGGTTATTTCATTGCTTTGTACTTGGAAAGAAATATTTAGTCCGTAAAAGCGACTAATAATGTTTGATTACACTAAGTAATTTTGTCTTGGTTAAAAATGATTTTTATTTATTTTGTGTATATTATTTTGAAAAATGTCGGGGGATAAATGATGTTTGAAAACTATAGGGGGGGGGGGGGGGGGGGGGGGGGGGGGGGGGGGGGGGAGAGAGATCCTGTTTTTGATTTGTGCTGTGTCTCCAATTACTCATGATTGTGGTTTCATTTAATTTACCTTGTGTAAATATTAGCACATTACTTCGGTCAGTTATTTGACTTTTAGTTATCAGTTGAAGAAGTGTTAGTTCCTTTTGATTGAGTTGTCGTTTAGTGTTTTTCTTGGGTTTGTTAAGCAATAAAGACACACTGTTCAGTTATGTTGAAATAAGAGTATAAGCAGGTTCAATAAGACTTGGCCTTATTGAATGGCCATGTTAATGGGGTCCTTGGAATTTGGTGTTCAAGAGCAATAATAAGTAAACGACTTTAGATCATAAAGAGAGATGTATTTGCCTTGTTGGGAGTGGGTTTAGTAAACCTGGGATAAACATGGAGTAAGTGCCATGAGGTTATACGTGTAGAATATGATAAAGAGATATTTTGTGGATTGGGGTTTGATCGGTCGCTGTGGTTGACAATGTACCCGAAAGCAACTAGTGGATGAGCTTGCAGGGTTTTAGGAGAAGTAGACATGGTAAATGATTATAAGTATCATAAGTAGTATTTAAGAGGGCTGCGTTAGTCAGCAATAATAGGAGCACACATGGACTGAGCGCCATGTTCAGAATGTGGGGTTTGGTTTAACCTGGGGGGTGGCCATAGATGGGGCTTTGGATATCAGCACAACTTGTAATGTTCGAGGTTTAAGTTTTATATGTCCATAATAAATGAACAATGAATTCAAAGGGGGTAGTAAGTATGTTCATAATAGAATAGATGAACTGTCAATATTTTTTTATGGGTGCTGTGGTAGCAGCACGACCCGGAGCGGACATGGATTAAGAGCCATGAAGTAAAAGAGTGGGAATGTCTATAATAGATAGACAGGTATAAGATGGGGTAGACAGGGTAGACGTTCACAGACATGAGGTCAGTGGCGGTATTTTTGTTGCTGTAGATAACGGCATGAATTGAGAAGTTAGAGGTTTTAGGAGGTACTGCCCATAACAAATGGACATTGATAGTATTATTAGGTTGCTGAGGTTTTCAGCTTATGCTTTGAGTGTCATAGATTAAGCGAGCTGATATGAAGTGTATCCCTGGGTTGCTGGGGTAGTGTATGTAATGGTCAGAGGTTAGGTTATGTGAATATTTTTAGTAGGTGATGTTTATAATGTTGGAGGAGTTTTTGAGTAGTAAGGCCCATAATGGACATTTTGATTGCGTCTTCGGGATGTGTTTTGTGGTTGACATTACATTTTGAGGTTGCTGTAGGTGACGACTGGGAAAGATAGATTAAACGTTCAGAGCCATGATGAAGTGGTATATTTGAATTGTGAGAGATATGTATTTGTTTTTTGTAGACTTTACTGCATAAAGTCTCAGGGCGACATGGTGGGGTAAATGTGAGTATGGTTTTGTAAGGTAGAGTTCTTGTTCTTTACTCACCGGTGGCCACCGATTCTTTGTCTTTTTATAGTGTGTTAGTATGAATGACTTCAAGATGGTTAAAATTAGTAATGCTGAAGTAATGCTTATTGGCGTAGACGTGTTGATGATGATGTTAGACGAGTATGATATGTGATATTTTTATGATAAACTACACATCTACATGCTTATGATGCCAGTAGGGAGGGACGCAGAGGTGTTTCCAAGGCACCAGGGCCGGGTTATATACTGGCCAAGACCTATTGACGCGTCCTCGCCGAGCGTCCTGGGCAACAGGTCCCTTCGGGGTCCTGGCTGAAGTCAATAGGATCGCCGATTCCTCCGAAGTCGGAGAGTGTCTGCCTGTACTGGCGAGGAACCACCAGTCTGCACACCAATAAGCCAGACATGGAACAACGGATACTCACGCAAACCTCAGGTCCTGTATGACATCACACTGATGTTGGACAACAGGATGCCTTCATCCGACATACAGGACTTTGCGTTGGAGCTCAAGCCAACGAACACAAGCAAGCAAGCAAGCAAGCATGCCAGTAGGGTAAAAATTTGGATTTGAATCTAATTTTTATTTAGTAACAAAGAAGAAGTAATTGTGTGTACATGGGAGGGAGTTTTATAATGGCTGAGAAACTAGTTTAATTAAGTTAACGAAGAAGAAGTAATTGTGTTCACTTAAGGGGGAGTTTTAGCGTGGCTAACTATAAGGAGTAAGGTGATAAGGGAATAGTGAATTAGCGGATAGCTATCACGAATTACAGAAGCTCCTATAAAGGAGATCACTTGTAAAAAATTATAGATTGAGGGTGTTAAATAGGTTTTGGGTTTAAGACTTTTCGGGGAAAAGTCTTGGTTGAGGAAAGAGAGGAATATAACAGAGTCTCTCTGATAGGGGATCTAGATGGGTGTGCAAGGGAAAGGGTCTAGTATTCAGCAATGCACGGGTGAGCACCCGCAGGGAGGTAACTAGGGAATGTCACGCTGTGCTTTGGTTTTGGAGATTTAGCCCCAAAACAAAAATCGGGCCCGGCAAGACGTAGGTGGCAACATCTAGAATAAAGTCAGTTTATATTCGATGATGTCAACTGTAAGTATAAAGAGGAACTCCAGAAACTACTACCATGATTTCTCTTGCTCTATTTACACCTCATCAACTTAGTCTCCACCACTGTTACAATTTTGCTGGGAAATAATCATGAACAAATAGACCAAAATAATGTTTGGATTGATTCTGTGTTTTTAAAATGACAGTCTAAGATGACCAATGATAATTAATGAAAGAAAAACTGACACAAGATAAGGAACAAGAGAGAAGAGAAAGAAGAATTCATATCCAATAATCACTTGTTCACATAGTATGTATAATATAGATAGTTTGTGACAGAGAGAGAGAGAGAGAGAAGATATGGGGGTGGGAGAGAAAGAAAGATAGTGTGTGTGTGTGAAGAAGAGAGATGAGGGGCAAGACTAACACATTCAAATCAAATGACAGACAGTAGGAAGGACAAATATCAAAAGCAGATGAACTCATGGATGGATAGCTGGCTAAGCTTAATTCACTATTGACTAGTAAGTTAGTAGGCAGATCATGGAAGAATTATTAAATGAAAGGAGGGCCAGCAGGCAGGTAGAAATACATCTAACAGAAAGATAGGTACGTCGTGGCTGAATCAGACACATACAAAGTTTAGAAAGTAGTTTGCAGTAAAAACAAACGAAAAACCTTAGCTCAGAGCAAAGCCTTTCATGAAATCAACTTACCGTCACAAATTCCTGTTGCAAAAATATGGCGTCTTCAACTAATCCAAAGTCTACATTCCCAGATTTAACAGTGAACACACTGTCATGCCGCAGATCTCTTGAGGAACTCTTTGCTATCTGGTAAAGAAAGGACATTTGATTCTCTTACTGCGGTATTTATACATCAAGGAAACAAAGAGAATATATGTTAAAGTAGCAGAAACAGTGCAGAGCAAGCAGGTCTGAGACCAGCACTACGTGAACTATGTCAGAAATCCAAACTGTTGTAATATAATGGATCCTTTCACATTGCAACATACCTGGAAATAAAGAGATTGATAGAGTGGCAGAGGAAGGTGGAAGACTACCTCAGCCTGATATAGACGCAACCTATGATGAGGCCAGGGTATATGTAAAAATAAACAATTATAGAACCAAGTGGGAGTCAGAGCATTCAAGCCACCAGAATTATGATGCATGTTACCAACTACACTGAAGAGAATAAGTAACAATCTTCAAACTCCGCACAGGCCCCAACAGGCTGAAATATCACAGTGTTTAATTATGTAAAGATAGGAGATACTGATGAATGTACACATGGAACTGGTAAAGTGACAGTTTAAACATTTGATGCAGGAGTGTCCAATATAGGCAGGAAATAGACAACTGTTCTGGCCTACATACGCTCCATTTGAAGACAAACTATGGAGAAGTCAATGAGCTCAAGTTGTCTGCAGCATTCTTTAGATTTATTCTTACTGATAGCTGAATATGCACGCAGGGGGAGGAAAAGGAAAAAGCAAGAGGAGGAGGAGCAGGATTTGTCATTAGTTGTGGAGTATGTGTCAATTGTATAATATTGTATAAACATGAACACTCAAATCTACAGATACAACACACAGATACTGTATATTCGTGAACACACAAGTCTACAGATACAACACATAGATATTGTATATTTGTGAACACACAAGTCTAAAGATACAACACACAGATATTGTATAAACATGAACACACAAGTCTACAGGTATAACACACAGATATTGTATAAACATGAACACACAAGTCTACAGATGTAACACACAGATATTGTATAAACATGAACACACATGTCTACAGATACAACACACAGATATTGTATAAACATGAGTACACAAGTCTACATATATAACACACAGATGTATAAACATGAACAACAAGTCTACAGATATAACACACAGATATTGTATAACATGAACAACAAGTCTACAGATATAACACACAGATATTGTATAAACATGAACAAGTCTACAGATATAACACACAGATATTGTATAAACATGAACACACAAGTCTACAGATACAACACAGATATTGTATAAACATGAACACACAAGTCTACAGATATAACACACAGATGTATAAACATGAACACACAAGTCTACAGATACAACACACAGATATTGTATAAACATGAACACACAAGTCTACAGATATAACACACAGATATTGTATAAACATGAACACACAAGTCTACAGATATAACACACAGATATTGTATAAACATGAACACACAAGTCTACAGATACAACACACAGATATTGTATAAACATGAACACACAAGTCTACAGATATAACACACAGATATTGTATAAACATGAACACACAAGTCTACAGATATAACACACAGATATTGTATAAACATGAACACACAAGTCTACAGATACAACACACAGATATTGTATAAACATGAACACACAAGTCTACAGATACAACACAGATATTGTATAAACATGAATACACAAGTCTACAGATACAACACATGGATATTGTATAAACATGAACACACAAGTCTACAGATACAACACACAGATATTGTATAAACATGAACACACAAGTCTACAGATACAACACACAGATATTGTATAAACATGAACACACAAGTCTACAGATACAACACACAGATATTGTATAAACATGAACACACAAGTCTACAGATACAACACACAGATATTGTATAAACATGAACAACAAGTCTACAGATACAACACACAGATATTGTATAAACATGAACACACAAGTCTACAGATACAACACATAGATATTGTATAAACATGAACACACAAGTCTACAGATACAACACACAGATATTGTATAAATATGAACACACAAGTCTACATATATAACACACAGATATTGTATAAACATGAACACACAAGTCTACAGATATAACACACAGATATTGTATAAACATGAACACACAAGTCTACAGATATAACACACAGATATTGTATAAATGTGAACACACAAGTCTACGGACACAACACACAGATATTGTATAAACATGAACACACAAGTCTACAGATACAACACACAGATATTGTATAAATATGAACAACAAGTCTACAGATACAACACACAGATATTGTATAAACATGAACAACAAGTCTACAGATATAACACACAGATATTGTATAAATATGAACATACAAGTCTACAGATATAACACACAGATATTGTATAAACATGAACACACAAGTCTACAGATATAACACACAGATATTGTATAAACATGAACACACAAGTCTACAGATACAACACACAGATATTGTATAAATATGAACAACAAGTCTACAGATACAACACACAGATATTGTATAAATATGAACGCACAAGTCTACAGATATAACACACAGATATTGTATAAACATGAACAACAAGTCTACAGATATAACACACAGATATTGTATAAATATGAACACACAAGTCTACAGATATAACACACAGATATTGTATAAACATAAACACACAAGTCTACAGATACAACACAGATATTGTATAAACATGAACATTAAGTCTACAGATTCAATACACAGATATTGTATAAACATGAACATACAAATCTACAGATACAACATACAGATATTGTATAAACATAAACAACAAGTCTACAGATACAACACACAGATATTGTATAAACATGAACACACAAGTCTACAGATATAACACACAGATATTGTATAAACATGAACAAACAAGTCTACAGAAACAACACACAGATATTGTATAAACATGAACACACAAGTCCACAGATACAACACACAGATGTAGAAACATGAACACACAAGTCTACAGATATAACACACAGATGTATAAACATGAACACACAAGTCTACAGATACAACACACAGATGTATAAACATGAACACACAAGTCTACAGATACAACACACAGATATTGTATAAACATGAACAACAAGTCTACAGATACAACACACAGATATTGTATAAACACGAACAACAAGTCTAGAGATACAACACACAGATGTATAAACATGAACACACCAGTCTACAGATACAACACACAGATGTATAAACATGAACACACAAGCCTACAGATACAACACACAGATGTATAAACATGAACACACAAGTCTACAGATACAACACACAGATGTATAAACATGAACACACAAGCCTACAGATACAACACACAGATTGTATAAACATGAACACACAAGTCTACAGATATAACACACAGATATTGTATAAACATGAACACACAAGTCTACAGATACAATACACAGATATTGTATATTCATGAACAAACAAGTCTACACATATAACACACAGATATTGTATATTCAATCTCAGAGCTGTCTTCTGCCATGGTTTCAGCAGTACAGTAGAACAAAATTGTGGAGGCAATTATTTCAATAATGTACTTCTTCGTTGAATATTTTGCATTTTCATACCAATGGTTCTTGTAAATACGTCATTATGTACAATTAACTTTACTTCTAGAGTACTCTCTAACTCAGTGCCTAAAGCTTTTGTGCACTGGCGATGACGTCATTATTTTGGTTGTGTTTATAAATAACAACCACCGGAAGAACAGCATTATGTGTTTGTGTGTCGAGTAAGACCATAGTCTGCTCTTGCAACAGATAGGCGCTGAAGATGGAGGCAGCCAGCCAGGAGGTGCACCACAGAAATCAGGCTGCCACGCAATTAGGTGAATTATGTCGACAACTGCTACATATTATGGTGCTCGCCCTGCTCTGGACCCCCAGGCAGGTGCAGTGACGGGCCCTATGCCTCATAAGGGTCTAACCACAACTACTGGAGGTCCTTCTCTGATGTCCTACGGAGCCAAGGGGCCTGACAATAGAGAGTCTGGCTGTACCAAACAAAGATTTAAAATAATACACTGGAATGCAAAGGGTGTCAGCAAAAAAAGAATAGAACTAGAAAACATCTTGACCCAAGAAAATGTAAGCATATGTTGCTTGCAAGAAACTCACTTCAATGAAAATATAGCCTTCAAAACTTCAAAATCAGAGGCTACCAGTGTTACCGATCTGACCGAAAGGACAGGCAAAAGGGTGGGATACTGACCCTTGTCAAAAATGACATCCCTCCTTCCCAAATTGAAGTTTACATGGAAGGGGCTGAGTATCAGGCACTTAAACTTAAGACAGACAATAAAGACCTTCACCTGATCAATTACTACTGTCCAAATGACCGCCAACAAGCACTGGACACACTACCATTAAAAGGAAAAATGTTTGTGTGTGGCGATTTCAACAGCCACTCGCAGAGCTGGGGCTATGATCACATGGACCAGAGAGGAGAGAGATGGAAGGACGGCGGATAAAATAGATTCATTTTTTTGATTAACAAGCCGTCTAAACCCACATACTTTTTACTCGAGATCATGGCAAAACTACAATTTTACACCCTGACCGGGTTTTTAAATAAACCAGCCCGGGAGGGGAAAAATTAAACGAATTTTTGGGGAAAACCCAGCTAGGTGGCAGTGCCCAACGGCCAGCCCTTTTTTAACTGTAAAAAAAGAGTTTTGAAAGTGAAAGCAGCCTCTCTAAAGGGGGGAAATTTACAAGAAAGCAGACTGGGAAATTACAAGCATCGCCCCCATGTAAAAGGGTGTTAGGTGGGGATTGGGATGGACAGGAGACAGAATAGGGGTAAAAAATTTTGCCTAGTAAAGGACCTTATAAGGGGTAATAAAATTTGGGAAAACGCCCAAAAGGGAAAAATTTAGGACAGTTAAAAGCCAGGACTTAGATGAGGAAAACGGCGTGTCTATCTGGGACACCAGTGGGATAAAACCCGAGGAGGGGGGGGGGGGGGGGGGGGGGGGAACGCTATTTTCAAGGGACAACACCCGAAAACAAATTTAGCAGTGGGACAACCAAAGGATGACACGGCGGGACTACTGTACTAGTGAAAAGTGGGACAGCACGAGGTTTTGCTGACCGCACGTAGTTTAGAACACAAGGGAAACGAGCGGACTGGGGTTACTCAGACAACCCGACAGTCTTTCAAACGGGACTTGTGATTTTTTCCCCGAAACCCAAGGGTGTAGTTTTACGGGAGCGCATTTTTATAGATCGCGAGTGGGGAGCTTTATTTGAGTATGTCCGGGTTTTATGGGGGAAAGGCGACATGAAAATTTTTTAGGCAGGCAATTACCGCTGATCTTGTGTAGAAAATATACACTTCCCCCTGAAAAAAAATAGAAAATTTTCCCTTTTAAACAAATGAGTGTCGTTGAGGTGGAATAAAATTGGCGAGAGGGGCTGGTGCAATTGAGTTGTTGACAGGCAGCCCAACAGGGGTGCCCAGAAGTTCAAATTTGAATTCACAATTTGAAATGAATGCCCAAAAAAGAATGTTTAAATAAAATTATGATCAGAGATCAACAGTAAGAAGCGAAATTGCAAGTTGTACGTGAGTTTAAAAGTTCCCCTAACTAAAGAAAGATTACGAATGTGGGAAAAGGTTTTTTTTTTTTAAAACGCATGAAAATTTTGTGTGCACAGATACAATTTCAGGGGATCCCCAAGCCAGTGAAGACTACACGACACAGACAAAACAACAGCCCACGACGACAGACCATATAACAATTTTCGTATTCCAGGTTCCTGTCGGAAGAGACCCTAGACAGAAAAATTTTTGGGGCATTGTATTATCAATTCTTCGTTGATTTATTAATTGTTTTTGTTTAAACCAGAGTGCAAGAAAAAGGGTGTTCCAAACCCCAACCCCCCCCCATTTTTTGTGTGACGGGGAAAGATCCAGTAATAACTCCGAAGAGCTGCATTAAAAAGCTGAAAGTGTCAAAAGCATTAGATAAGTACCCTTTTTTTTGATTTTTTGCACTTAAGGGACATCTTTTTTTTATTTTTTTGAATGCTGTAAAAATTTTAAATGTATTATTAGATACCATTGTAAATGCCCCCGGTATTATTGTTTTAAAATTTTTAAATTGTCAACTGTATTATTATTTGAACAGTGTAAAAGGTTTTCTTTGGGGGTAAGATCTGTTAACAATGCCCCAAAATTTAAAGGGAAGGGATGAAGCTGGAAAAGTTCTTGGGGTTTTGTGGAACAAATTAGAACATGGGCGGAAAAAAAATAAAAGGGAAAATACGGATAGGGTAGCAGCAAATTTAAGGAGAGGTGAGAGACAGAAAGGGAGCTGCAGAGAAAAAAGACAGAGTACAGGGAAAGAGCGCACAAAAAAGAGGGTAGCGGATTTTGGGGAGAAACTAAACAAGTTAAAACAGTTTGAGTTGGCTTAAGCTACCAAATTTAAAGGGAAATAGCAGATGCCCCCCCAAAATAAAGAATTAGAACTACTCAAAGAGCGGGAAAAAACGAATGTTAAAAAAAAAACAGCTTTGAAATTGAGGGACAGACCCATTAAAAATGAAGGAACTGGGGGTTTGAGTCCCAAAGTGCATATTCAAAACAAAAGTTGAAAAATAAAGAAAAAGGGAAAAAAATATGGGAAAAAACAAAGGGATAGTGAAACCCTTTGCCAAGGTGACCCCTTTCTGCCCGGACCGAAAATGTAAGTTTCAGTTAAAGTTCCCGGGGATACCAAAGGAAAACTGGGCCATGATATATTTTAAAGAACTTGTCAAAGGGGGGCCCTTAAAAGGGAATAAGTCCCAAATTTCCCAAGAAAAAAGGAAAGGCTACGATTATATTTTACCACCGTATTATGCAGCATTTTCGTTAGATGCCCCCCGGGGGTTTAAGTTCAGTTTTAAATTTAAACCTAAAAGCCCAAAGAAACCTTCATTGACTACGTCTTCACAAACGTTCAAGATGTATACAATAAATGGCTGAACGCTGCAAAGATCAATAAGAACTACAAAAAAATTAGGGATTTAATGATTATGGACAAAATTATTTCAACCATCCCCAAGTCCCTTTGCCAAATTCTTACAGAAAGCTGATGTAGATTCTTTAGAGCAGTTAGAGAAAAGGGGGTCAGCTTATTTTTCTTCTAACAAGGACATATTTAAAGCTAACATCGAAGAGAGTGAGATAGTGGCAGTTGCCAACAGTAAACCTCAAAAACCATTCAAAATGAGGGAGAAACAAAAACCCAATATACCACAGTGTCCATACTGTGGATTTTCACACCCTCAGTTTGGAATGTGTGACCGCAACCCAAATTATCCATCTCATCTAGAGACGATGATAAACAAACAGCAGAATAAGAGGGTAACCTACAGACGTGCTGTCAAATGCTTCTTTTGCCATTCTTACGGGCATTATAGTTCACATAGGGGGTGACAGAGATTGAGAGCAGTAAATGCTGTGCTTATTGACTCATTGAGTGAAAGTGAAAGTGAGCAAGGAGAAATGCGAGAGAGTGAAGAAAATGTGATAACAGCTATTGATGTACTTAATTACGATAGATGTGCAACTTGTCATCAGTTTCATGAAGACAGAGTACTAAAATGCAGGCACACCGTGCCGTGTTCAAGTGAAAACCCAAACACAGCAGTTTCCTCCAGAGGCAAATTAGAGTTCCACTATGGAATGGTGAATGATAAGCCTTGCCAACTCTTGATCGATAGCGGGAGTACCTTGATCGGTCTAAGAAAGGAACTGGCTAAGCCAGAAGATGATACAGGCGAGTTTGTGAATTGCCGAACTTTTTCGGGCAATATAGAAAAGTACCCACTCGCCACAGCTCGTATAAATGCTCCTTTCTTATCCGGCACATTTACATGTGCTATCTTGCATAACACGTGTACGGATCTGATAATCCGGTGTCTGCCAGAAGTGAAGAAATGTACCACTAACGAAATAAAAGCCTGGAGAGAAACCTATTCCAATAAGGCTAATGCTGTAACTAGGTCTGAACACACAAACAAGAAGACGACCTACAAAAAGAAATGCACCATCTCATTTCACCTAGTGGTACAGTAGACAAAACCACCACAGAAGAGTTAAGAAAGGACCAACACGCCGATCCAACAGTGTCACCCTACTTTAGAGTTGTAGAACAGCAGACATAAGACGAACACAGTGCAACCACAACAAGCAACCAAACAGAAGACGAACACAGTGCAACCACAGCAACCAACCAAACAGAAGATGAACACAGTGCAACCAAAGCAACCACCCAAAGCAACCAACCAAATAGAAGACGAACACGGTGCAACCACAAAAATCAACCAGACAGAGGACGATGACGGTGAACTACCAGTACCGACAGTTGATACTACAACGACGATTAACAGCATACATCTAGGACCGAAAATGACAGACGAACAAAAACAACAGACAATAGCATTACTGTCAGAATACAAACAAATTTTTTCAGACATTCCAGGTAGAACAGATAGTATACAACACTCCATCATTCTCTCTGACTATACTCCGATTAAATGTCGACCATACTCCATCCCTCTGAATTATAGGGATAATCTTTACAAGGAAATTCTTAGTCTTGAATCTTGTGGGATAATTCAGAAATCCCAATCAGAATATTCCTTTCCCATCGTCTTAGTGAAAAAGAAGGATTCTACTATCAGACTCTGCGTCGACTACAGAAAACTTAATTCAGTAACCAAGACAGACGCAGAACCTATCCCTTCCTGTGACGATCTGATCTTAAACATGTCAACTTCTACCATCTTTTCAAAACTTGACCTAACCAAAGGCTATTGGCAAATTCCTATGAATAAAGATTCCATCCATCTTACTGCCTTTGCAACACCTTTAGGTCTTTACGAGTGGCGTTTTCTTCCTTTCGGCCTTCGCAATGCACCTGCGACTTTTGTCCGTCTTACCAGGGACCTCTTGCATGGAGTAACAAACACCCAAACTTATATAGACGACATTTGTGTACATACAACAAGACTGGACTACACACATACAAACCTTAAGACGGGTCTTCGAAAGAATTAAGTTGTTTGGACTTACAGTCAAACCAACCAAAGTGGAGTTGGCACTGGAGGAGATAGATTTCTTAGGCCATACTATATCAAAGGGCCACTTGAAAAGTGACGACAAAATTGTAACCACAATTTTGAATCTCACTATGCCGACAACCAAGAAGCAAGTGAGAAGTTTACTTGGTTTAGTTAATTACTACAACAAATTTATTCCTAATTTGGCTCAGATTACCAGTGTATTTTCTGATTTATTGAAATTGAATTCAAAAATAAATGTACAAGATGCTTCTTTAATTAGTGCAATGTCAAAACTGAAATATTATTTCAGTAATATTCCTATTTTGAAGTTACCTAACCCAGAATTACAACATGTTCTTAGGACTGATGTGAGCACAACTACCATTGCTGGCATGCTCCTTCAGGAGTATGATGGAATCCTTCATCCAGTGTTATATGTAAGTCGCAAGCTCACCCCAACAGAATCCAAATACGATGTTTCTCAGTTGGAAGCACTAGCGATTGTATATTGTGTGAGTAAATTACATAGATTTCTGGCAGGAACACATTTTGTCGTGGAAACTGACAATTCCCCATTGTTAGCGATGGAAACAGGGATCCCAAAGAATAACAGGATTTACCGTTGGTCCCTGATACTCCAGAACTATTCATTTTCTGTAAGACACATAAAGGGAAGCAACAATACGTTAGCAGACTTGCTAACCAGACCCTCAGACTTTGAAGTGTGTCAGAAGAACGACGACGTTACATCGTCACCAGCATCTGCAGTTACAACAGATTAGCTATTGTATATAGAACTGTGATAGTAATATTAAGACAGAAGGACGACGTTACATCGTCACCGGCATCTGCAGAAACTATAGACTATCCATTGTATATAGAACTGTGTTAATAAGAGTAAGACAGAAGGGCGACAGTTACATCGTCACCGGCATCTGCAGCTACGATAGAAATTAACCAGTGTATATAGACTGTGATAACAAGTTAGCACAGAGGAGGACGCGACATCATCACCTTCACCTGGAGCTACGACCAAGTTAGTTAGATAGTGTGTTAATATAATATGTATTAATGTATAATGCATAACATGATTTTTAATTAAGTTGCATGAGTAAATAAATTTTCTTTACGTTTAAAATACACTTAAAGAAATGTGACAGTAATCGGAATTAAATTAGTTTAGTGTTAGTTAAAGTCAGTTAGTATACATAAATATAGACAATAGTTAAACCATTAACACCGTTACACTAGTATAAATAGAACATACAGGTCTCTTAGGAGACTACTGTCTTAAAAGTTAATGATAGTCGTTAGCTAGGATAACTTAATGTAGTTATAATTTAGATTAGTTTGCAAGTAAATGTAGTTAGAATTTATTAGGCTCATTTACAACATTTTACTTTAAGGGAGCCAACACATTTCTCCTACATTTTGTTTAGTTAGTGAAATTACTTTTCCTTAGTTAGTAACACCCATTAGAGCACATTATAGAAAACAAGTTAGCTATGAATAGTTCGTTCCTTAGCATTGCCTTAAGCAATCCAACAACGGTGTAAATACTTTAGTTCAATATAAAAGTACTATTAAAAGGTACTACTATCGGCTCGATAATTGTTTAAAACGAGCCCATTTTTATTTTAATCAGAAAAATATTTTTAAACTTGCAACTGTTTGAGTCATGTGAACAAAAGATGAGTGGAAGGAAGAGTGAAAGGATTAAATATATTATGAATGTTCAATGGTGCATTTTTTTCGCACAATTGAGTTTTTAATTAATTGTCTTCGTCTTCTGTGTAACACATGTGAGCGTGTAGTTTTATATGTGTTGCAGCCACTATTGCATTACAGCTATAGGAATGTTTTCCAGCGTCTCAGTTCGGCTACGCATCTCACAAATCAATCATACACATTCATTTGTGACTTGCACAAACCTACCTGCGACACTTGAAAGCTTTTAACACATGAATTATTAACATACACATATGTTTCTAATTTAAACATACATAAAGTATAAATTAACACGCATACAAACAGGAATACAAACAGATAAAAATGCAAACAGCTTGAGTTCCGAAGGGAGAGTACACATGCACATGGGACACAATAGACTTATAAGAATGTTGATGAAACAGTTGAGAAATTATCCGCAAGCGGAAGTCAGATAGGTGAACATCAGCAAACACACAACTTGTTAGGGATGTTGAGGTACATTGCATGGGAGCCATGAATTTTATATTCATGAATTGTTTCCATAACAGAACCAATCTGTTCAGGATATCGGTTTTTCGATATTTAGAGAGGCAGTGTTTTCAACAACAAAAAACAACTGGCCTTGGGTCGATACAGCTTCCAAGAGTGTAATGTGAAAGAGTAGTGACTCTTATCAACAGTACAGGTGTGAGACACTGATTATAAACCAGTGGGTAGATATATCAACTGGGTAGCAGACTGGTATAAGTCAGAAGTGGTACCTAAGGACATGAGTGGTGAACCCCTACAAACACCTTGACAAATTAGACCCGGCTAATTTTCTATATGCTTCAACGACATTGCGTCACACCTACTAGTTTAAATTTGGTGACGCAATACGGGGGTGCCACGGGAGTATGTCAAAATGTTAGGTAGGACATAGATAGGACAGGAGACAGAATAGGGGTAAGGACAGATAGGACGTACATGAGGACCTCTACATGGCAGTAGATAGAAAAGAGACAGACCGCAAGGGATAACTTAGGAACAGTTATAAGACAGGACTTAGATGAGGACACGGACGTGTCATATCTAGGACACCAGCGGGATCAACCCCGAGGATAGGGCGGGGGACGCTAGTTCACGGGACAACACCCGTAAACAGAGTTAGCAGTAGGACAACCCAAGGTTGACACGAACAAGGACTACTGTACTACGTGACGAGTGGAACAGCACGAGGTTTTGCTGACCGCACGGAGTTTAGAACGACAAGGGCAGCGAGTGGACTGAAGGTTACTCAGACAGGGACCCGACAGTCTTCCAGACAGGACGTGTGATTGTTTCCGAGAGCCAATGTGTAGTTTACGAGAGGCGCATGTTATAGATCGCGAGTGTGAGATTGTATTTGAGTATGTACGGGTTGTTGTGAGGAAAGGCGACATGTATATTTAGGCAGGCAATTACCGCCTGATCTTGTGTATGTAAATATAGCAGGTTCGCCTGAAATAAAGGTAGATAATGTCCATTCACACATGAAGTTTCGTTGAGGTGTGAATGAAGTGGCGAGAGTGCCTGGATGCAATTTGAGTTGTTGACAACCAGCATACTGGTTAGAAACCGAACACTGAGAAGAACATAAATAAAGTAGTTGAAGAGTTTGGGAAATGCATACTACAGGCAGCACGAGAAACAGTGACAAGAGGAACCCCTAAATATTATAAACCCTACTGGAGTAGTGAACTGGAACAGTTGCATAATGATGTGGAAGTGTGTAGAAGACAAGCAGAGGCCAACCCCAGCCAAGAGCACCACAATACCAGCACGCAAAAGCCAATTTCAAAGGGCCCAGCTGCAGGTTAGACGGAAAAGCTGGCAGGAGAGAACGGAGTCACTGAACTTTGAAAGAGACACAAGGAAGTTGTGGAAGCTAGTAAAACAGTTTAACCATGAGGGCACAGGGAGAAGCTCAAAAATTGCACTACATAAAGATGGAAGCATCTTAACAAGAAAGCAAGCAGCTGACCATTTTGCGGACTCATTCGCACAAGATAACAATATTGAAATTAGTCCAGAGACACAAGAGATTCGAGAGAAATGGCAACATACAGGACAGAAGGAAATAGTACATGAGGTTATGGAGGCACCTATCACAATCAGTGAACACCTGGACCTTAGGCAGTGTTCCACACACCTGGAGAGAAGCAATCATGATACCCCTCCTAAAATCTGGGAAAGACTGTTCCATTGCCTCCAGCTACAGACCAATTAGCCTCACCAGCTGTCTCTGCAAAACAATGGAACACGTCATCAATCACAGACTACAGTGGTACATTGAAAGTGAAAACATCCTTGTGCCACAACAGGCTGGCTTTAGGCAGTGCTACTCTACAGAAGATCAGACAACCGATCTCTCTCAAGAAGTTGAGGATGCATTCCAAGAGAAGAAGCTGGTACTTGCGGCATGGATAGATCTGAAGAAAGACTGGAAAGAAGGTCTGATGAGGAAACTGAGAAACTGTAAAGTCAATGGCAGAATGTACAAATGCATGAACGCGTACTTGCACAACAGAAGAGCCCGAGTACAGACAGATGGTCTCAAGAGCAAGAAAGTACTATTGCGTCACTGTGTTCCCCAGGGCGGAGTCCTGCCCCCAACACTTCATCTAATCTTCATCAATGATCTTGTTGCTAATCTACCAGATGGAATTAAAGCGGCAATGTACGCTGATGACCTGGTTTTGTGGAGCACAAATGAACATGCATCAGTGGCCACCATATTGCTAAAGAGAGCTGTAGATACATTTGTAGCATGGGCGGATAGATGGTGTGTCAGCATAAACACTGACAAGTGCAGCACAACTATATTTACCCTCTCTCCAAAACAAAAGGCAGGGATCATCCATATAAATGGAACACCCCTAAGAGAAGATAAAGAACCTACATACCTTGGTGTAACATTCGACGACAGGCTGACATGGAGAAAACACATAAAAAAAAGTAGTAGCAAAAGCCAGAAGGAAAATAGCCATCCTGAGAAAGCTAAGTGGAACCACATGGGGAGCCAGTAGGAAAATACTTAGCAAAATTTATCAACAGAGCATAAGACCACACGTGGAATATGGTTCAACTGCGTGGTATTCAGCATCAAAAAACACACTACAAGAGCTGGACAAAGTGCAAAATCAAGCTCTTAGAGTCATCACAGGAGGGATGAGATCAACCCCAATAGTAGCAATGGAGAAAATGGGGAGGCCGCAAGCACTGAGAGGACGCAGAGATACAAAAACACTAATACAAGCAGAAAAGTTCCTCAGCTTGCCAGGCCACCAAATAAAGAACCGATTTGAAAACTTAGCTATGGGGCGGTTGAAAAGAAGTAGTTTTATCCACCAGGCCAATTACTCTGCAGAGAAACCATCGATCTTCCCACAGTTGGTATCCCCTTGACAACTATTCAAGAGCGAACCCCATGGAAAGATGAACATAGACTATTGCTACAAATCCAGACAAAAGTGAGAGGAATATTTGACAAGGAAGAACAGAACAGTGTACAGCGCATAACAGCCACTCTCAGCTTCCTTGATAAAGAATACCCACAGGATCTCTGGATCAGAGTCTACACAGATGGGTCAGCACAAAATGCTGTTCGAAATGGAGGAGCGGGAGTGTACATAGAATACCCAAATAATACTAGAGACACGGCCAGAGTTCCAACAGGAAAGTACAGCCATAACTATGATGCTGAAATTGAGGCAATCAAGATAGCAACAGAGAAATTACAAAATACCAGCCATGGTACACATCCTGTGGTGATATTGACAGATGCAAAATCAGTACTCGAGGCGGTCCAGTCTGGGAAATTGCCAGTTCTAAGGACACTACAGCATAAGGTCACCATACAGTGGATGCCATCCCACTGTGGAGTACCCGGAAACGACAGAGCTGATCGATTGGCTAAGGAAGAAGCAAAAGAAGAACAACCTGATGTGCCCATTACATACCACCAAAAGAAAAGAATGATCAAATCAGTCAGAAGGCCACCAAACCCTACTCAAGACGACTACCACGTTATGGACAGACCAGAACAGGTCATTCTTCTGCGCCTCAGAACAGGACACAATAGATTACTCAACCACATGTATAAAAAATTAAAGATTGGTGACTCAGCCATATACACATGTTGTTTGGCGTCGCAGACAGCAGAGCACATACTCCAGGACTGCCCAAACTACAACATATCCAGGCGAACCTTCTGGCCTAGAGAGACAAAAGTGGAAGATAAACTCTATGGACCACTGAGTGAACTAAAAAAGACTGTTAGATTCATACACGAGACAACATTACAGTTATAGACATATTTCAGGGTGAACGAAAGAAGAAGAAGAAGAAGAAGAAGAAGAAGAAGAAGAAGAAGAAGAAGAAGAAGAAGAAGAAGAGAAGAAGAAGAAGAAGAAGAAGAAGAAGAAGAAGAATATTCATGAACACAAAAGTCTACAGATACAACAAACAGATATTGTATATAAACACACGTCTACAGATATAGCACACAGATATTGTATAAACATGAACACATCAGTCTACAGACAACAAAATAAGCTGTTTCACCTTTAGTCCAGTAGTTTGGGACACATTACCACCATATGTAAGATCCCAAACTTCTAACGCCAGACTGTGAGACACGAAGCTTTTATGACCATCTTGCAGTTGAACTTGAGATCCAATTCTTTCAAGGCTTTCAATGATCCTACAGAGTGAAGAAAACGTTTATTTCTGCATTATTGTTTAGTGTCAGTGTTTCTGTGTATCTGTTTATCTCCATATCTGTATCTCTCTCTCTCTCTCTCTCTCTCTCTCTCTCTCTCTCTCTCTCTCTCTCTCTCTCTCTCTCTCTCTCTCTCTCAAACTGTCTCTGTATTTCTCTCTCTGTCTTTGTATCTCTGTCTCTTTCTGTCTGTCTCCTTCACTCAAGTACACTTTTTCACCTACTCACACTCATTCTTTATTTTTCACTCACAAAACTCTTACTCATGTATCCTCCCTTCCCACCCCCCACCACCACCACACCACAAGGAGTAGGAAATATTTATATCTACATTACTGTTGTCTCATTTTCTTTCTTTAATTCTAGCATGTTCACTCATTCTGTCTCACTCCCTCTCTTTCTCTGCCCAACATTCATGGATCCCACAAGAGTGAGGAATCTATTATTTCTACTTTATTGTTCAGTATACAATATAGTATAGGTTCTGTGTCATAGGGAATAATGAGACAAGCAGTTTCATAATCCTCTAACATACAAAGTGGAAGGTTCACAATCAGCAGCGGGTGATTTGGAAGCAGACCGCTTTATGTTGACTTTGATGGTATGAGGCGTCAGACTGCAGATTTACAAGGGGCATCTTCTTCTTATTCTTCTGCGTTCATCTGGAATGTTGTTTTAGACGTAAGTGCGTTGTGCCTGTTTACAGCAGAGCTGCAATATTTGCACTTTCTGTCTGACACATCCGACATCTTCAGGCATTTGTTGACCTGGTTACCTCCACGGATGTTTCATAGGATGCTTGACTCTCACTGTTGTGGTGTTATCCCCATCCCAGCTGGTCAATTTAGAACAGCCAAAGACACGCTAACTGGGCCCTCAAGGGACGGCAGGGGCAGACTATAGACATTCCCAGCCATCCAAGGAGGCTTCCATAATTGCAGAGCCAACACGTAGTGCTCTGTTTCTGGGCTCACCCAAGGAATCGTCATGTTCTGCACATGGCTGCTTAGCCACACTTCCGTATATTGGGCCTTCGAGTCACCATAGGCTGTTCCTCCGGAAACCAGAAGAATGCAGTCTGCAGATGACATCCACACAATGAGCTTTTGGCTGAGTGGTCTCGAGGTATAGTGTCCGTCCCGAGTGCTGGAGGTCCCGGGTACAGGCCCCGGTGAGGACCTGGATTTATTTAAAAAATCCACGTGGACTTCCAGTAATTTCCCCTGGTCTCTGGGTAGTGAGATCGGACGCCCGTGTGTATTGTTGCGCACGTAAAAATTCCCTTGACAGTTGGAAATTGAAAAAGAGTAGCCTAACGGCGCTGCCCGGGCAAAATTTCGAGTTAAAAATCTACCCAAAGTATTTCAGGATCCTCGCCGTTGTTACGGAGTTCGTGCATTGAGCTGAGTTTCTCCAGTCTCAGGTTTGAGTTAGGAGGAAAACGGAGCACTTATGGGGTTAAACCCGTATGCCGTGATGTCGATCCAACGACTAAACTAAACTTTCCACGTAATGGATTTGCTATCCAAGCAAACTGCCACATTTTGTGCCACTGGGACGGTTTTCCACCTTTGATGATGCCCAAACAATGAGCTTTCGATGCAGACTTGCTATGTAATGGATTTGCTAGCAAACCACTATTCCATTTCATGCCACTGGGGCACTTTTCCCACCGACATACCTGGGGCATGAAATGTGGCAGGCTAAGAATATCTTCATGCACCTTTAGATGTCAACCTGAATATAGCTAATGAAAGCAGCAGTAAACTTGAGCCTGTTGACATCTCCATAGAGCTTGTCCTCAAATGAAGCAGGCGTGGGCCAAAATATCTTTTTCTTTAAAAAAAAGTCGCTTAAAAGTTCGACCGGGTCGACTTCATTGCACCGGGTTTAATCCCATATGGCTCGGTCTCTTTCCACATAGCAGAAAGCGTCGCAGCAAAGCACGAATCTCCGTAGCTCTAGCGAACAACCCACAGGAGTCTCCGAAACATTTCACTCGTGAACCAAAGGACGCGGCCCGGAATCGAACCCACAACCTTCGGTGCCCGAGTCAAACGGCTTGACCACTTCGCCACAGAGACTCCCGTGCTTTTTCTATTCTGCATATATTGGACACTCCTGCAGTAAATGTCTAGCTGTCATTTTACCAGTTCCACAATTACATTCATCAGTATCACCTGTCTTTAGTTTATTGAACAAGTGGTATTTCAGCCTGTTATAGTCCTGTGCGGAGTCTGAAGATTGCTACTTGTTCACTTCGGTCAAGTTTGTAATATACATCATCTTTCTGGTGGCCTGGATGCTCTGATTCCCACTTGGGTCTATAAATGCTTTTTATAAACTTTTTTGTCTCATTATAGGTTATGTCTATGTCAGTTTGATGTAGTTGTCTGCCCTCTTTTGCCAATCTGCCAGCCTCTTCATTTCCAGGTATACTGCAATGTGATGGGATCCACTGTATTATAACTTTTTTGGATTTCTGACAGTCCATAGAGTGCTGCTCTTAGGCCAGCTAGATCTGTGCTGTTTTTGCTCTTCAGTATTGAGACAGCTGACGTTGCATCTGTGAAGATAGCTATTAACTGTTCTTTATTTTCCTACATCAAGAGCATTTCTGCTGCAGTTTTGTTGTAGTTCTTCAGACCAGTATGGTTTGCAATTTTTCCTCACTCCTCCTGGAATGGACTCAGTGGCCGCCTATATTATTGATTTGTTTAGACTTTCCACAATTTGTTTCATGTTGCCATGTCGTGTATTTATGTTTTCACACTATTTGTCTGTTGGTAAGGCAAATCTGTCCCAATCTGCTCGTTTGTAATTCCAGCAGGGGCAAGGCTTTTGCTCCTGTGGAACATACTCCATATTCATTACAAGCTTGATTGGTCTGTGGTTCACTACCTGCTAATTGGTCCAGCACATGGCGATCGATTTTGTGGAGGATGTCTCCTGTGCAGAAAGCTAAGTCTGGAGTAGATGTGGTAACCATCTTCTGGAGTAGAAGCTCGGTGTGCATCCGCTTTGTTGAGTAGATGGAGATTAGAGTCTATTTCCTAGTCCTTCCCACTTCATCTCCTCTGCTGTCAGTATCTGGGTATCCTCATCTTTCTGAACAGCTATTAAAGTCTCCGACTATAATGCAGTTTGTGTCAATTATTTTCATGTTTGAAAGTGTCTGCTGGGCTATGTTGATTGTAAATTCTTATTTTCACGTCCATTACCATGATATCAACACTGATAATTTCTGTTCGGGTTGTCAGAGATCACATATACTTTACTGCAAGGTATTGTGTTTCGTGTAAGTATTAGAAATTCCTCCTTTTGTTCTTCATGGTCAAACCATGTGGCCTAATATCTTCTGACTGAGAATCTGTGATGGGCGTTGAGGTGTGTCTCTTGAATCTACATCTATCTTTCAAGGGGCATCTGAGGTAGAGGAGAAGGAGAAAGAAGAATAAAAAGTGACAGAACACAACAAGAGAAAAAGCTGAAGAAATGCAAATTAGAGAAGAGAAAAAAAATAACAAGAAGAGGATGGGGGAGAAGAGGAAGGACAAGAAGAAAAGAAGACAATGAACAACAATGCCGAGAATATAATAAACAGGAAGAACAAAATACATGAACAAGAAATTTGAAGTGACAGGTACTACATAGAAAACAGAGTAACTCACTTTTGTGTGGCATTACTTTCCATTTGTGCTTGGGCCAGAACCCCCTGAGGTGTCCCACTGATGGAGTCAATGATGTCCAGGTAATCCTGGACAGTACTGTCAGGTAATGTTTTAAAACTGGAAGAACTGTTGATAATGTCTGCAAACATGCTGACTGTCCGAATCTCCTGTGGACTTCCTGCTGACGTTATGTTCTGTATTTCTCTGACAATGCTTGAGAAATTGCCAATTGATATGGAGTCCTTCAGGACATGCAAGTTAGAATATGAAATGAATTAACACAGATCTTGAATGTGATAGTGAATGACAATAGAAAATAACAATTAAAATAGCATGTAAGATGAAACAAACAAGGTAGGAGATCACCATGGCCGAATGGACAGGAGCACTCTTAAACATCCGGTGTGCTGATACTGAGGTAGCGAGTTCAACCCCTGTACCGGTCAGATGGTCTAAAATGCTAACTTCTAGTCCTCGACTTGGGGACGTAAATTACAAGTACCTCTGAAGTCAGAGTGGGTTTGTCTGATGGCAAGGGACACTGGTAATAGGGAAAGCTAATCCACACACAAAAATCAATTCAATACACTAGAAGTATAGACCATGCTTGAGTTTGAAGCCTGAGTAAAAACAAAGAAAGGTATGTAAAATGAATCAAAAAGGTAAGTACAATAAAATAAAAAGGTAAATAAAATGAAACAAAAAGGTAAGCAAAATGACACAAAAGAGTAAATAAAATGACACAAAAGAGTAAATAAAATGACACAAAAGGGTAAGTAAAATGACACAAAAAGGTATCTCAAACCTGTGCACAAACATGCACATACCTTACAGGGAGCCAGACGAGGTGACCCAAAATAAGTCCCATTTTGCTGCTGTGATTCCTGTTCACATGGCCTAGACCCATGTAAGGTATTTGTGCTTTGTTTTTCTCCGACCTTTTTAATTCATTTCAGAATGTGAGACAGTCAACATATTGTCAATGAATAATATTTACAAAAGCCTAAAAAGATGGGAGGACACATTGTAAAGATAATACTTGGATGGCATGCCCACATGGCATAGTCAGGACAAGAACACGGGTCTGATCCAGGACTGGTGATCGTCCAAGATGGTGAATCATGACCACCCATGTTTACCAGCACAGCACATGATGATGATGAACTTTGACCAAACCCTTTGTTTTGTGTCATGTTGGTTATTATGATTAAATACTGGACATCAGGGCAGCCTTGCTGGAACAGTGGTTAGTATGCTGGCCTGCCAAGACAGGGTCTGGGTTTAATTCCTCAGCACGGGCAGAATTATTTTTGGGTCCAGAAGGTTTCTATGGTCAACTCGCTTTCACACAATTGAGTACCAGACAATTGTCAGGATATGTTGGAAATTGCCTGGGAAGGAAGACAACAGGGAATGGAACTGTCCACCCTACCCCATACAGCATGGCTTTGAATATGTGAAGGTCTAACACTCCACGCACAAATAGCAGTAGTTGATAAGGGACTACCTGAATTTTAACACTATATATTTGAGATGTAAAATGTTAACACTAGAGAGAAAATGAAACACAACGAGGGATAATCCTGCATTATGGGAATATCATGACGTTAGCGAGATGTCAGGTCTTAGTCAGATATGACTGAGTTACCGTATGACAGTAGACGGTACTACCTGCTTCTGTTAGTGCCGAATGTTGGGTGGCGCTTACTAAACCCGACACCCCACATTGTGCCAACGGCTTCGGGCGGAAGAACGCAATTGGGAGGGTACAAGCCTTATCCTGGTGTGAGAAAATGCAGCCTAAAGACTAAATTCATGGCAGGTCAGACCACGCTCTAAGCCTTGGTTGGTAACTGGTCTAAGATCGAAGCTCTGACAGGCAGACAGTTAGAGTATTGCTTTGCTGATCCGGCAGCTTCTGCAGCTTGTCTTGTTCCAGACGTATTGGTGTCACCTTTCCTCTGGAGTAAACTAGACAGGCCGAGAGAAGGATCATGCTGCATGGGCAACACATGGTCTCTAAATTCAGCCCAGGCTTTGTGTTATGGAGAGATAACCCGATTTACAAACTATTCGTCTGTCAAGACGGCAAGGTGCCAGTCAAGAGAGAGAGAGAGAGAGAGAGAGAGAGAGAGAGAGTGAGAGAGAGGAGTAGAGAGAGAGAGAGAGGGGTAGAGAAGATAGGGAGAGTGGGAGTGTAGGAAGAGAGGGGGAGGAGGCAGGGAGCGGGAGAGAAGGTAGAGGGGGGGGGCAGTAGCGAAAGATATGAAGATGGGGTATAGGAAAAGAGGGGAGTTGAGAAAAATTGAGAGAGTGGGAGTGTAGGGAGAGAGTGAGGGGGGAGTAGGTAAGGACAGAGTGGGGAGTTAGAGAAAGATAAGGAGAGAGTGGGATGTAAGCAGAGAGAAAGAGGATGAGGTAGAAAAGACAGAGAGAGTGAGGGTTTAAGGTGATAAAGGGGGGAGGGAGTAAATAAAGATGGAGAGAGGAGGTAGGGAGAAAGGGAGGAGTAGAGAAAGACAGGAAGAGGGAGAGGGGGAGGAGGTAGTAGAGTGGTGGAAGTGGAGAAAGATAGGGAAAGTGGAGAAAGATAGGGAAAGTGGGGTATAGGGGGAGAGGAGCGGAGGCAGAGAAGGGGAGGAGGTAGGGAGAGAAGGGGAGAAGGTAAGGAGAGAAGGGGAGGAGGTAGGGGAGAATGGGAAGAGGTAGGGAGAGAGGAGGAGGTAGGGAGAGGAGGTAGGGAGAGAAAGAGAGGAAGTAGGAGGAGCAGGGGGAGGTAGGGAGAGAAGGGGAGGAGGTAGCGAGACAGGGGGAGTAGATAGGGAGAGAGGGGAAGAAGAGAAAGGATAGAGAGTGGGGGTGAAGAGAGATAGAGAGGAGAGAGAAAGACAGGGAGAGAGTGGTGTTGTAAGGGGGAGAGACTGGAGGTAGCAAGATAAAGGGGGTAGAGAAAGGAAGAGAGAGTAGGGGTGTAGGGAGAGACAGAAAGATGGAAGGGGAGGAGGTAGGGAGAGGGGGAGTAGCGAAAGATAAGCAGAGAGTCTGAGTGTGTAGGGAGAGGGAGAGAAAGAGTGAGAGAAAGAGGGAGTGAGAGGGGAGTAGAGAAAGATATTAAGAGTGGGTAGAGAGAGAGAGAGAGAAGAGAAGATAGAGAGAGAGAACCCTGCACTATAGGAGCATCACCCATCCTTA
Organism: Cepaea nemoralis; assembly: GCA_014155875.1. Taxonomy (NCBI): domain Eukaryota; kingdom Metazoa; phylum Mollusca; class Gastropoda; order Stylommatophora; family Helicidae; genus Cepaea; species Cepaea nemoralis. Next base: position 4,039 of record JACEFZ010004229.1, on the reverse strand, counting down.
AAAGTTAGAGGATGGAGTGGCTTCGAGCTTACATCTGCTTCTGGCTTATGCAAATGTGATTTGTTTCATGGCTAGTATGGTGTGGATTTTTAAAAAAATTTAAAATAAGAAAAAATGGTATATCCAATTCTTATTCTGGACAAATGATGAGACTTATAGCCTACCCAAACAAGGCCAAAAAAATGTCCACATTTAAAATCCCCCAGCGGTTGGAAATGGAAGTGTAGGCCGAATACGTCACTACTCTGGTTAAACTTCAAAAACAGACAACCTACCCATAAAAAGGCAATGAATGAATCACCAAAAAACGAGAAGTAGATTGTGAGCTTTACTAGAACACGATTACAAGAAACAAATTGGACATTGCGGCCAAAGCCTTGGTCAGCACAGAACAAACAAACACAAACAGACACAAAACTACATGAACAATGCTACATGACAATATTAAGGGTACTTATCTGAATCTGTATCCTAGTTTGGATTGACTGATGACTGACAGGCGATCGACGGCTATCAGTGGATTGTATGGACCGGATATATGGTCAATGGGTCAATACCGTCAGAAAGGTATTGGCTAAACAACTCAGCAGGTAGGGGTTGGGGTGGAGAGGTGCCCATGTGGGAAAAAGTTAAAAATTAGGATTGACGAAGATGTCGCGGACGCATTATGCAATTGGCAATTTCTCGTTCCGTGCTCGAAACACAGCTGCGGAAGATTTCATTGCATTGGTCCTCACAGAGGGACATGAGTGGCGGTCGCTCAGAAAACGATTGCAAAACTGCCAAGAAATCCCAAACAGGAAAAATTATGTTGGTGCTGACTGCGATGTCCTGCAAAGGACATGCAAATACCTATTGGTGGGCTATACAGCTGGGGGAGGGGGGGAAATGGAAGTTAAATGAAACTGTGTTGGACATTGAGGCCGTGATTCTTATTCTTGTTACCCATAAAAAGAATGTTTATAGCATGTGTGAATTCTGAACAACTTAGAAGGTGCACATTTACTAAACATAGAAATCACTCCTGTTATCAGACTGGATGAAAACAGGAAAATGACTGGCCAGACTGGAATCACGGTACAGGAATAAGAAGTATCGGGGAAATCTGAAATATAAATAGTCGCCATAAGGCGAACTCACTCCAAATACCGAGGTACTGTAATTCATGTCCCAAAGTAAAGGACAAGAAGTCAACAATGTAGTCCAACTGACCGACCGGTGTAAGGATTGAACCCGCTACCTCAGCATCAGCACACTGGGTGTTTATGAGCAAGAGCCCTTATCCATTCAGCCATGCTGACCTCCATTGGATAGAATTATATTTATATCAGTGGATACTAGCTAGTGATGTCCTGACATTTATATTTATAGCTTTACCCAAGCGACCAGGAGCAATTAAATATGAGTATATCATACAATCAACCTCATAAACCATGCCACCAAATTTCTACTCAGAATTATGAGAGGAAAGAAAATAAGGATGGAATGAGAGAAGAAAAATATGGACAAATAATTATACATATTCTGAACACTAATGGAGAGATCAGCTTAGACACAGAAAGAACTACACATTTTTATAGACTACACAAAGGCAATTAAAGTGAAGCATGAAGAAATGATCAAAATGTTGGAGGATCTTTAATATTGAAGGGAAGATCTCAGAATAAAAGAACATATTTACTGGAAACAAGTAGCAGCACTTAATTTGGCAAATAAAATGGGCAGTTGTGAACACTAAGACACAGTATTTTGTCATGGATCTTATCTCTGTCTATAGAGAGATGACTACCTTTTACTTGTTATATAATTGATTTATAAAAACAAACATAAAACATACAAACAGACCCCAGCTCTACACCATAATTGCTTGGCACTGTCAGTGGTTTCGGAGCAGTCACAGTCTGTCTTGAGCCTGGTTACGTGATATTGAAACCCAACAATCCTATCCCCTTCACAATGGCCTGTATACACAGGCTGGTTGTCTGTTGAGATCAAAAGATATTTTCAGAAACCAGTTATTTCAGGAATTTTCTAGAAAAACTGGTGAACATCACAATTAAAGTCTTTGTAAAACATAAGAGTGCGCCAACAGACACAAGTATACAATATTTAAATAAATATGTCAGTTTAGGTGCTGAAAAAAAGCGAACTAAGGTGGTTACGTTGATGATGTCATGATCACTGTCCTATGAAGGAGTCTCCGTGGCAAAGTGGTCAAGCCGTCTGCCTTGCGCGCCGAAGGTTGTGGGTTCGATTCCAGGCTACGTCTTTTGGTTCAAGAGTGCATTTTTCTCAGAGACTTCCTGGGGGTCATCGCTGGAGCTTTGGAGTTTGTGCTTTGTGCGACGCTTTCGGCAAGCCGCTTTGCAGAAAGAGACTAAGCCATATGGGATAAAACCCGGTGCAATGAAGTCGATCCTCTCAACTTTTAAGACTTTTCACAGCCCTATGAGGATTTGAAGCTTGTGTTTGTGAAGGAGAGACCAGCCACCTATTCTCCCTGCATTCAGACCTGCAAAAAATGTGATGATCCCAGCACTTAACAGACCCATGGCAGGTTCCTGCTTGGGGACTTACTTGTTTGTTTATTTTATGTGCTAAAGAAGGGGGTTGGCTTCTGCTGATCTGATTCTGGAGTCCAACTAAAACACACAATATGGCCAGGAAGATCGACGCAAGGGAAAACATACACACATATAGGCAAATGGTTCAACAAGTCTTGATCAACGAACAAGAAAAACAAACCAACAAAAACCAAACCAAACAAAAACAAAAATACTTAACTGGGGATCTGAAAGTAATGTGATCAACACAAAAACTAGGAATGAACACATACAGAGAAAATATATGCAAACAGTTAGCACACTCTCAAAGCAAATTTAATCTGTTATATTAGACAAGCTACTTCCTGTGTACCTGAGGAGATGTGATTTTATAGAAGAATGATGAGAACACCATGCATGGATAGAAATAGTAATTAATACATCATCAGAGAAGTCAACAAACAAAGAAAACTAGTTACTCTCATCAGAAGACAGTCAACATTCTTTGGGAATGTAGATGGGGAAAGCAGAAGTATGTCATCACAATCGGAAAGCTGGAGTTGAGATGAGATGGGGAGAGATGAAGTGAGAAGATGCTGGACAGTTTGACATCAAGACATGGAGGAACATTGGTAACAGAAATGACTGACAGCACACAAGACAAATGCTGTGGACAGACATGTTCACCAAAGCCATACGGCATGGACTATAAGAAAAAGATATTTCCCACTTCAATATTTTGTTCTCGCCAATCATATTGAAATTTATGGTGAAAGCAAGGATGCTTACAGCACTAAATGTGTACTTAATCAAATATCTTTCATAAAAGAGTAGTAGTTGTAGGCCTCTTTCAGTCCTGAAGGACTATAGAGTTGTGCCGCTTGGGAGGTACCTGACAGCAACGCTGGTGACTGTATAGTCCAATGCGAGAGTGACAATCTCTGTCACAGTTTCTGCATGTGTAAGACGAGGCAAGGTCCCGCAGTAAGTGACTGCGCTTTAAGCCTGTGCCTGCCTATCCTCAGTTTGTTGGATCAGACTTGCGCTCAAAGAGCACCAGTCCATTTCATACATCTTTTCTCCAGGAACATCTGTCTGTTGCAACTCTTTCCCACGTGTCTGGATCTATGCCAAGGGTTTTCATATCTTGTTTACACACATCCCTGTATCGCATTATGGGGTCTTCTGGTTTGCCTCTTTCCTGTGGCTAGTTCTCCGTATAGGAGATCTTTGGGAATACGTTCATCCTCCATTCGAGATACGTGGCCCAGCCATAGGAGGCATCTCTGCGTGAGGAGGGAGTGCACTGTGGTAATATCTGCTCTTTCAAGCACATGTTTGTTTGTTTTGTGGTCTTTCCATGATATGCCCACGATATGTCTCAAACATTTCATATGGAAGGAATTCAACTTTCTTTCCTGTCGTGAGTACAGGGTCCAGGATTCAGACCCATAGAGTAGGGGGTTTTTTTCTTTTTTTTTAACAACCCCAAGTTT
>JACEFZ010004228.1:0-45506 GCA_014155875.1 Cepaea nemoralis | reverse complement strand
ACATTGAACTACTATTTTGGGATATATTTTATATTATAATAGTATACAATACCTTATTAAATTATAAGGATGTGTAGCTTAAAAGATGTGAACTGGAAAGATGTATGCGCTTGTTTACCACGACGGTGGGCCTGGCTCATCGGCTTTAGAATGATTCATCAATGTGTCATACTTGCGTTGTCATGGTTTGGCATCTCACAATCAGTTTTGGATCGGGTCATTGTTCTTGTCAGATTATGTCATATGAATACGTCATCCAGTGATTTGACTTTCCTGATGTCCCATATGTCACGAACTTAGGTTTATTTTTCTCCTCAGTGTGACTAAAACAATCCTTTGATTGTCGTAGTCTACTTTCTCTAATGAATTTAGAGTTCGTTTATTTCTTTAAAATATCTTATGTCCATAGTATTTCATTTTTCCACAGAAACGCCATTTCCACTGACGTTTCTCAGCTGTTTTAATATTTCAAATGCATACAACAGTATACAGCTATTCATTATTTCTCAGTGTGATTGACAATTTTATTGGTGAATGTTTCCCCATCATGCAAAATTCTACTCTTGTCTTGGCTACGCTTGTTCTATGCTTTTTAGATGTCTGACTGTTCCAAGGTAGTTAAATTCTATTTTGCAGATTTATTCACTATAGCATGGTTATGGTATGGCTATGTTTGTTCTAAACTGCAATTCTTAGATGTCTGATTGTCACAAGATAGTTAAATTGCTATTTTGCAGATTTATTCACTATAGTATGGTGAAGATCAAAGCATTATCATAATTCTTAGAATTGCTCTGAAAGCTAAACTGATGAGAAAGCAGTGATCACATCACCTCACACTGCAACCTAGAATATGAGAAGGACATTATCATTTACGAAATTAATCGTAGGACTGATTCCAGTTTGCGTTTATCCAGTCAAAACTGAGGCAGTTTCTCGTTTCAAATACTTCTACGTTCATCCGGAGAGTTATCGGACATGATTGTATTGTGCCTGTTTACAGCAGAGCTGCGTTCTTTCGCCATTAGGCCGACATCCGATTTTTTCGGGCATTTGTTACCGGGTTAAACTTCCCGAGTTTCAAATACCATTCCAGTATTTTTGTATTTCTGGTCGTCCGGTCATCCATGTTTTGGAATGCTTCGTAATAAGTCGATTTGAAGTAACGAGCTTCAAAATATTACTAATGTAATCCTAACTCCCCTTAACAAATTGAGTTTGTTGGAAGGTTTAATCTTGTGCGCCCAGAGAGTGCCGCTGTGGTTATATACGGCTGGCGTGATACTAACCACATCACCCATCGTGTGATAAGTATAGATCTACTACCACTTTCCACAATGCATCAAAAAACGTGAAGACCCTCAGTGTACCTCTTACTAAGACATGTGTGATAAATATATAAATACAATGAAAATATAGTGTCTGAATAATTGGCTCGCCACGTACGTCATTAACACCAGTGAACTTGTGTCCCTACCTGGGGTGGTTATGCCCGTTCCGTTTTTAGAGTGCAGTGGAGTACAGCACCCAGTGACCAAGTCCGCACAGATCAACAGCAGCGTGCAGGATATGGCCATCACACCCGCAACGATTAGTACCCGTTTATAGTCCATGGCTGAAAACAAAGCATGAACACAATAAGCGAATACACAAACGCACCGATATGTTTTATGATAAAATGTGCCAATAAAATATGCACAAAAGTATGCGAGAACAAACATGCATGCACACATATGTACGCTCAGAACAAATATGTATTTGTGAGTAGGTGATAGTTTGAGTTTTGCGTACTTGTATTGAGACACCAGACAGATACACGGTACAGACATGAAAGACAGGCCAGACAGGACAATCATGCAGGACAGCCAGACACAGAACACAAGGACAGACAGACACAGGACATGCATGCAGAAACAGGACCACAGACAAGACAGTCACAGGACCACAGACAAGACAGTCACAGGACCACTGACAAGACACAGCACCGACAAGACAGACAGTCACAGGGCAGAGACAGGACAGACAACAGACATACATGACAGACAAACACAGGGCATTGAGCTGGTTGGAAATACGGTGGGGAATGTATGGGGAATGAGATATGTGGAGTGTGGTGGGGAGCGCGATGGGGAGCGCGATGGGGAGCGCGGTGGGGAACGCGGTGGGGAGCGAGAAGGAGAGAGAGATGGGGAGAGATGGGGAGTGAGAACGAACGAACGAACGATCTATTTTTAAAGGGTTAAGAATTGGGCTCGCAGGCCCGTCTGACATTCTGTCCTTCTCTATTTTCTCTCGTACATTCTTACATTCAACATCACTTATGAAGCAAATTGTTGACAAAAGAACAATAAGCATTAAAACGCATGAAAAATAATCAGTAATAAATGACTCACTGAGGCAATGTTTTGACATGGGCATTATAAATACCCAAGAAATGTAACGTGCCATACATATGGGAATGTTTTTCAGCTAGTTGTCGTTTGAGTTAATTTGCCATTATTATTGTCTTTTTTGTTTGGTTTTTGTTTATGGGGGAAGGTAGTTTGTACTGAGGTAGTATTCAAACAAGTTGCGAATGTATGTATAATGATTGGTGGTGTCTGTTTTCTTGTGGGAGATTGTTCCACAACCGAGCGGAAGAGTATGCTAAGCTTGTTTTATATAAGTCTATCCTAGGTTTAGGGACATGAAGTATATTTAGTCGTTCGCTATGTCTTGTGTTGTATTTAAACAGTGGCCAAAGGTAGCTTGGGGCATTTTGAAATAGGATTTTGTGAATTAGTTTAGCCTTATTAAAAAGTAGGCATTTGTGGAGTGGCAGTAACTGAAGACGTTTATGTAGGTTAGAATTGTCGGTAAGCTTTTCACCATTAATTAAACGCCCTGCCCTTTTCTGGAGTGAATAAATGTGTTTTGTTATTGATTTGGAGCATCCATCCCAGATTGTGGAGCAATAATTAATATGTGTTGTATATGGGAAGTACAGAATATCTTTCTTGTGTTTTCGTCAAGGAAATATTTAATTTTGGCAACTTGGTATACTTTTTTTTGGCTATTTGTTTAACGAGAGCATGAATATGGGCATTAACGATTAGATTTTGATCAACTATGAGACTCAGTGCCTTGTGCTCGGTTACACTTTCTATAGCGACCAATGTGCAGCTGAAGAGCTCTCTGCGAATTTAGAGTGTGAAGTCTTTGCCTGGTTGCTATTAACATAGATTTTGGTTTAGAAATGTTAATTTGCATGCGATTTGCATGACTCCAGTTAACTACACTATTTTTTGTCGCAAGGATGATTCTAGCATATTACAATCAATAGCGTGGAGTCGTCTGCAAATATATCGCAGGACGACGAAAAATAGAAGGGAAGATTATTTATATAAATGGAAACAGAGGGTCAAGTATAGACCCCTGAGGTACTCCAGGAGTAAAATGGGGAGTGAGATGGGGAGTGAGAAGGGGAGTGAGATTGGGAGTGAGATGGGGAGTAAGTTGGGGAGTGAGATGGGGGTGAGATGGGGAGTGAGATGTGGAGAGAGATGTGGGGTGAGATGTGGGGTGAGATGTTGAATGAAATGTTGAATGAGATGTGGAATGAGATGTGGAATGAGATGTGGACAGATATTCTTTGGAAGTGGAAAGATATTTTTGGAAGTGGAAAGATATTTTTGGAAGTGGAAAGATATTCTTAGGAAGTAGAGAATACAATACAGGGCTATGTTTCAACAAGTATTAGTACAAGCTTTCTATTTCATGCCGTGTTACCGGTATATAATAGCAGCTTAATGATTGACCGATTGGCCCTCGATACGTGATATGATCATCCCCCCTTCCCCCCCCCCCCCACTCAGGTGATGCCGTGGTACTCATTTAGGCTGGGTCACAACCGGCGAGCAGAGATTTAAACTATCCCCACGAAGGGATTTGAGCCCATCATCAGATCGGCAGACACGGCGATGATGCGGTCGACAGTACTTGTAATATCAGCACCACGATTTGTATGTTCTGGATTTGAAATAAGCAAAGTCTCTTTAACACGCCTTAGGGCACTTTGAGAATATGGAGCTTAACCAATATTTAGAGGCCAAACGACAGCAGTGCGTGATGTGATCGGTATGACGCCGGCCCAATTAACACCCTAAGACATTTCCAAGTCGTTTCAAATTTGAAACAGCCCCGGTGTGGATTAAACCCAAGACAACAGGTACGATATGCGAGCGTCTAGTCGCTGCGCAACAGCCGCTCCAATTGTAACAACTGGAATTAATACATAAACCTAGACAGTGTCAGACCTCATTGTCATTAAAGTCAGTTGATATTCGGACATTGCAAACCACTTGTTTTGCCAATCTTTTTCACAATATATACAATTGTAAATATATATCTCCCATCTTTAACTCATTAAAGATGCTATTTCAGCCTGTTATCATGTCCGGAATCTGAAGATTTACTTGTTCTTTTCTGCTGAGTTAGTAATATCCATCTTCTTTCTGGTGGCCTGGGTGCTCCGATTTTCACTTGTTCTATAATTCCATAATCTCGGCATACATTACGTCTAATATCAGTCTCCCACCGCCCTTTTGCCAATCTGTCCGCTTCATTTCCGGGTCTATTGCAGTGTGAAGGAACCCATTGTATTTCAATCAAACTTTTTAAATTGGCATTCAGTGTGATCAATATAAAACTAATCTGAATGAAAAACAAATGTATTAATATTATATAGTAGGCAACTTTCTTCGTCACGTAATGACAAAAGGCTTAAAAATTTGACAACTGAAAACATTTGCCGTAAAGGAGGGGGGGGGGCGGGGGGGGGGGGGGGGGAACAGGAGAAGACCGAGCGATCTGCTGAATAGTCTTAAGATGGTGGCATGGAGAAATATTCTCAGTAGCACTGATTTACAATAAAGACGTAAGCAGAGAAATGAACGCCTGCACCACATATGCTTTATGATGTATGGGTTAGAATACTAAGGTAAAAGGGCAATAGATGACTTCACGAGAACTTACTACACACAGTGAATCAATATACATTCGGGGATGTGCAAGTCTGCCTCTTGGCAGTGATAGAACAAGCATCATTCGCCGTCTATGTGTGGGTTAATCCGACTGGCAGACTGACTTAGCCTAACACACGTGTGGGTGTATATTTACACGACTACAAGGTTTCATTACACTAGTGAGAATTAACACGGGCCAAGAAAATGCAAATATGCAAATTTAAGACAAGAGGAAAACGACAGACAAAGGCAAATTAATAAAAAAAAAAAAATATAAATTCAAAGAATCTCAAAAATATGAGAACATACAACAATGGCCATATAGAGGTTGTAAGCACACAAGTAAAAACCAGCTATCGTGCGATGCTTTGCTGCAATTTAAATTTAATAAGGAAACTTGTGAACACGAGCATTATATAACCTTCCTAGACCTCAGTATAGCCGGCCGGATCGTGAAATCACCCTTACAGCGTGAAATCACCTCTACAGTGTGCAGTCGCCTCTCCAGCGTGAAATCACCTCTTCACTTCTTCAGCTAGGAATATCCTCAAACGCGTGAACTCACCTTTTTACCACGTGACATCCACCCACCCCCATACAGTGATTACTGTACGTGTTGCCACAACCCCCCACTTACCATTCTATAAACAAATAAGCAAATAAAAAAGATATAAACAAATCAGAAACTTTCTTATTCTCATTTGCATGTCCGATTTTTGGGCAAGCAAAAAGGGATATAAACTCTCTCTCGCTCTCTCTCTCTCTCTCTCTCTCTCTCTCTCTCTCTCTCTCTCTCTCTCTCTCTCTCTCTCTCTCTCTCTCTCTCTCTCTCTCTCTCTTAACCACCCGATGCTGATGGCGAGGTAGGTGGTTCACCCCTACATCAACATCATGTTGAACTTAAACGTTGACTTCTCATTCCGAAAGCAATGGCAAGCTACTGAACGTACACGTGTCTGGAAACCCCACCTGGAGTGATCGCCTCGTCCTTTAACGGACGTGAAACACTTAAAACAAAAGCCGTGCCCTAGCGACAGTGAATGTGTTTCACAATGTCACAATATACCGAGTCGAGGGTTTCGAAATCAGCTGAGGGAGACTTGGAAATATTCGCTTTGCGTTTATTGCGATGGTTTGAGGCGAGGGTGCTCAGAAAGCAATGGCTAACCACAGAATGTAAAAGTAAACGTTGCCTTGTAAATTACAAACATGGTTGGTGGTTGTGGGTGTATGTCGTTATTAAGTTCGCTCGCGGTGTGTGTACAGGGGAAGAGGGAGACTACCATGTCGATGGATTCACAACGTGAAAGATAATTTATACCTGGCGGCAACAGAGGAAGGGCATCTGGCTTATGGTAACCAGACACTTGGAAAGACTTGTAGGAACACAGTGTTGCACAGGACATACAAATGTGATGATGATGACTTTTTTTAATGTTCTGTTTTCTGTTTGTCAGATTGCTTGTCTGTTTCCTAGGTCGTGACCTTCACTGTTGTTTTTTTTCTAAGTTGCTCTGTTATTTATCTTTCTTCATACATGTTATCGTTTTATTATGGCTTTCCACATTATCTGTTTTCTTAAATAACAATTCATTGTCAGTGGCAATGAAAACACGGAATAAGGCTGAGTCTAATTTCTATGATTGGCTAACCTCTACAATTGCTTTTTCAGGATGAAAAACAATACTGACAAATAAAAAGATACCAATTGAAACGAGAAAAAAGGATGTTGAAGTGCTACATAGAACCTGTGCTTTCGTGTGGATGTGAAGCGTGGACAATGGGCAGTCAAGCTGAAAAACATCTGATGGCTGTGGAAATGTGATTTCTGAGGGAAATGCAAAGAATACCATGAACAGACAGAAAAACCAATGAACAAGTCCTTCAAGAAATAAATGAAATTTGTAAACTGATTAGAGTCATTAGACGTAGACAGTCAAATATTTTTTGGCATGGTATGAGAAGAAATGACTTGGAGAACTTAGTGACATCTGGCAAGATCGAAGGGAGGAGACCAGGGGGAAGACCTAGAAGCAAATACCTGGATGGCTTGGCCACGTAGCATGGTCGAGACTGGAACACGGAGCTGATCCACGACTCTGGTGATCGAGTGAGATGGCAAAACATGACCGCCCATCTTATCGGCATGGCACATGATGGATGGATGGATAGATGGATGGATGGATGGATGAATGGATGGATTGATGGATGGATGGATTGACTAACTCTTAAAGGATTTAAATGTAAATTCACGTCCTTTACAGGACATCGCAATCAACTTCAGCATGATTGACTGTTTTGTGATTTACTACTCAATTTTACGTTCAGTAGTTTGCTATTGCTTTTTGAACGACCGACGCTTATGGTATTATTAAAAATCAATACAATGCGGCATGCTACCAAATCTCTTGCTGTTAATTTTTAACGCGTTATGTGGGATTGCGAATCGCATTCATTACCCCTTCGGTACCGACGTCAGCTTAAAGATCATATAGCCATATATGTGGGTCAAAAGTTTAAACACCGGCGGACTGGGTCTACTTGTTTACCTTAATTTTTTTTTTTTTTTACATTATACGCGTGGCCCTGCAGGAAATATTATTTCTGAAATTTGGCCCGCCTGTTGAAAAGGTTGGCCACCCCTGGTCTAAAGTTTAAGGGGCCCCAATTCATTACGGCCCCACTGGGCCGGCTTGTCATCGGTCAAGCCTAACTCTGTCCGGCACACACACGAGAACATACAATGGATACAGAAGTCTGTGATCAGAGGGTCAGTCACCTGTAGCCGGCAGATTAGAGTTTGCCAATGACTTCCAAACTCGCAACATACGTGACTTTTAAGTGTTTTGCGGAAATATAGGAAGCAAAAGAAAGGACTGGACACCCCACATATGCCATGAACAAGTATGTATGTATACATAACATATCAATAGAGGTCTATGAGACAGCGTTTTATGCGCTTGTGCATAATTATTGGGTGAGCTTGTGAGTTAGAGGAGTTCAATCCCTACACCAGTCAGTGGAACATTAACGTTGTCTTCCGTTCATAAAACAATGGCAAACTGCTGAACATAACATTGTCTAGAAAATCAACCTGGGTTTGGGGTTGATCGCAACGTCCTGCAGAGGACATGTAACATTTAAATTTAAACAAGTGTAGATAAGGCAAAGATGGAAGAGGATGTCTAGAAAAATCTAGACGCTTATTGCGATACTGAAGCTTCCGGAAACATTTTTGTAAGAATACACTGTCGCGTCATATTACTTCGTCAGCCCGTATTAATGCATTCTACCTTCTAATAGCCGGCTACGTGCCCAAGGGGTAACGGGCGCAGTTCGCAATGCCGCATACCGAGTTTGATACACAGCTGCGGACGATTTGGCAGCAGACCGCCTTGCTTTGGGTTTTATAAAATGGTATGGGTGCTGGTCTTTCAGACATCAATGGCAAATTACTGAAAGTAAACTTGCCAAGAAATCACAAACAGCCAAAAGACGATGGGGTTGACTGAGACGTCCTGTAAAGGATATGCAACTAACTTAACCTTCTATTAGCGGTATACATAATTACCTCATATGGGCGAAATTCCTTTCAGGTTGGTATTACTTTTCAACTCTTTTGGTTAAGATTAAAGTGTCTTGCCATTAAGACAGAAAACAGTTAACAAATACTAATACCGTACCACTGATCACTAACACAGGCAAATGCGTCTCGGGGGACACAGATGATTGTCACACAATGACCTGGAACCTTTATGTCTTTACAACGAGGTAGGAAAGGGGGGGGGGGGGGAGTAGTGAGGAGGATCTTCAACCTTTTTTTTTAAAGGTAAGACATATAGATTGTGCGAACAAATAGGGTGGAAAGAAAAGGAAGAAGTGGTAGCTTCATAAGTGCTATATAATTGGAATTATATATATTTATCTCTGTTAATCAATCAGGCCGTCTCCACAAGGAAGGTTGTCTGCAATGTATCTCCATTACGCTCTGTCCCTCGCAGTGGCTGAACACTATGATAGACTGCTGTTAGACCATCTCATAATGTTATCTATTTTCTTGTATCGCTGTCTGCCTTTGTCTCGAGTCCTTGAACTCGTCCATCCAGAAAGGTATTAAACGTTCTATGCTGTTTAATGGGACCAGAATATTTAATTTATCTTTTCTTTAATTCCATCACTAACTCTCTTTTCATTCCCAAAATCTCTGTATTTTTTTATTTTTCACATCTATTACACATTGTGCGCTACGCCTTATTGCTCGCTCCGCGAGGTCCTGTAATTCCTGTCATCAGCATATCTACAATTGTTTACTCATTTTCCGTTGACATTCAGTTCAGGAAATTCTCAAACTTCAGTCCAAATGCTCTATGTTTTCTAAGTTGAAAAAAGTCTAGAAGACAACGCGAATCTTTGCCGTACTCCTCTTTTTTTTTATCGCGGTGTGATAAGACATTTTCATAACTAACCGTTGCCATTTGCTCCCAGCATAGCTCACTTCCTAAATTTGATATGTTTTCCATCTATGCTTATATTCTGGAGACTTGTAATTAGCTGTTCATTTTGTACTATTGGGGATTGAGTGCTAATGTATCTTTTTGAGGTATCCTTGAATATTTTAGTTGTGTGTGAGATTGAGTGAGTGAGTGAGTGAGTGAGTGAGTGAGTGAGTGAGTGAGTGAGTGAGTGAGTGAGTGAGTGAGTGCGTTAGTGAATGAGAGAGAGAGAGAGAGTGAGAGAGAGAGAGAGAGAGAGAGAGAGAGAGAGAGAGAGAAGAGAAGAGAGAGAGAGAGAGAGAAGAGAGAAGAGAGAGAGAGAGAGAGAGAGAGAGAGAGAGAGAGAGAGAGAGAGAGAGAGAGAGAGAGAGATGTATTTGTATTTTTTTTTAATTTCAGGCTTATGACAGGAGTTGATACCTGCAGTCGAGCATGTTCTGACATTCGTAGGGTTGTCTTCAAACCTGTTTTCCAATCCCAATATAATCAATTTGATTTATCTTTCTATCTACAGGACTTTTCTGCAAGTACAATTTTCTGAATTCATGTTAGGGATTGTTTTACAACTAATGAGCTATTTTTCTTAACAAAATTGCGAAGAACTACATGAGTAGTATACAATGTAGGATTCGGTTAGAATTTGGTGGATTGACCTGTGAATTGACCTTGACCTCGGTTGATTTTCACTCCCCCTCGGTCATGTAGTTGGGTGGGGTACGGGGTGGTATCTAGGTCATATCTAAGGGCGATAATTCTAAGATTTTATGTTTCTAAGGGCAGATAACTATTGAGTGGGTGTATAAAAATTTTAATTAATTATTAAAAAATAAAATAAAATAAATAAAAATAAAAATAAATAACGACGGGGTGCGGGGTGGTGGCGAGGGGGTGGGCGCGTGGGGTCCTAGGCGGTTCGGGTTTAAACACTATCAGGTATATAATAATTTTTATTAAATCATGTATAAACAATACAATGCATATTAAATAAGTAGCGGCATAGTGGAAAATTCTGGAAGGTAGTACCGGGGAGTTATACGTCGGCAAGTGTGGGAAAATCTCCGGCGGGTGTGACGGTGGTCGGTTCATAACAGACGTGGAGGGGGTGCATACGGAAAAGTCATTAAGTAAAGGGTTGTAAAAACGTGGGTGAGTGGTGTGTTAAAATATTTTGAACTGTTAGCGCATTGGTGGTGTACAATAGTACGAATAGAAGGAATAGGTGCGGTGGGGATAGTAGTGGGTATGAGTTAGTGAAATTAGTTGATAAGGGTGGTTATTAGTGCTATGTAGATGTTCATAGTAGCTTATTCACTAACATAACACGTGTTACAAATGAAACCTTGAAAGCTAAAGATCGCTGATTGTAATGGATTTAGTGTAGTATCATTCGGTGGTAAGGGGTGGGTACCAGGTATTAGCGGTCAACAGATGGTCACGCAGTGGTTAAGTGGTGGTCAAGTGAGGAAATTTTAGGGGAAAGTGGTTATAATGATATGGTGATGCTTAAAGGGTGGTAAATTAGTGGTCAAATAGTGGTCAAACAGTGGTCAAGTAGTGGTCAAGTGGTAGTCAAGTGAGGAAATTTTAGGGAAAAGTAGTTGTAATGATATGGTGATGATTAAATGGTGATAAATTAGTGGTCAAGCAGTGGTCAAGGGGTGGTCAAGTGAGGAAGATTTAGGGAAAAAGTGGTTGTAATGATATGGTGATGATTAAAGGGTGGTAAATTAGTGGTCAAGCAATGGTCAAGGGGTGGTCAAGTAGTGGTCAAGTAAGGAAAATTTTAGGGAAAAGTAGTTGTAATGATATGGTGATGATTAAAGGGTGATAAATTAGTGGTCAAGCAGTGGTCAAGTGAGGAAATTTTAGGGAAAAAGTGGTTGTAATGATATGGTGATGATTAAAGTGGTCAATATTTTTTTCTATTTGGCTAACAAATTTTCCTATTTGGCTAAGATATTTTCCATTTGGTTAACATATGTTCCTACTTTTTATAAGTTTGGGTGATATATTTCTGTATTTGACCAATAATTTTAATATTTTGTCTAACATATTTTCTTATTTGACGGTTGAAGTGGTACATAGAACGTGTACTTTTGTCTGGTTGTGAAGTGTGGCACTGAGCAGGTACACTGACAAAAAACATATATTGGTCTTGGAAATGGTTTTCTGGAGAAAGATGTAAAGACACTATGGACACATAGAAAGGAAATGAAAGTGTGGCTATCTAATTTGATACGTGATAACGTCGCTGATTATGACGGCGGACATGTGACCTGTCCATGTTACGTGCATTGCCTAAGGTTGAATCGGGGCAGTTTGTTGTGTTTGTGTGCATCTGTTAACACCCACTACCCACTCGTCGCTGTATGACCCGATAGTTGTTACGTACAGATACGATTTCCCCGACTAGCCTCTGTGATCACAGCTCTGTACTATGAATATGAGAAAGGCTTAGTCGGACACTGTGGTGATTTGTTTACATGCGCGTATGGGGTTTTCGAGACCAGTTTATGTTGTATTGATGCCCGAGTGTCCTTTGGTGTAACCGGATAACACTAGGACTACACGGTTATAGAAAGGAGAGAGAGAGAGAAGGGTGACCCTTTTAGCCTTCGGATGCAATGTTGATGATGCAGTGTATTCACTCCTATACACAGTGATCATCATACGTCAGGTTCCTTGACTCGACAACCGATAGGACACCCTTTTTCTATAGTTTCCCTCTTAACCACGTGTCTAAGATGTACCATTACCCCTGTGACAGGATTCGCCGCCGTCTTTGAACATTTCGGTTATTAGCAACGTGTTCCACGTGTATCGTTATGCGTGTCACTGGATCCATCGCCATCTTTGACCGGTTGAATCATTAACCCCGTGTTCTGGCTGTACCATTATACATGTTATCGGAAGCAGGGAATTCTTTGATTGTTTTAGTCAGTGAGCCTTTTCTTGGCTGTACCATTACACATGGGATCGACTGCAAGTCCATATTTGACCAGTTTTAGCGAATGAGACGTAGTCTGGTTGTAGCAATTACCCATGTGTGATAGGGTGCGACGCCATCTTTGACCGGCTGTAACTATTGTCCATGTGTGTCGACTGTACCACTAGGTGCTATTGATCAATACAAAATCAGTGCTCGAGGCGCTCCTGTCAGGGAAATTGCCGATAGTAAGGACATTACTTTCTGAACTTAGCAGTCGGCATAACGTCTTGATCATTTCATCGATCACTTTAACCATCATCATGTCACTACACATACCATACCCTACAATTTAAGTGATCCTTCGACCACTTGATCACTACTTCACCAGTACTTGACCACTATTTGACTATGTCCTTACTTATTTTACCATCACCGTTTCACTACACGTACCATACCCTATAATTTAAGTGGTCATTCGACTACTTGACCACTACTTGACCACTATTTGAGCACCACTTGACCAACTCTTGATCATCACCCTGTCACCATACCTACTTTCACCGACAATTTAAGTAGTCATTCGACCATTTACTACTACTTGGCCACTACTTGAGCACGTCATCGATCACTGTAACCAACACAGGTTCACTACACGTACTTTCCCTTACAATTTAAGTGGTCACTCGACCATTTGACCAGTACTTGCCCGCTACTTGATCACTACTTGACAACGTCACTACTTAATTTATTTATCTCTGTTTCACTACACGTACCATACCCTACAATTTTCTCACTTACCATTTTACCATCACCGTTTCAATATACGTACTTTTCTCTACCTTTTAATTGTTCATTCGACCACTTGACCACTGGTTGACCGCTACTTGACCATGTCATCGATCACTTTAACCACTACCATAATCTTAGGGACATCGTCATCTACAATTTAAGTGGTCACTCGACCACTTGACCACTACTTGACCATTGGCTGACCACTACTTGACCACTAATTTACCACCCTTTAATCATCACCATATCATTATAACCACTTTTCCCTAACATTTCTTCACTTGACCACTACTTGACCATTGGTTGACCACTACTTCACCACTAATTTACCACCCTTTAATCATCACCATATCATTATAATCACTTTTCCCTAAAATTTTCCTTACTTGACCACTAATTTACCACTAATTTACCATCCTTTAACCATCACCATGTCGCTACGACCAATTTTCCCTAAAATTTTCCTTACTTGACCAATACTTGACCATTGCTTGACCATTGCTTGACCACTAATTTACCACCCTTTAATCATCACCATATCATTACAACCACTTTTTCCCTAAAATTTCCTCACTTGACCACCCCTTGACCACTGCTTGACCACTAATTTATCACCCTTTAATCATCACCATATCATTACAACTAATTTTCCCTAAAATTTTCCTTACTTGACCACCCCTTGACCATTGCTTGACCACTAATTTACCACCCTTTAATCATCACCATATCATTACAACCACTTTTTCCCTAAAATGTCCTCACTTGACCACCCCTTGACCACTGCTTGACCACTAATTTATCACCCTTTAATCATCACCATATCATTACAACTACTTTTCCCTAAAATTTCCTCACTTGACCACTACTTGACCACTGCTTGACCACTATTTGACCACTAATTTACCACCCTTTAAGCATCACCCTATCATTATAACCACTTTTCCCTAAAATTTCCTCACTTGACCACCACTTAACCACTGCCTGACCATCTGTTGACCGCTAATACCTGGTACCCACCCCTTACCACCGAATGATACTACACTATATCCATTACAATCAGCGATCTTTAGCTTTCAAGGTTTCATTTGTAACACGTGTTATGTTAGTGAATAAGTTACTATGAACATCTACATAGCACTAATAACCACCCTTATCAACTAATTTCACTAACTCATACCCACTACTATCCCCACCGCACCTATTCCTTCTATTCGTACTATTGTACACCACCAATGCGCTAACAGTTCAAAATATTTTAACACACCACTCACCCACGTTTTTACAACCCTTTACTTAATGACTTTTCCGTATGCACCCCCTCCACGTCTGTTATGAACCGACCACCGTCACACCCGCCGGAGATTTTCCCACACTTGCCGACGTATAACTCCCCGGTACTACCCTCCAGAATTTTCCACTATGCCGCTACTTATTTAATATGCATTGTATTGTTTATACATGATTTAATAAAAATTATTATATACCTGATAGTGTTTAAATCCGAACCGCCTAGGACCCCACGCGCCCATCCCCTCGCCACCACCCCGCACCCCGTCGTTATTTATTTTTATTTTTATTTATTTTATTTTATTTTTTAATAATTAATTAAAATTTTTATACACCCACTCAATAGTTATCTGCCCTTAGAAACATAAAATCTTAGAATTATCGCCCTTAGATATGACCTAGATACCACCCCGTACCCCACCCAACTACATGACCGAGGGGGAGTGAAAATCAACCGAGGTCAAAGTCAATCCACAGGTCAATCCACCAAATTCTAACCGAATCCTACATTGTATACTTCTTCTTCTTCTTCTTCGTTCATCCGGAGTAATTTTTTCGGATGTGACTGCGTTGTGCCTGTTTACAGCAGAGCTGCGTTCTTGCGCCGTTAGGCCGATACATCCTACTGCTGCGGGCATTTGTTGACCGGGTTAACCTTCCCGGGGACACTGTATACTACTTACATGTTCTCGTTTTAATCTGTTATTTGTCCACGTTAATTTTCAAACTAATCAAAGCCTCGATGGAATTTGAACACATGACAACCGAGCCGGCAAACTAGGATGCTAGAAACTGGTACCCGGATACCCAGCCTGATATATTTGATCATTATCTATTGGAAATCCCACATAAAAGAACAAGCTTAATGATTTAGAATCAACATGGAACTTTCAAAGCAGTACACATGAAGCCATCAAATCGAATCCTTAAGGATTTTAAGATCCATGGCTTATAATCGCTTTCGACCTGATGTCCGTTAACGTGCTCATTTCTCTAACCTCTTCCCCCCCCCCCCCCCAAGAACTTGTGATGTGACTGGGAAAGTGAACGCGTTTCACAATTACCCGGCATACTGAGTCGACGGTTCGTAATCAGCTACAAAGATTTGGAAGCAGATAGACTTACGTCGATTTCGATGGGAGGAGCGTCGGATATTCAGAAAGTAATGACAGAATACTAAAAGTAAAGAAATCGCCTAGTAAATCGCAAGCAGTAAATAAAATGCTAGTCTTATCGCGACGTGTAAAGGACATTAACTAACTTCATTCTTAAGACATATATAGTTAATATTCACTATCCAAAGAACTATCGAGTTGAAGTTAGTTGCATATCTTTTACGGGACGTTGCTGTCAACACCGGCATTTTTTGCTGTTGTGTTCTCTTGGCACGTTTACGTTCAGTAGTTTGCCATCGCTTTTTGAACGATCGGCACCCATACAATTTCGTAAAAGACAACCCAATGCGGTCTGCTGCTAAATCGCACGCAGCTGTGTTTCTAACGCGGCTATGTAGGATCACGAACTGCGTCCGTAACTCCGTCGCCACGGAGGTCAAAGAACTATCATCATCATCATCATCATCATCATCAAGTGCCGTGCCAGCTGGCGTAGGTGTTCTTGGCTCTCCACACATCTCGGTCTTTGGTTTTCTGGATCAACTCTGCTGCTGATATTCCTCCATGCCACCGTCTCAATCCATCCAGCATCATTTCTCTTGGTCTGCCTCTGCCTCTCTTCCCCTCGATCTTTCCAGTTGTTACGATGTTCTCCAATGCCTCTCTTCTCATCACGTGACCGAAGAAAGATATTTGTCTCTGTCTTATTGTTGTATATAATGTTCTAGTTTCATTAGCCTGTTTCAGGCAGTCGTCGTTAGTTACTCTGGCAGTCCAAGGAATTCGCAACATTCGTCTCAGGAACCACATCTCTGTTGCTTCTAATTTCTTCTTACTTTGTTCATTTACATTCTAAGATTCACTGCCATACAGCAAAAACTGGTTCTACATAGCATTTCAGCACTGTCTTTCTTACATTCAGTGATAGTGACTTATTGCACAAGATACTCTTCATTTTCTTAAATGCGGCTTTTGCCTGGTTAAATCCAATTTTTCTTCCACTGAAATGTATTGTGAACAGTTTTCTGTAAAGTGCATCTTATTACTCTTTTCATTTTTTTTTTTTTTGATTTATCTTCTTTCTCGGACATCCGTACTTGTGACAGGTTGGCCCACCTCTCATATCGTTTTGTTACTAGATGGAGATAGCCCTTAGTAAACCCCTCTATGTATCCTGTAGTAATTTTTATTTTTATCTATATTTTCAAATATTAGATAAAATCGTCTTTGGTTAGTGTATTTATATACATAAAACTATAGAGAGCGTTAAATACTATTTCTTCTTATAGTTAGAAGTAGATGTAGGGTAGAGTTCGTTTACAAGCCAAGAAATCAAGTCAGGCTGAATTTTATATTCAGTTTTGGCTGCGAATAATAATTTGGCCACAGGAAGGGAACTCTCCTGGATGAGAAGTTAACTTCCGGTAGCACCCTAACTTCTGCCATTTTGATAGCAACCTGGAGGGAGCAAGGAGCTACTATCCCGTCAATTGGCTAAAAGTGAACACCTGTCTGTCTTTAAACATATTTTATTGCTGGCTCTTGTTAAGCCGAAAAACCCTCTAAATCATAGAAAAGCCAATGATAGTCTCCACTCCCGATAGGCCAGTCAAAATCTAGTTGCAGGGTGAGTTAATAATAATTTTGTTAAATATTTTTCTGTGTGTCAAAATGCCGGCAAAATCTAAAGGCCATGCCGATCGATAATAGATAACATTACTTAAAACTAGTGTTAGTTAACTAATATTAGAATTAGGACCATGTTTGTGCCATGTGGCTTGCCGACAAGGGTAAAACGCAAAGCTCGTCACATGTGGCATTAAAAACATGGATAAATTACATTACGTGATTCTCGAAATTAGGTATCCGCCTGCGGAAGGACACCTAATTTAGTCAGTAGACGATTAGAGTTAAGATAATTTAATTATGTGCGTAAACTTCGGAACTAGCGTATTTCTCTAGATAAAATACTTATTAGTTGAAGGAATTAGTTCAGAGAGTGAATAAGTTACAATTAATTATTCTTTATTAATCTCTATCTTGCCCAGTCAGATTACTACCATGTGGTCCAAGATGGCCCACTTAACAAAGTTCAAACCTTGGGGGAATTCTCCAACCCTAATATTGTTCTTGTGTATAGTGAAAGTAATCTTAAACCTAGCTAAGGAATCTTCTAGATAATTAATTATGTTGTAATTAATATGAAGACTTGCTAGTAGTACAACTCATAACTCCTTAAGTGAACTTGGGGTGTTTCATTGATTTTAATGGTTCACTCGTGTACATCGTGAAGTTATAGTTGTTGTGTGTGATTTCATTTCATTCTATGGAATTCATCATGTGATGTTAATTCATCGTGTGGAGTGTAGTTTGTGTGTTTCCATACTTGGAAAATGATGTGTGGTGTTTCATCGATTTAATGGTTTGTTAATGTATATGTGACGTCGGAGTTGTGGCGTCTGAGTTTCATTCCATTGAAGTCATCCTATATGTACTGTTAAGTCATTATGTGAATTGTGGTTCATGTTTCCATGATTAATCATGACTTAGAATATATATTTGGAATGTGGTCTTTGAAGTAGAGCATTGTGGTTGTACATGTTTGATCTAAATGTCAGCAGAGAGAATAGGATATCATTTGTGTGCTGTTTCCATTAGATCAGTGTGCTGTTGTAGATTTCAGATAAGGAATCAAAATGTGTAAACTGAGATTGTGAACAATGTGAACAAATTGAGATAATACATGCTATTGAAATTTATGAGACAAGCATGCCATACAGGACAATGACCTGGCCAAAAGAATTTACAATTCTGTCTTGAAGGATTATTCACTCCTTCTCACTGTCATTCACAGAACCTGCACCCTGATCATCTGTAGCCGTAGTCACGACCGGTGATTGAGCTACGAACCACTCACTTGATGCAGCAGAGAGTGGAGTCCATACCACGATCCAGTCAGCACTGACAGCTTATCATCCAGGAGGCTAAGGATTATCAGATGAGTGGCTACCCACCCGTTTGCCACTGCACAGCAATCCTAATTTGTCCACTATTGGCTAGGAGTCTATGATTATGGCCTCTAGCTGAACATCTTGTAGAAAGTTCAGGGATCTGCGTATCTCTTATGTGTCAGTGAGTTCCCAGTGGGGCTCACGTAGTGTTCTTTAGTATTAAACGCTATATTATCTTTGAACTTTTAACAACTGCGTCTGTCATTATAGGATTAGCATTAGCATCATCATATTGTGTGACGAGTGAAAGGATTACATCTATACTTATCATTCTGTCTTATCTCCTGTTGTGTGAGAATACATTAGGCAGTGGGGGCTCATTATTATTCCAGGCACGTTAGCAGGAATAACTTGACATACTGTCTTCTTGTGTTAGTACAGTTAGTCGTCATAACTTTCCGCCTGGCACTGTTTAGAAGTAGTGATCCATTCTGGGACTTTGATAATCATTATTCTAGAATTGCGAGCCATTTGATCGCTTCTTCAGCAGTGGTTAGATTCTCTATTAGTAGAAGTCTATTTAGTATCTACTTTGATCTAATTCCATCCTAGTAGTATACGTTACGCGACAGTACTGATATATTTTATTGAGATCATTAATTATCATCTTATTACTCTATCTGAGCTACCATTCCAGATTAATTGTCTGTTCATGATTTCACCCATCCCATGCAGTGCACTGTCTTCTTACTATTATTTGCCTGTTATGCCTCCTTGTCTTCTACTAAGGGTAAATGTAGTTCCATGGCAGACATTGCCACTGAGATGTGAAATGTTGGGCCTGCACATATTCTATTCCATTACATAATCAGGTGAGGTGGCCATTCTAATCCACGCTGCATTCCTTTCTCAAGGCAGTTACCAGACAGATCTGATCATTATCTGGCTGCCATTTTATGAGGCCTGGTCAACTCTGTAGTGTCATACTGGTCAATAAACAATAACCCCACCGATTGCTGGGGATTGAATCCAGATCACTGTCTTGGCAGTCAAGTGCACTCACCAGTATCCCACCACAGCTTATCTTTGTTCCCCATTATACACAAATAAATATACTCCTCCCCCTATATATTCATTACTTTGTCTTTAACTGTATTATTTCCTTGTGGTAAATTTGTATTCAAATATTGATGTTTTCATTATTATTTTATTTAAAATTAAATGTTCAGAAACCTGAAGAAGAAAAAAAAAAAAAAAAAATCAGCAGTGGGTCGAATCGCGTCAGTAACTTACGGGGTATGTGAGCCGGCCGCTCAGAAAGCAATGGCAACTACTGATCGTAATCTTGCAAAGAAATCAACAATCAGCTGAAAGATGCTGATGTTGATAGCAATGTCCTGTAAAGGATATGCAAACAATTTTTTTTTAAAATAATCATGTAGTATTTAAAGATTCACCTAGACACTGACTGATTTAACTTGACTACTGATGTTATGGAGACATATTATTCTTATATGGAGAGTAGTAAACTCTAATTAGATCTCTATGGTAACAGATTATTAAGAGTTCATGTATTTGCTATCGTAAAAGTGCATGTCTACTTAAGGAAAATCATTAAGGCATTTATCTCGGAGATATTCCGACATTAGATTAATAACCCTGCTGTGAGAATCAGTCAATCTTGCGAATTTTTTTTTTTTTTCAGTGTCCTAGCTAGTGTACAGAATATTCTTCTTCGCCCTCCTCCCCCCCCCCTTCCCTTATTTTAACCTTTTCTTGCCTAAACATGGAACGAAATCTCGTGACCCGATGTGAGTGTGGATGTTTGACAACATCGCCATCCCCTAGCTCAGTCAGTCCATTATGACACTCCCCCCGCCCCCTCTACTCCTCCCACCTCCCCCAATCATAATGAAGGATCACGGGATATCTGGGTAATAAGTGAATAGGTTTTGTCAGGTAACAAATGAAGGACAACAGGGTGAGGGGTGGGGGGGGGTGTAATCGTGTAATGATAAAGATAGAATTGCCTGGTTAACTAGTTGACAAACATGTGAACAGCTAGATAAGTATATATTGCATATTATATATACGCACAAAACAAACATACAACCCCCCCCCCACACACACACACACACACACACACACGCAAGCACGCACGCACGCACGCGCACTTCAAATGTTGACTTCCGGTTCAGAAAGCTATGACAAAGTTATGGAAGTAACCGTGCCAATATGGGTGGGTTTGAAACGCAAAAAAGAGAGAGGAAGGCGAGAGAGAGAGAGAGAGAGAGAGAGAGAGAGAGAGAGAGAGAGAGAGAGAGAGAGAGAGAGAGAGAGAGAGAGAGAGAGAGAAAGAGAGAGAGAGAGAGAGAGATGTTGGAGTAATTTGAATTTTTGAAGAAAGATGAATTTAAGGCAATTTTCGCTTTTCACGCGTAGACGTGAGACAGTGGGTATAGTAGGCATGAAGACAGGGAGAGAGTGGGTAAAGCAGACAAGACAGGAGAAAGGAGAATTGTGCATGGCACTTGTTTTTTCCAACTCACATAATGTCTTTCGTTTAATCAATATGGGCTCGTGCATCGGCCAAGACTAAACTGTCCCATAAAACGGCATGGTAAATAAAGGATGACGAACTGATATTAACCTCTCTCTTCGAGGCCCTGAGAACTGGATGCCTTACATAAGCCATTAAACAAGTATGCATGTAGATCTAACACATCAAGCGAAGTATGCGTGGCCAAAGGGTTTAATGCGTTAGGGCCCATGAACTGACGCGGCAGATGGGTAACAGGGTTCAATCCATACACAGGTCAGTTGAACTTTAATATTGACTTCCCGTTTAGAAAATAATGGCAAACTACTAAACGTACAATTGGATACGAAACATACCTGTTGTTGAGGTTGATCGCAACATCCTGCACAGGTCATCCAACATTTAATTTTGAACAAGGGTAGATGAGGAAAAGATGGAAGAGCAACAATAATTGAAGATAAAAATATTACATTTTTTTTCTTGCATATCCTTTACAGGGCGTTGCAGTCAACACCTGCATGTTTCAGCTGCTGTTGATGTCTTGGCAAGTTTACGTTCAGTAGTTTGCCATTGCGTGCTGTCACCCTATTTGTTTAACCTGTACGCCGAAAATATACTGAGAAATGTAAGAGATGATATAAACAGGGAGCTATATGATGCCCTAAATATTGGCGGTCATGACATACCGGAGATTCGATATGCTGATGATACAGTATTACTATCCACAACACAGAATGGCATAGAAAACCTAATAGCTTCAACCAATTGAATAGTGAAAATCACAACTTATATCTTAACATAGCAAAAACAAAGATAATGCATACAGATAAAACTACTATGGAGAAAGAAATATACATTAATGGGGAAAAATTGGCGGTAGTGGAAAATTTTGAATATCTTGGTTCATTGATTACCAACAACGGTGACACAATGAAAGAAATTAAACGGCGACTATCAATTGCTCTTCAAAGACTAAAACACCTGAATAAATTATGGAGTGGGACAGATAGAACTACAAAAATTAGATTTTTAAGAGCATGCATCTTTCCCATTGCAACATACGCCTGTGAGACATGGACACTTACTAAACAAGCTGAACAGCGCATAAACGCCTTTGAATATAAATGTTATAGATGGGTTTTAAGAATATCTTGGGTAAAGAAAAGAACAAATACATCCATACTTCAAGAGTTGAATATTGAAGAAGGTTGGCTATTAAAGACGATAAAACAAAGAAAATTGAAATATTTTGGTCACTTGAAACGTCACGAAAGTTTGGAGAGAACAATAATGGAGGGGTATATGCCTGGGAAGAGAGGAAGAGGAAGGCCAAAGAGAAGATGAGTGCAGGATGTGGCGGATGATCTCCAGATGGGTGTATCAGACGCGGGACATCTTGCTTATGATCGAGAGGTTTTCCGGAAGGTTGTTCTGGGAGCGAGGTTCTGCAAAGGACATGCTACTGAATGAATGAATGAGTTTGCCATTGCTTTCTGAACGACCGGCTCACATACCCTGAGTAAGTAACCAACGCGTCGCGATCCGCTGCCGAATCTCGCGCAGCTGTGTTTCGTAAGAGAGTATACGGGATTACGAACAACGTCCTTACTCACTACGCCAGGGAGACCGGCACTATTGCATATAAGGACGTAATTTATGTAGTCTATGGTAAAAGAGAAAGGGAGACAATCATAAAGACGTATGCTTCCTTCACTACGGTGCTAAGAGGTAAAGAGTAGTTCTGACTTCGTTACGGCCAAAGAAGAAAAATAGTGAAAAGAGAAAGAACCTCACACCGCCTCAACCGACAAAAAAAGAGGATAGTAATTAGATAAGAAGATATACGAGATCTCAGGCAGGGGCCTCAACTCTGGACTGACTGTCATATTTGAGACCCAGACATTGGATTAAGGTGTTAGATTGTGGTAGAAATAGTGACTGTAAAAAGTAAAAACTAAAAGAGACTAAACAAACAAATCAAGGACAAATAAACAAGCTCTTTCTTTATTTCTTCTAACAGCACATTGCATGTCAATAAGGGATGTTCAATTACAGATACAACCGACAACTGTATATATCAAACAACAGTGGGTAACCCCCAACCAATCAACATCACTTAAGACAACAGGGTACACCAAGTACCACAACACAGGTGCTCCAAGCAATAGCTGGTTAGACTGACACAATAAAGAACCTTGACACAAGCAACACTGCACAGACAATAAGGCACTACACAAACATAGGTTACACAACATAAACCCCAAGACACGACATAAACAAAGAGTTGTGACACAATTTACTATCCCACCAAGAACCCAGGCCTGCTGACACTAACTAGTCAGCCGCTCCTGTAACAACGGAAAACACAATATATGATTATCATGGTAAAGACAACATATTAAACACATGAAGCAATGAGCACATGCAATATAACATTTGAATTAACCTACATATAACAAATGTCTTCCATCAAATTATCCACTTTGCCCCTCTAGTTGTACTACTGCTATTCTGGGGTAACCCTTGGTGACTGGCATGATCATTCTTGTGTTGCCTCATTCTTCTTAAAGGTGACTACATATCTAATTGTTAAATACAACAATTATTGTTGCATCATCAGATCACCCACTTCATTATCTTCTCCAGTTGTGCCACTGCTATCATGAGATTACACTTGATATTGCTAGGATAGAACACCTTCTAATGCAACAATGTCAATCTGTTCCACCTTCTCAGTTCAATGTAACTACACCACACAGCTCCTACACACACAAGCAGTGGAAGATTGATCTCATTTGTCCAGCTGTAAACACATAGCTACAAATAACAGAGTACATACATCAGCCACTGCAAACTGCCACAACATCACAACACATTTGGTTAACACACATCAGACACTGCAAACAAACACAACATCTCAACACTGATTCAGTTAACACACACCAGAATGCCGTCTGTGCGCTGACAAATTACCTTCCCTGCCTACCAAAATAGCTACATTTACCAAGGAACCCATAATCAGTTCCCTGTCCACACCTTACAGAGTATTTTATACATTAATTTGTACCAAGTCACCGGTAACACAGGACAACACAGTATTTCCTATAGACCACAAGTTCATGGAACACTATCAATGTTCAACCCAAGATACTGTCACAACTAAACACTACCTACTATATTCTCAGCCTAATGCTCAACAATTCCCTATCCACTGTTACGCACACCGGCAACTGTTTTTCTAACACACCGTACTCTTTTCTCTAATATGAAACATATATCGACAGGTTGTACTCCTGTGCCCCATATCGGATAGTACGCTTTACTCCTATACAACAATACACAACATTATGGACTCCACCACCATCAGACATAGAGTTGCCTCAACATAGGAGCTTCACTGGACAACTACCCCAACAATGCCCAAGTTTGCATGAAGAATACCAGCACTCATATGATATCATGCAAGTTACAGCATTTGATTAGCATTACAAACTAACAACCAACAAGCAAAACATGTCTAACTATGAAAAGCAACAGACACATATACCCAGTGGAATTACCATATTTGTAGAATGTGACAATGTAACCTTCCAAATAGAATAATCACAACATTCACAGAAAGTTAAGGATAAAGATAAACATGTATTACACAGGAACTCAATTGAGGCCCTCTTTGAGGCCCCTAAGATAGCTCATAAAATAAACACACAGTATTACCAAGTGAAAGTACACAAAATAGTGACCAGAGTGCCATTCATATGAGACAGGATCAAAGCATAACCATGTTAATGGGCAGAAACAGAATATCAGCACTAATATAACAACCAGTGTACTATATATATTATGTCATAACCATGTTCATGGGCAGAAACAAAATATCAGCACTAGTATAACAACCAGTGTACTATATATATTATGTCATTATTACACACTTATGACCAATAAGTGTTATTCAAGGCTCAACACAATCAGTGTAATATTATTTGTGAGTGGACAGCAAATGTACAGTCGTGCGCTCTGTTCCCCACAATTCTTCCTATGATACACCGGTTATAAATTTTGCCATCTTACGCTTCA
The DNA here is from genome assembly GCA_014155875.1 of Cepaea nemoralis. NCBI lineage: Eukaryota > Metazoa > Mollusca > Gastropoda > Stylommatophora > Helicidae > Cepaea > Cepaea nemoralis. The sequence continues at coordinate 20,323 of JACEFZ010004228.1, read as the reverse complement.
TGTCACACGACAAATACATATTAATATCTCTGCGAAGGGTGGTACGCAGTACTAAATCACATCCTCTCCACCGTGCGACAACCGCCATGCTTAACTTAGGACAGAATCTCAGTCACTGATTCCATCAACAACTTGATACACCTAGACAAACATTACTGCATTCTGTTAACAGATGTGATGCCAGACTTCAATGCTAGATGAGAAACCCCTTTACCAATATCAGTTCCAGATGCACCTGCCTGTTCTCCCTCAGTAAAAGCACACTTCATTCGCAGTTACGATTACACAATGATTGCTGATACGCACCCCGCATATTAAGATGCATTATTTCCTACGCCTAGTGGCTATCAATCTGCATGGCGTCCCTACAACTCAACACATTATTTCCTTCACTTCTATTTATTACCTACATAGCTTAAACATTAACCCATCATTGCCACATATAACATGTAAGTATTCTCTGCTTTACACATGTTATAAATATTACACCTATATTATGGTTATTTTCCCCTACTCATAAGCATTCAATTTTAGGCATGGTCTCTTCATCAACTAATATTTTATGACCTCATACATCTCAATTTACACCTCATACATATATCTTGGTGAATATCCCACTTTTTTTGCTAGCTTGGAACATTTACAGAGGGACAGCACAAAATCAATCACTACCTATTTGGCCAGTAACACAGTGTCCTAGGATAATCATGTAAAATACATTCTCAACAAAATAATCTTGTGCCAGCATGGCTGGCATGACATGACATCAGTCTCTACCATATTTAACCACCACTAATGACCTATCTTCGTATTTCACATCACCATTGTCTGATTGCTGGCATCTCTATGAATTAAATGTTATATTCCTAAAACCTCAGGGACGTTACATTGATCTGTAGAACAGCTCACTTTAGTAATACTCATCTACATTATCTATTTATATTTCTTTGTTCCTACAAGCTCACCTAACTAGCAATTATTTTCACCCACGCGTTCCACCATGTAAACACTTTCACGTTGGTAAACTGGCGTGTGCTGCGATTATACAAATATTTATTAAATTAAACATTTTAAACTTAATCAGTTAAAACTTACAGTTTTGTCACAACATTAGTTGACACAGATCAACTCAGGGAATTGTTCCCACACCTGACAACAACAGAACAGCACTGAACTGAAGGCCCTGCTGCCCGCATCTCTCATCAGCACAAAGGACTGCTACAAGGAAAAATGGCCTCCGGTCTTTGTGATAAAGTGGCGTTTCCGGCGTGGCCAGGACCGTACGGTTTTCACAGACCAAACTAAGTGCCTTGGTTTGGCGCTGTGACATATCCAACCCCCTACTTTTTGACGTCCCGTCAAAAGGAATGGACTATCGTATCCCCTTACCCCAACTATCTCTTTACAAGTTAACATCTACACATAAACCATCATCAAAATTACCAACGCCCCAAAAAAAAATAAAGCCACCTGTGACCTCATCCAAAAATAATCATCAATGAAACAAGGATTCATTTAAATTTACCCACAAACCGCCATCAAAATGACAAAGGCATAACAAATCTATGTCACATGTTACCACATCCAAAAACATAATCATCAATCAGTCAAGACACCAATGACAGTTATACGTAACCAGCCATCAAAATGACATCAGACTTCTATGTCCTAACAATTCCCTGGTCATAGAGCACAACCATCAACAACAAAAAAACTTTTGTCACCTTTGGAGACCTTGCCCCCAAAACCTAAACTGCTGGTTATATCCCTGAAGAGTACCACTTAACAAAATAGTCTTTTTCTATTCAATCATCACTTACAATGTGAACCAGTGTAGATTACATCACCAAGCATCAGTCTTTTCCAAATACCAATAATCTCAACACAAAAGTATAAACCATACTAGCTCAGTTGTTGGTACTAATGACTAAAAATAACATCAGTGAGGAAAAATAGCTCTTCTGCTATAAGAGCACCAATTGTAACAAAATGAATACAACCCTCACTTCTTACATAAAAATAATTACACAAACATAAACATTAAACCAGTAACCTTTATATTGGTTACTACTTCCCTTAACTCTGGAAATTCAACACAAAATGTATTTAAAAATAATACCATTTGTCTCTTCAAATATAAGCTTCCTGCAGCTACTGTGGTACCTAAATGACTTGTTTTTCTATCAACCTGTATCTCTACACTAAAAAGAACATTTCATCATGTGTCACCTGTAACCTGAATATAAACATAAAGGAAAATATACCGGGCCAACAAAACATTGTTATTTCAATAATATCCCACCTCATGAATTCACTCTGGAAGTTACTCTCTTACTGGACATGATGGTAATGACAACACCACATGAACAACAGAACCACCCCTTTCACCTGGTCTGCCTGGCGTTCTTGCGCTCTAAAAGAAAGACATGTCATCACATGACACCATCTACCTGCAATCATAATATATAACAACAGCAAAACATAACTGCTAATTAACTAACTACACTAAGGCTGTCAATCCAAAAGACTGGAATTTCTAAACGGATGAAAACAGTCTCTATCTTTCACAACCATGTCTAACGGGCAAAAGTTCTTGCTGGTGGTCTTTCACAATCCCCTTTTGCACAAAGTCACGAGATGACATATCGGTGTGCAGAAAATTTTGGACCACACCCATCACAAAACACTGACCATCTGTCACATCACTTTGACCATCTGTCACAAGTCTAACCCTCAAGTCACCCTCTAACTGTTCAGCCACACTGACACAAGGAGACTTCCATTGTCCCCTCCTCCTCCGCCTCTTCCTGCGAAAGAAATTTCTCTGGTTGCCACACATAACCATCCGGCTACCAGAAGTTGACACTGCACCCACCTGAACTGCTGGGGCTGATCCTTTAGAAGGATCAACCTGGGGCGGACTCTGTTGTCGCTTAAGGCCCTGCTGGTCTCGGTGGCTTACGTTGGCAAATGCTTTGCTACAATTGACTCCAGAGGGGTTCTGAATAACACTAACCCCTCTCTTCGGACACCTGTTCTGTAGGTGGGTGCGGCTTCGACAAACATTGCACCTCTTGCGTTGTACCTTGGGCTGCATCAACGAATCAGCTAAGGCTCTCATCCGACCTAGCTTAGCTCGAAGTTCCTCCACCACCACATCATCATGCTGGACCCCTTGACACTGACCACTGGCATTAGGCCACCTCTCTGAACTGTAATCTTGACGTTCTACATATTGGTATGTACAGACTTCTGGAGCCAACGACACACCAGCCCATCGAATGGCCAAGTCTCTAACACAAAGGAAAGTCACTGACGGGTCATGCAATATCCTCTCCTCTGCCATTCTCCTGCTGAGAACATTATGTAGGTTTGCAACAAACCAGTCTCTTAGGATCACTGGATCCCAAGCAACCATGCCCCTCTTTCTCTGAGCTTCTAGCACCAAACGAAAGGCTTTGTGGACCCGGTGAGAGAAATCCATGATGGATTCCTCTGCATCTTGTGTTACTTGAAAGAAAGCCGCAGCCAGTTCCACCATGCTGCGCTGCTCTCCATATACCTGCTGAATGGTCTGCAGCATCTCCTCAGGGTCATTACAAGCTGACCTAAGTTCAAGTTCCGCCCACACACTGGGAGCAACACTTTCACAAATAATGTCCACTTTATCTTCATCGCACACCGCACCAGCCCTCCAGGCAGATCTCACCTTCCTCACATACTTCTCAACAGCTGGCCCACCTTGCCGGCCAAAACAAGGTACTTCTATCTTCTCGGGTGCCACTATGTACCTGACTTCACCAGTGGGCCCTGTGATGTCAGGGGCACCAACTGGGAGGGGAGCTACGGTCCCTAACTTTGAAGACAGAGCCATCTTTGCTCTGGATACGATACAGTGAAGGTGTACTAGGAGGCAATTTATCTGAGCCTACTCACCATACAAGGGACTCCTCTCTTGTGCAGCAATGCCCGGGGGATCTCAGCAGCAAACCTGGGTTCTAATGTCACAACTCAAAGACAATGGACACCACAACCATAAACACTGATCTATCACACAAAACAATCACTAGATACTAAAACAATCCTAACAGAACAATTCAAAGGCTGCCACAATATCTCGTCGGGGTCGCCATTTTGTAGTCGATGGTAAAAGAGAAAGGGAGACAATCATAAAGACGTATGCTTCCTTCACTACGGTGCTAAGAGGTAAAGAGTAGTTCTGACTTCGTTACGGCCAAAGAAGAAAAATAGTGAAAAGAGAAAGAACCTCACACCGCCTCAACCGACAAAAAAAGAGGATAGTAATTAGATAAGAAGATATACGAGATCTCAGGCAGGGGCCTCAACTCTGGACTGACTGTCATATTTGAGACCCAGACATTGGATTAAGGTGTTAGATTGTGGTAGAAATAGTGACTGTAAAAAGTAAAAACTAAAAGAGACTAAACAAACAAATCAAGGACAAATAAACAAGCTCTTTCTTTATTTCTTCTAACAGCACATTGCATGTCAATAAGGGATGTTCAATTACAGATACAACCGACAACTGTATATATCAAACAACAGTGGGTAACCCCCAACCAATCAACATCACTTAAGACAACAGGGTACACCAAGTACCACAACACAGGTGCTCCAAGCAATAGCTGGTTAGACTGACACAATAAAGAACCTTGACACAAGCAACACTGCACAGACAATAAGGCACTACACAAACATAGGTTACACAACATAAACCCCAAGACACGACATAAACAAAGAGTTGTGACACAATTTACTATCCCACCAAGAACCCAGGCCTGCTGACACTAACTAGTCAGCCGCTCCTGTAACAACGGAAAACACAATATATGATTATCATGGTAAAGACAACATATTAAACACATGAAGCAATGAGCACATGCAATATAACATTTGAATTAACCTACATATAACAAATGTCTTCCATCAAATTATCCACTTTGCCCCTCTAGTTGTACTACTGCTATTCTGGGGTAACCCTTGGTGACTGGCATGATCATTCTTGTGTTGCCTCATTCTTCTTAAAGGTGACTACATATCTAATTGTTAAATACAACAATCAATGTTGCATCATCAGATCACCCACTTCATTATCTTCTCCAGTTGTGCCACTGCTATCATGAGATTACACTTGATATTGCTAGGATAGAACACCTTCTAATGCAACAATGTCAATCTGTTCCACCTTCTCAGTTCAATGTAACTACACCACACAGCTCCTACACACACAAGCAGTGGAAGATTGATCTCATTTGTCCAGCTGTAAACACATAGCTACAAATAACAGAGTACATACATCAGCCACTGCAAACTGCCACAACATCACAACACATTTGGTTAACACACATCAGACACTGCAAACAAACACAACATCTCAACACTGATTCAGTTAACACACACCAGAATGCCGTCTGTGCGCTGACAAATTACCTTCCCTGCCTACCAAAATAGCTACATTTACCAAGGAACCCATAATCAGTTCCCTGTCCACACCTTACAGAGTATTTTATACATTAATTTGTACCAAGTCACCGGTAACACAGGACAACACAGTATTTCCTATAGACCACAAGTTCATGGAACACTATCAATGTTCAACCCAAGATACTGTCACAACTAAACACTACCTACTATATTCTCAGCCTAATGCTCAACAATTCCCTATCCACTGTTACGCACACCGGCAACTGTTTTTCTAACACACCGTACTCTTTTCTCTAATATGAAACATATATCGACAGGTTGTACTCCTGTGCCCCATATCGGATAGTACGCTTTACTCCTATACAACAATACACAACATTATGGACTCCACCACCATCAGACATAGAGTTGCCTCAACATAGGAGCTTCACTGGACAACTACCCCAACAATGCCCAAGTTTGCATGAAGAATACCAGCACTCATATGATATCATGCAAGTTACAGCATTTGATTAGCATTACAAACTAACAACCAACAAGCAAAACATGTCTAACTATGAAAAGCAACAGACACATATACCCAGTGGAATTACCATATTTGTAGAATGTGACAATGTAACCTTCCAAATAGAATAATCACAACATTCACAGAAAGTTAAGGATAAAGATAAACATGTATTACACAGGAACTCAATTGAGGCCCTCTTTGAGGCCCCTAAGATAGCTCATAAAATAAACACACAGTATTACCAAGTGAAAGTACACAAAATAGTGACCAGAGTGCCATTCATATGAGACAGGATCAAAGCATAACCATGTTAATGGGCAGAAACAGAATATCAGCACTAATATAACAACCAGTGTACTATATATATTATGTCATAACCATGTTCATGGGCAGAAACAAAATATCAGCACTAGTATAACAACCAGTGTACTATATATATTATGTCATTATTACACACTTATGACCAATAAGTGTTATTCAAGGCTCAACACAATCAGTGTAATATTATTTGTGAGTGGACAGCAAATGTACAGTCGTGCGCTCTGTTCCCCACAATTCTTCCTATGATACACCGGTTATAAATTTTGCCATCTTACGCTTCATGTCACACGACAAATACATATTAATATCTCTGCGAAGGGTGGTACGCAGTACTAAATCACATCCTCTCCACCGTGCGACAACCGCCATGCTTAACTTAGGACAGAATCTCAGTCACTGATTCCATCAACAACTTGATACACCTAGACAAACATTACTGCATTCTGTTAACAGATGTGATGCCAGACTTCAATGCTAGATGAGAAACCCCTTTACCAATATCAGTTCCAGATGCACCTGCCTGTTCTCCCTCAGTAAAGCCACACTTCATTCGCAGTTACGATTACACAATGATTGCTGATACGCACCCCGCATATTAAGATGCATTATTTCCTACGCCTAGTGGCTATCAATCTGCATGGCGTCCCTACAACTCAACACATTATTTCCTTCACTTCTATTTATTACCTACATAGCTTAAACATTAATCCATCATCGCCACATATAACATGTAAGTATTCTCTGCTTTACACATGTTATAAATATTACACCTATATTATGGTTATTTTCCCCTACTCATAAGCATTCAATTTTAGGCATGGTCTCTTCATCAACTAATATTTTATGACCTCATACATCTCAATTTACACCTCATACATATATCTTGGTGAATATCCCACTTTTTTTGCTAGCTTGGAACATTTACAGAGGGACAGCACAAAATCAATCACTACCTATTTGGCCAGTAACACAGTGTCCTAGGATAATCATGTAAAATACATTCTCAACAAAATAATCTTGTGCCAGCATAGCTGGCATGACATGACATCAGTCTCTACCATATTTAACCACCACTAATGACCTATCTTCGTATTTCACATCACCATTGTCTGATTGCTGGCATCTCTATGAATTAAATGTTATATTCCTAAAACCTCAGGGACGTTACATTGATCTGTAGAACAGCTCACTTTAGTAATACTCATCTACATTATCTATTTATATTTCTTTGTTCCTACAAGCTCACCTAACTAGCAATTATTTTCACCCACGCGTTCCACCATGTAAACACTTTCACGTTGGTAAACTGGCGTGTGCTGCGATTATACAAATATTTATTAAATTAAACATTTTAAACTTAATCAGTTAAAACTTACAGTTTTGTCACAACATTAGTTGACACAGATCAACTCAGGGAATTGTTCCCACACCTGACAACAACAGAACAGCACTGAACTGAAGGCCCTGCTGCCCGCATCTCTCATCAGCACAAAGGACTGCTACAAGGAAAAATGGCCTCCGGTCTTTGTGATAAAGTGGCGTTTCCGGCGTGGCCAGGACCGTACGGTTTTCACAGACCAAACTAAGTGCCTTGGTTTGGCGCTGTGACATATATATTCAAAATATTGCTACAATATATAGATTTATAAGCATTTCTTTCGTTAGTTATTTAATAAAATGTATTCATTAGCGAAATATTAGAGAAATCTGTACTCCTTTTGCGGTACTGAAGTTTCGTGCAAACATTTTGTAAGAATGCACACTCTTGTCATATTACTTCGTCAACAACATATTAATGCATTCATATCTTCTAATAAATGAAAAAAATAATTACCCTGTATGAACGCCAATTCTTTTCAAATTAATATCGCTTCTCCTCCCCCGATGTGTCTCCACCTTGCCGTGGTGGGGGAGCTTGCGTGTCCCATCGACCCCATGTGCTTGTCGATGGATGAAAAACTACATATCGGACAGCTCATGGGATAGGGACCAAACTAAGAGAGACACAACCTGCTGCTCTGCAGGTAGACTGAGGATAGCAGTCAGATTTTAAACTCAAGCGCATGAAGCCACAAACTTGGTCCAGACACTTACACAAAGGCCACCATCTGAGAGATGTAGCTGAACGCCTCTAAGCTACTACCCTTGGATGAGTGAGCCGGGCCGAAAACTCACCTACCGAAATACGGAGGTGAGGTACTGAGCACGCTACATGCCCAGTTCAGATACAAGTCTGAAGGCTCTCAGCTGGGGGATATGAGGGATCCCCGGATGAGAGGGCCACCCGAGGGCCAGCGAGTACAAAAAGGTTGAAGAAGTGCCCCAGTCGAATGAAAAGCTACTAAAACTGACTATCTAACTCATAGAGAGTGTAGACAAAGGTGGAAAAACAAGGTGGATAAATGTCTCAACACGAAATGGAACGCACGGCTAGCGAATCCATTGCGTAGTCCGAAGCGAAAGCTTACCTAGTGGATGTCGCCTGCAGACTGACCGATCCTGGTATGTGACTTAGCGACCGGTGGCAAGCGAGATGCCCAACACATGGAAGTGAGGAACTAAAGCAGCCATGAGCAGGACGAGGCAACCCCTCGGGTGAGCCCAGTCTCAGAGCAATATGTGTCGGCTCTGCAATTATGGAAGCCTCCTTGGATAGCCTTGGATAGGCCCATGATCTGCCCCTGCCTTCCCTTGAGGGATAACCGTGATGTCGATGATCGTTCTATCTTGACCAGCTGAGATGTGGGCGACATCACAACACTACGTCTAACGTGCCTCGAAACCCGAGGAAGCTAACCTCATTAAAAAATGCCTGCTGAAGTCGGAAGTGCCGTCCTAATTGGCACTACGCATTTACGTCAGAGTGAAATGTCTCATCCGGATGTCTTTCGTGCTAGGAACAGCTCTGACTACCTAGTTTCCGAATGCCGCTCTTGTTCGGAACAGCTCTGACTAGGTAGTTTTTCCGAATATCTGTCGTGCCTGGAACAGCTCTGACGGGCGCAACGAAAAGCACATGCCCGAAAACTCGCTGAGTGGATACGGTCTGCAGACCTCTCTGGTTTGTGCGGGAACGTCCCGTGGCGAACGAAATGTCCAATATATTGAAGTGAGGAATTAAAGCAGCCATGAGCAGGACGTGACGAATCCCTCGGTGAGCCCAGTACCAGAGCGTTATGTGCCGGCTCTGCAATTATGGAAGCCACCCAGGATGGTGGAAAATGCTATGGACTGTCCCTGCCTTCATTTGAGGGATTACCGTGCAGTCTTCGACTGTTCCAACTTGACCAGCTGTGAGGTGGACAGTACCACAAAAGTGAGAGTCTCCCAGGAATGCTAACCTGGCCAAAAATGAACGCTAAAAGTCGGATGTGTTGGCCTAAGGGTTTCGACCCAAGGGTGCCTAACTAGACACACCGCAATGACATCTGAAAAAACACTCCGGATGAACGCAAAGAAGAAGAAGAAGATATCGCTTCTCGACCTGTTGGCTAAGATCATCTTGTCTTGTCATTAGAAACGAGAAAACCTTACGAAAACCTGGTCATTAACACTGGCAAATAGAAAAATATTAGATTAATATCCGAAATGTGGCTAATTCGGACATAGGATTATTCATCTCCCTCTGGGATGTACTACGGGTATTTCTTCTGAGGTTGTACAGACTAGGGCAGGGTTCCCAAACCACGGCCCGCGGGCCACTTATGGCCCGCCAGCTGTCAGAAAGTGGCACGCGAGGGCTCGTATCAGCCGAGATTTCAAGAGTTCACAATAGAGGAGGATAATGTTGCCCTCTTCATAAATCCGTTCGTATTTCCTGATGCCAAGATCTGTTAATTACAGCAAAACCTTCAACACGAAGTAATTGATTTGAAATGCAATTCTGCACTGAGAAGTAAATTTCTGGAGCTGCCTGCTTCACCTTCTGCTGATCATATAATTTAATTCTAGCGACTATTGCCTGTTGAACAATTTGAACATTTGCGTTCATTCGCCCAGAGATAAATTTGTCGTTTTGGTTCGACTTACAGATGCAAGCAGTCATTTTCAGCAATGACTGTTATAAAAAAAAAAAAAAACATAAAAAAAAAAAAGCAACGTTTCAGACTCACCGACAGTTACCTAGCTGCGCTTATGACTTTGGGCACGACAGATGTGTGCCCAGACATTGATAAACTGGCATCTGAACTTAAGTAACTAGTGAAGAACAGTTACAATTGTAAATTACTTGCATTAATAGTGATTTTCGAAACTGATTTAAAATTTATTGTTAAATGAACATTTGTCATTTTAAACCAAACAACACCGCAGTGTATAATTTTACTGGCTGACCCGGCCCGGCTTCGCCCAGGCCCTGGCGGGGATCTATATATCTGTCTGTCTGTCTGTCTGTCTGTCTGTCTGTCTGTCTGTCTATGTTCGGCCCGTTCCCGTTAAAAATATAGATAGAATAGAAGAATAGGTAGATTGATAGTAGAAAATATGATTGGAAGAGATCTATCTAAATTAAACTTACCAAGATATCACGAACAGCGAGTGTGAAACACGAGTGTTATGTACACTTTGTTGACCTCAATATAGAAGGCTGGATTGTACAATCACCTCTACAGGTAGGTTGACTGCAGAGTACTGGAAACGATATGCAACTAACTTTCTCTCACAAAAAATTACTTTTTTTTTTTAAACGAACGAAAATCTTCGCAGGCCCGTCCTACATTCTGCCCTTCTTCTCTATTTCCTCTCATACATTCTTTCATTCAACATCTCTTATGAAGCAATTCTTTGACAACAAAAGAACAATAAGCATTAAAATGCATGAAAAGTAACTCGTTGAGGAAATGTTTAACGTGGGTGTAACGCGCCATACATATGAGAATGTTAAATAAAAATTAATGTACTGTTGAAGAAAAATAAAAAGATGAGTTAGAGAATTTTCACAATTTAAATAAATGCATTATTTTTATGAACACTTTGAAAATGCCTTAAAGATTATATCATTATTTATTATAACTCATATGCCTGTAAATAACTATAGACAAAGAGTTTATAAATCTTTGAAAACAATGCAAAAATCTATATATAAAGTATATAGCATTGATATTAAACGTTATGCCCCTTGAAATAACTTTTCTTTTGTTAAGTCTCCTTGCTATATAGAAATTATAACGTAAATTTAAATATTAAATTTTAGTAAGTAAATAGCTGAAACAAACAAACAAAACTTTGACAGTTGCCTGCACGGGAATAAAAAGAATACATGTACAAAATTTCATCTCAATCGGATGGACCGTTATCGAACGCATCAAACACATCCCCACCCACATACATCCTTTTTTATAGATATAGATAACGTTGTGGCCCGCTTAACTACCGAAAATAGTAGATGTGGCCCTCTGCTTGAAAAGCTTGGGAACCACTGGACTAGGGGTATGGGAAAACATCTAATAAAGGGGAGACCATAAGACTTTTTGAATATAATAAAGAGCTAACCATTATAGATTGTGCCAACAAAGAAAGGATATGCGCCTGGATATGTCGTATTTTGGGAAAACTTAAAGTATGTGATATGCTGCCTGCGGCGCCGAACCACAAGTTCACGTGATTGATTCACACCGATATTGAATTGTGTATACATGTGTCTGTGTAATCTGTTGTGTCCTGCTCTGAAGAACAGAATAATGATTTGTTCTGGTCTGTCCATCATTCTTTTCTTTTGGCTGTATGTAACTGGTACGACGTAGCGTCTCACGACACCAATTCTGTGTTGGTTTATAATCTTCTTTGGCTTCCTGCATAGCGTTCTTGTTTGGCCACACCTCTTTTAACTTGCTGTTCTCGCAGTCTGACCATGGTTGTAAATTCACAGTCATCATTTGGTTCTCGCAACGTCGTATTTCTCGTAAAGTATTCAGTATATCAGCCTGGTCCATAGCCCATCTGCTCTCCATTGTTGCCTTACCCGCAAGCCTGTCAGCCTGCTCATTTTCTTGTACACCCGCATGCGCTGGCACGAATATGAAACTAATCTTTGCCAGACGTGACCGCCCCAGAGACACCATCCACTGTCTTCGGGCCCAACCTATCTCTATCTTTCTGAGCATACTCATTGAGTCACTAAGGAAGCATGCCCGAGTGCAGGTCTGTGTCTCGAGCCATCTTATTGCTTTACTTACTGCCATGACTTCCATAGTCAGATTATTTGTGGTCAAGACAAAAGCACCAGAATCTTCCTTCACAATGCTCCATCCAGCCTGATGTGTAAAAGCCCAGGAACGCCTCACGCGTCGAACGACCAATCCATCTGTGTAAAGGACGTTATCACCATCTAAAGACTTCTCGAAGATCAAAGCCTGTACTTCGGCCTCCATAGCAGCCGGATTTTCTTGACAGCATTTTCTGTTTAGTTTGATACATACTGAAAAGGACGTACAGACCTCTGTTGGAACTTGTACCCACTCCACGCTAGGTTTTAAGTCCTCAAGTGAACACATGGTGTTGAAAAATGTCTTCGACTTGACCTGTCCACGCCTTTTCTCTTTTTAACAGCCTGCCCTTTACCTTCTTAATTTCACTATACAGTGGTTGTTATGTGTTTGCGATGGCCCTGATTCAGGCGCCTGCTCGGCAAATTCGTATTCTGTTCCCCATGGTTGGAAAATCAAGAAGGTAGCTCATCGCCCTGCATGCTGTATCTCTTGTACACCCAAGTATAATACGCATAGCTTAGTTCTATAGCCTTTCCATCCTTTCCATCTGTTTGTGGCTGAGAGTCAGGATCGCCATCGCACACTCAAAAACAAAGGACCAGACCCTCGTATAGAAGACGTAGATGGCCCTACTCACAGTTTACCGTCGCCATCACCCTGATCGCAGCCAAACCCCGCTTGGCCTTTTTTCATCACATGGTCTATATGCTCGGCATAAGCAAGGCTTCGATAAAATCTAACCCCATGTATTTCATTGCTTGCGTTCTGTCCACAATCTCCGAGCACATATTTACAGACAATATGGTTATTCATAGAGAACTATGTCACTGCTGCCTTCGTTGGGTTGACCATTCCACCACCCTAACTACACCAAATGCTTATGGGATGGAGTTATGTGTGTGTGTGTGTGTGTGTGTGTGTGTGTGTATGTATATATATATATGTATATATATATATATATACATACACACACACACACACACACACACACACACACATAACTCCATCCCATAAGCATTTGGTGTAGTTAGGGTGGTGGAATGGTCAACCCCAACGAAGGCAAGCAGTGACATAGTTCTCTATGAATAACCATATTGTCTGTAAATATGTGCTCGGAGATTGTGGACAGAACGCAAGCAATGAAATACATGGGGTTAGATTTTATCGAAGCCTTGCTTATGCGAGCATATAGACCATGTGATGAAAAAAGGCCAAGCGGGGTTTGGCTGCGATCAGGGTGATGGCGACGGTAAACTGTGAGTAGGGCCATCTACGTCTTCTATACGAGGGTCTGGTCCTTTGTTTTTGAGTGTGCGATGGCGATCCTGACTCTCAGCCACAAACAGATGGAAAGGATGGAAAGGCTATAGAACTAAGCTATGCGTATTATACTTGGGTGTACAAGAGATACAGCATGCAGGGCGATGAGCTACCTTCTTGATTTTCCAACCATGGGGAACAGAATACGAATTTGCCGAGCAGGCGCCTGAATCAGGGCCATCGCAAACACATAACAACCACTGTATAGTGAAATTAAGAAGGTAAAGGGCAGGCTGTTAAAAGAGAAAAGGCGTGGACAGGTCAAGTCGAAGACATTTTTCAACACCATGTGTTCACTTGAGGACTTAAAACCTAGCGTGGAGTGGGTACAAGTTCCAACAGAGGTCTGTACGTCCTTTTCAGTATGTATCAAACTAAACAGAAAATGCTGTCAAGAAAATCCGGCTGCTATGGAGGCCGAAGTACAGGCTTTGATCTTCGAGAAGTCTTTAGATGGTGATAACGTCCTTTACACAGATGGATTGGTCGTTCGACGCGTGAGGCGTTCCTGGGCTTTTACACATCAGGCTGGATGGAGCATTGTGAAGGAAGATTCTGGTGCTTTTGTCTTGACCACAAATAATCTGACTATGGAAGTCATGGCAAGTAAGTAAGCAATAAGATGGCTCGAGACACAGACCTGCACTCGGGCATGCTTCCTTAGTGACTCAATGAGTATGCTCAGAAAGATAGAGATAGGTTGGGCCCGAAGACAGTGGATGGTGTCTCTGGGGCGGTCCACGTCTGGCAAAGATTAGTTTCATATTCGTGCCAGCGCATGCGGGTGTACAAGAAAATGAGCAGGCTGACAGGCTTGCGGGTAAGGCAACAATGGAGAGCAGATGGGCTATGGACCAGGCTGATATACTGAATACTTTACGAGAAATACGACGTTGCGAGAACCAAATGATGACTGTGAATTTACAACCATGGTCAGACTGCGAGAACAGCAAGTTAAAAGAGGTGTGGCCAAACAAGAACGCTATGCAGGAAGCCAAGAAGATTATAACCAACACAGAATTGGTGTCGTGAGACGCTACGTCGTACCAGTTACATACAGCCAAAAGAAAAGAATGATGGACAGACCAGAACAAATCATTATTCTGTTCTTCAGAGCAGGACACAACAGATTACACAGACACATGTATACACAATTCAATATCGGTGTGAATCAATCACGTGAACTTGTGGTCGGCGCGCAGGCAGCATATCACATACTTAAGTTTTCCCAAAATACGACATATCCAGGCGCATATCCTTTCTTTGTTGGCACAATCTATAATGGTTAGCTCTTTATTATATTCAAAAAGTCTTATGGTCTCCCCTTTATTAGATGTTTTCCCATACCCCTAGTCCAGTGGTTCCCAAGCTTTTCAAGCAGAGGGCCACATCTACTATTTTCGGTAGTTAAGCGGGCCACAACGTATCTATATCTATAAAAAAGGATGTATGTGGGTGGGGATGTGTTTGATGCGTTCGATAACGGTCCATCCGATTGAGATGAAATTTTGCTACATGTATTCTTTTCATTCCCGTGCAGGCAACTGTCAAAGTTTTGTTTGTTTTGTTTCAGCTATTTACTTACTAAAATTTAATATTTAAATTTACGTTATAATTTCTATATAGCAAGGGGACTTAACAAAAGAAAAGTTATTTCAAGGGGCATAACTTTTAATATCATTGCTATATACTTTATATATAGATTTTTGCATTGTTTTCAAAGATTTATAAACTCTTTGTCTATAGTTATTTACAGGCATATGAGTTATAATAAATAATGATATAATCTTTAAGGCATTTTCAAAGTTTTCATAAAAATAATGCATTTATTTAAATAGTGAAAATTCTCTAACTCATCTTTTTATTTTTCTTCAACAGTACATTAATTTTTATTTAACATTCTCATATGTATGGCGCGTTACACCCACGTTAAACATTTCCTCAACGAGTTACTTTTCATGCATTTTAATGCTTATTGTTCTTTTGTTGTCAAAGAATTGCTTCATAAGAGATGTTGAATGAAAGAATGTATGAGAGGAAATAGAGAAGAAGGGCAGAATGTAGGACGGGCCTGCGAAGATTTTCGTTCGTTTAAAAAAAAAAAGTAATTTTTTGTGAGAGAAAGTTAGTTGCATATCGTTTCCAGTACTCTGCAGTCAACCTACCTGTAGAGGTGATTGTACAATCCAGCCTTCTATATTGAGGTCAACAAAGTGTACATAACACTCGTGTTTCACACTCGCTGTTCGTGATATCTTGGTAAGTTTACTTTAGATAGATCTCTTCCAATCATATTTTCTACTATCAATCTACCTATTCTTCTATTCTATCTATATTTTTAACGGGAACGGCCGAACATAGACAGACAGACAGACAGACAGACAGACAGACAGACAGACAGATATATAGATTCCCCGCCAGGGCCTGGGCGAAGCCGGGCCGGGTCAGCCAGTAAAATTATACACTGCGGTGTTGTTTGGTTTAAAATGACAAATGTTCATTTAACAATAAATTTTAAATCAGTTTCGAAAATCACTATTAATGCAAGTAATTTACAATTGTAACTGTTCTTCACTAGTTACTTAGTTCAGATGCCAGTTTATCAATGTCTGGGCACACATCTGTCGTGCCCAAAGTCATAAGCGCAGCTAGGTAACTGTCGGTGAGTCTGAAACGTTGCTTTTTTTTTTTATGTTTTTTTTTTTTTTTTATAACAGTCATTGCTGAAAATGACTGCTTGCATCTGTAAGTCGAACCAAAACGACAAATGTATCTCTGGGCGAATGAACGCAAATGTTCAAATTGTTCAACAGGCAATAGTCGCTAGAATTAAATTATATGATCAGCAGAAGGTGAAGCAGGCAGCTCCAGAAATTTACTTCTCAGTGCAGAATTGCATTTCAAATCAATTACTTCGTGTTGAAGGTTTTGCTGTAATTAACAGATCTTGGCATCAGGAAATACGAACGGATTTATGAAGAGGGCAACATTATCCTCCTCTATTGTGAACTCTTGAAATCTCGGCTGATACGAGCCCTCGCGTGCCACTTTCTGACAGCTGGCGGGCCATAAGTGGCCCGCGGGCCGTGGTTTGGGAACCCTGCCCTAGTCTGTACAACCTCAGAAGAAATACCCGTAGTACATCCCAGAGGGAGATGAATAATCCTATGTCCGAATTAGCCACATTTCGGATATTAATCTAATATTTTTCTATTTGCCAGTGTTAATGACCAGGTTTTCGTAAGGTTTTCTCATTTCTAATGACAAGACAAGATGATCTTAGCCAACAGGTCGAGAAGCGATATCTTCTTCTTCTTCTTTGCGTTCATCCGGAGTGTTTTTTTCAGATGTCATTGCGGTGTGTCTAGTTAGGCACCCTTGGGTCGAAACCCTTAGGCCAACACATCCGACTTTTAGCGTTCATTTTTGGCCAGGTTAGCATTCCTGGGAGACTCTCACTTTTGTGGTACTGTCCACCTCACAGCTGGTCAAGTTGGAACAGTCGAAGACTGCACGGTAATCCCTCAAATGAAGGCAGGGACAGTCCATAGCATTTTCCACCATCCTGGGTGGCTTCCATAATTGCAGAGCCGGCACATAACGCTCTGGTACTGGGCTCACCGAGGGAATTCGTCACGTCCTGCTCATGGCTGCTTTAATTCCTCACTTCAATATATTGGACATTTCGTTCGCCACGGGACGTTCCCGCACAACCAGAGAGGTCTGCAGACCGTATCCACTCAGCGAGTTTTCGGGCATGTGCTTTTCGTTGCGCCCGTCAGAGCTGTTCCAGGCACGACAGATATTCGGAAAAACTACCTAGTCAGAGCTGTTCCGAACAAGAGCGGCATTCGGAAACTAGGTAGTCAGAGCTGTTCCTAGCACGAAAGACATCCGGATGAGACATTTCACTCTGACGTAAATGCGTAGTGCCAATTAGGACGGCACTTCCGACTTCAGCAGGCATTTTTTAATGAGGTTAGCTTCCTCGGGTTTCGAGGCACGTTAGACGTAGTGTTGTGATGTCGCCCACATCTCAGCTGGTCAAGATAGAACGATCATCGACATCACGGTTATCCCTCAAGGGAAGGCAGGGGCAGATCATGGGCCTATCCAAGGCTATCCAAGGAGGCTTCCATAATTGCAGAGCCGACACATATTGCTCTGAGACTGGGCTCACCCGAGGGGTTGCCTCGTCCTGCTCATGGCTGCTTTAGTTCCTCACTTCCATGTGTTGGGCATCTCGCTTGCCACCGGTCGCTAAGTCACATACCAGGATCGGTTCAGTCTGCAGGCGACATCCACTAGGTAAGCTTTCGCTTCGGACTACGCAATGGATTCGCTAGCCGTGCGTTCCATTTCGTGTTGAGACATTTATCCACCTTGTTTTTCCACCTTTGTCTACACTCTCTATGAGTTAGATAGTCAGTTTTAGTAGCTTTTCATTCGACTGGGGCACTTCTTCAACCTTTTTGTACTCGCTGGCCCTCGGGTGGCCCTCTCATCCGGGGATCCCTCATATCCCCCAGCTGAGAGCCTTCAGACTTGTATCTGAACTGGGCATGTAGCGTGCTCAGTACCTCACCTCCGTATTTCGGTAGGTGAGTTTTCGGCCCGGCTCACTCATCCAAGGGTAGTAGCTTAGAGGCGTTCAGCTACATCTCTCAGATGGAGGACTTTGTGTAAGTGTCTGGACCAAGTTTGTGGCTTCATGCGCTTGAGTTTAAAATCTGACTGCTATCCTCAGTCTACCTGCAGAGCAGCAGGTTGTGTCTCTCTTAGTTTGGTCCCTATCCCATGAGCTGTCCGATATGTAGTTTTTCATCCATCGACAAGCACATGGGGTCGATGGGACACGCAAGCTCCCCCACCACGGCAAGGTGGAGACACATCGGGGGAGGAGAAGCGATATTAATTTGAAAAGAATTGGCGTTCATACAGGGTAATTATTTTTTTCATTTATTAGAAGATATGAATGCATTAATATGTTGTTGACGAAGTAATATGACAAGAGTGTGCATTCTACAAAATGTTTGCACGAAACTTCAGTACCGCAAAAGGAGTACAGATTTCTCTAATATTTCGCTAATGAATACATTTTATTAAATAACTAACGAAAGAAATGCTTATAAATCTATATATTGTAGCAATATTTTGAATATATATGTCACAGCGCCAAACCAAGGCACTTAGTTTGGTCTGTGAAAACCGTACGGTCCTGGCCACGCCGGAAACGCCACTTTATCACAAAGACCGGAGGCCATTTTTCCTTGTAGCAGTCCTTTGTGCTGATGAGAGATGCGGGCAGCATGGCCTTCAGTTCAGTGCTGTTCTGTTGTTGTCAGGTGTGGGAACAATTCCCTGAGTTGATCTGTGTCAACTAATGTTGTGACAAAACTGTAAGTTTTAACTGATTAAGTTTAAAATGTTTAATTTAATAAATATTTGTATAATCGCAGCACACGCCAGTTTACCAACGTGAAAGTGTTTACATGGTGGAACGCGTGGGTGAAAATAATTGCTAGTTAGGTGAGCTTGTAGGAACAAAGAAATATAAATAGATAATGTAGATGAGTATTACTAAAGTGAGCTGTTCTACAGATCAATGTAACGTCCCTGAGGTTTTAGGAATATAACATTTAATTCATAGAGATGCCAGCAATCAGACAATGGTGATGTGAAATACGAAGATAGGTCATTAGTGGTGGTTAAATATGGTAGAGACTGATGTCATGTCATGCCAGCCATGCTGGCACAAGATTATTTTGTTGAGAATGTATTTTACATGATTATCCTAGGACACTGTGTTACTGGCCAAATAGGTAGTGATTGATTTTGTGCTGTCCCTCTGTAAATGTTCCAAGCTAGCAAAAAAGTGGGATATTCACCAAGATATATGTATGAGGTGTAAATTGAGATGTATGAGGTCATAAAATATTAGTTGATGAAGAGACCATGCCTAAAATTGAATGCTTATGAGTAGGGGAAAATAACCATAATATAGGTGTAATATTTATAACATGTGTAAAGCAGAGAATACTTACATGTTATATGTGGCGATGATGGATTAATGTTTAAGCTATGTAGGTAATAAATAGAAGTGAAGGAAATAATGTGTTGAGTTGTAGGGACGCCATGCAGATTGATAGCCACTAGGCGTAGGAAATAATGCATCTTAATATGCGGGGTGCGTATCAGCAATCATTGTGTAATCGTAACTGCGAATGAAGTGTGGCTTTACTGAGGGAGAACAGGCAGGTGCATCTGGAACTGATATTGGTAAAGGGGTTTCTCATCTAGCATTGAAGTCTGGCATCACATCTGTTAACAGAATGCAGTAATGTTTGTCTAGGTGTATCAAGTTGTTGATGGAATCAGTGACTGAGATTCTGTCCTAAGTTAAGCATGGCGGTTGTCGCACGTGGAGAGGATGTGATTTAGTACTGCGTACCACCCTTCGCAGAGATATTAATATGTATTTGTCGTGTGACATGAGCGTAAGATGGCAAAATTTATAACCGGT
>JACEFZ010004227.1:50000-86666 GCA_014155875.1 Cepaea nemoralis | reverse complement strand
GGGGCTTTTTTTATTAAAAAACTTCAAAAAAGGCATTTGATACGTTGAAACATGAAGAAATTATTAGAATGTGGAAGATGTAAATATTGACGGTAACGTAAAAAACAACATTTATAAATTGGCAACAACATGCAATCATTAGAACTGACAACCAAATGGGAACTTGTCAGCACATTAAAAAAATAGTTGGTTAGACAAGGCTGTTTACTATCACTCGATCTGATAGTTTTAACAGAGAAATAATATAAATACAAGACATGTCAGGAATATCATTGAAAGGGGGGGGGGGAGGAATAATGTAAACAGGTTATGATATGCTAATGACATGGATTTGATCGCTAAAAACGAAATGCAGTTATATATATATATATATATATATTTGCTATAGTAAGCCAAAACACTGGGCTTATTCTGAATAGCAGAAAAACAAAAACAGTAAGAATATTACAAAGAAATAAAAACGTCTTTCAAAATGCAACTTCAAAGGAAATGGAACTAGACTGAAACAAGTCAATGCGTTATAATATTTCAGTACTTTGATACTTCAGACAGAAGATGCTTTAAAGAAGTTAAATGTAGAACAGGCCAAGCAAAGTATCATTTCACAATATGCGGTATATTCGATGCGATATATATCTGTTGTCCCAAGTGAGAAATACAGTTCTTAAGAGGTATCTCGAGTTAATCCTGATGTAAAGAAGTCAATCATGGTTAATCAGCAAATTAGTGAGGAATTATGTGAAAGCGGAAGAGATGACGTTTTATTTAAAAATGATGAGAGCATCATAGACAGATAAAAACTACAATGAAGATTTCTTGAAAGAAGTTAACTCACAAAGAGAACTGGTTACTCGCCAATCCATATCCGTTTGGTACAGCAAGAGAAGGCAACCAGCATGAACGAATGGATACGAACGCTCGTTCTTAAACATACGGTGTGCTGATGCAAAGGTAGCGGGTTCAACCCCCTACACCGGCCAGTTGGACTAAAATGTTGACCTCTTTTGTCCTTGCCTTGGGGTCGTTCATTATAAGCACCTCTGAAGTCAGAGTGGGTTCGCCTGATGACGAGTGACACTGGTAATAGGGAACGTTAATCCATATGTAAAAATCATTCCAGTGCACTAGACGTACAAGCACGTGTAAGGACTACGCTTGAGTTCCTAGCGAGTGAACGAAACATAAAACACATCAAGAGAAGTGGACAGCTGGAGTTCGCCGTGACAAAGAGAAAGTTGTAAGGGGAGAGTTGTAGTGGGAGACCAAGAGAGATGAGGCTAGACAGTTTGGCATTAAAATGTAGATGAACATCGGTAGCAGAAATGACTAGTAGTACATGAGACGGACATGGTGACAACAACACACGGCATAGATTATAAGAAGTATAAATGCGTCAATATGTGATGACAACAATGCATGGCATAGAGTATAAGAAGTATGAATGCGTCAATATGTGATGACTACACCACACGGCATGGAGTATAAGAAGTATGAGTGCGCCAATATGTGATGACTACACCACACGGCATGGAGTATAAGAAGTATGAGTGCGCCAATATGTGATGACTACACCACACGGCATAGATTATAAGAAGTATGAGTGCGCCAATATGTGATGACTACACCACACGGCATGGAGTATAAGAAGTATGAGTGCGCCAATATGTGATGACTACACCACACGGCATGGAGTATAAGAAGTATGAGTGCGCCAATATGTGACGACTACACCACACGGCATGGATTATAAGAAGTATGAGTTCGCCAATATGTGATAACTGCACCACACGGCATGGAGTATAAGAAGTATGAGTGCGCCAATATGTGATGACTACACCACACGGCATGGATTATAAGAAGTATGAGTTCGCCAATATGTGATAACTGCACCACACGGCATGGAGTATAAGAAGTATGAGTTCGCCAATATGTGATAACTGCACCACACGGCATGGAGTATAAGAAGTATGAGTGCGTCAATATGTGATGACTACACCACACGGCATGGATTATAAGAAGTATGAGTCCGCCAATATGTGATGACAACAATACATGGTATGGAGTATAAGAAGTATGAATGCGTCAATATGTGATGACTACACCACACGGCATGGATTATAAGAAGTATGAGTGCGTCAATATGTGTATATGGCACCATAACGGGTATTGGAATTTCCCCGAAACGTCTTTCATAGTTTAGGTAATCCCAATTCAGAATTATTATTTACACATATAATGGAAGCATCATTCAGCTTTTGAAGTTAAATTTAAAAGTCTGCCTGAGTGGGGCGATAGCTGGTCACTCTTGGTCCACATATTTGTGTTGTGAAAGAAGGCAACATCCTAGCAGGCATAACAACTCACAAAAACGAGCAGGTTTTGCTGTGAACTGGCAAACGTCCCAAGTCACCTACTCTGCTAGTTCCGAAATATTTACCGCAGCGAGACTGTTCACTAAACTTAATTATACTTCCCGTGTCCTTCCAGGCAACATCGGGGCAATTTCCGGCACTCTCTGGAAAAGTCAGCTGATCTGCGAAAGACACGCCACTGTCTAGGTCAGTGCAGCTGATTCGAGATGAGTTTCTAGTGAGTTTGTGAGAGGGTGGTATTCTTTCTGGCGATCTTGATGTTTCTTTGAACTGTGTGCTTTCAACATTAATACAATGGTTGTTTGTGACACCATCTTGAGTTTTCTGGTTCATGATATAGACAGCCTTGTTTGTAAATTCGTTAGTTCTGATACCGTTGTTGCCTCTATCACATATTTTAGCGCTGTTCGTTAATTGTATAGCCGAACAACCACTTGCTATATTGCCCTTGCTTGAGCTGTCCATAGATGTGATGGGATAGTTGCCGGGTTCGCTGTTTTCGATCACACTGGTGTTCTTATTTGATGAAATCGCCTGTGACAAATCCTTGACATAGCCATTCTGTAGACTGCCATCGGCTTTGCCTGTTAGAAAAGAGGAAACATATTTAATGTGGCTTCAGAACAGTTAAGTTAAAGTTTACGTATCGTAAAAGTTAAATGAAATGCTGATGTATACATATAATAGACATAACTAAAGAGATATGAAATGTTAGGCCTTGATATTTATCCTCATCTTGATCATTAATATCGTCTCCATATTGAAGGTCGGATAAAATTAATCCCCAACATCATGAAACTTCGGCACTATGCACTAATACACGATTCAACCAGTCCATCTCTGAATGCCTACTACCCACACGAAACGTCTTTCTCTTGTGCCCTTGAAACAAGAGCAGAAAAAAAGAGTAAAATTTGATCACATATACACATACAAGATGAGCCTTTCTTTGAAGTATCTTTTAATCACGAACATTTCTGAAAGCCACGTTAGAAGGCTTGTTGACATTTTCTAAAAGCTATGTAATAAGCTTTCGTGACGTTTCTAAAAGCTGTGTTATAAGGCTTGGTGACATTTCTAAAAGCTGTGTTATAAGGCTTGGTGACATTTCTAAAAGCTCTGTCATAAGGCTTGGTGACATTTCTAAAAGCTGTGTCATAAGGATTGGTGACATTTCTAAAAGCTGTGTCATAAGGATTGGTGACATTTCTAAAAGCTCTGTCATAAGGCTTGGTGACATTTCTAAAAGCTCTGTCATAAGGATTGGTGACATTACTAAAAGCTCTGTCATAAGGCTTGGTGACATTTCTAAAAGCTCTGTCATAAGGATTGGTGACATTTCTAAAAGCTCTGTCATAAGGCTTGGTGACATTTCTAAAAGCTGTTATAAGACCTGGTGACATTTCTAAAAGCTGTGTTATAAGGCTTGGTGACATTTCTAAAAGCTCTGTCATAAGGCTTGGTGACATTTCTAAAAGCTGTGTCATAAGGCTTGGTGACATTTCTAAAAGCTGTTATAAGACCTGGTGACATTTCTAAAAGCTCTGTCATAAGGCTTGGTGACATTTCTAAAAGCTCTGTCATAAGGCTTGGTGACATTTCTAAAAGCTCTGTCATAAGGATTGGTGACATTTCTAAAAGCTGTGTTATAAGGCTTGGTGACATTTCTAAAAGCTGTGTTATAATGGCTTGGTGACATTTCTAAAAGCTGTTATAAGGCATGGTGACATTTCTAAAAGCTCTGTCATAAGGCTTGGTGACATTTCTAAAAGCTGTGTCATAAGGCTTGGTGACATTTCTAAAAGCTCTGTCATAAGGCTTGGTGACATTTCTAAAAGCTCTGTCATAAGGATTGGTGACATTTCTAAAAGCTGTGTCATAAGGCTTGGTGACATTTCTAAAAGCTGTTATAAAGCTTGGTGACATTTCTAAAAGCTGTGTTATAAGGCTTGGTGACATTTCTAAAAGCTCTGTCATAAGGACTGGTGACATTTCTAAAAGCTCTGTCATAAGGCTTGGTGACATTTCTAAAAGCTCTGTCATAAGGATTGGTGACATTTATAAAAGCTCTGTCATAAGGCTTGGTGACATTTCTAAAAGCTGTTATAAGACCTGGTGACATTTCTAAAAGCTGTGTTATAAGGCTTGGTGACATTTCTAAAAGCTGTTATAAGACCTGGTGACATTTCTAAAAGCTGTTATAAGACCTGGTGACATTTCTAAAAGCTGTGTTATAAGACCTGGTGACATTTCTAAAAGCTGTTATAAGACCTGGTGACATTTCTAAAAGCTGTGTTATAAGGCTTGGTGACATTTCTAAAAGCTCTGTCATAAGGCTTGGTGACATTTCTAAAAGCTGTGTCATAATGATTGGTGACATTTCTAAAAGCTCTGTCATAAGGCTTTGTGACATTTCTAAAAGTTGTGTCATAAGGATTGGTGACATTTCTAAAAGCTGTGTTATAAGGCTTGGTGACATTTCTAAAAGCTCTGTCATAAGGCTTGGTGACATTTCTAAAAGCTGTGTCATAAGGCTTGGTGACATTTCTAATAGCTCTGTCATAAGGCTTGGTGACATTTCTAAAAGCTCTGTCATAAGGCTTGGTGACATTTCTAAAAGCTCTGTCATAAGGCTTGGTGACATTTCTAAAAGCTCTGTCATAAGACTTGGTGACATTTCTAAAAGCTGCGTCATAAGGCTTGGTGACATTTCTAAAAGCTGTGTCATAAGGATTGATGACATTTCTAAAAGCTCTGTCATAAGGCTTTGTGACATTTCTAAAAGTTGTGTCATAAGGATTGGTGACATTTCTAAAAGCGGTTATAAGGCTTTGTGACATTTCTAAAAGCTCTGTCATAATTCTTGGTGACATTTCTAAAAGCCGTTATAAGACCTGGTGACATTTCTATAAGCTGTGTTATAAGGCTTGGTGACATTTCTAAAAGCTCTGTCATAAGGCTTGGTGACATTTCTAAAAGCTGTGTCATAAGGCTTGGTGACATTTCTAAAAGCTGTTATAAGACCTGGTGACATTTCTAAAAGCTCTGTCATAAGGCTTGGTGACATTTCTAAAAGCTCTGTCATAAGGCTTGGTGACATTTCTAAAAGCTCTGTCATAAGGATTGGTGACATTTCTAAAAGCTGTGTTATAAGCTTGGTGACATTTCTAAAAGCTGTGTTATAATGGCTTGGTGACATTTCTAAAGCTGTTAGTAAGGCATGGTGACATTTTTAAAAGCTTCCGTCATAAGGCGTGGTGACATTTCTAAAATCTGTGTCATAAGGCTTGGTGACATTTCTAAAAGCTCTGTCATAAGCTTGGTGACATTCTAAAAGCTCTGTCATAAGGAATGGTGACAATTTCTAAAGCTGTGTCATAAGGCTTGGTGACATTTCTAAAAGCTGTTATAAAAAGCTGTTATAAGACCGGGTGACTTTTCTAAAAGCTGTGTATAAGGCTTGGTGACATTTCTAAAAGCTGTTATAAGGACCTGGTGACATTTCTAAAAGCTGTTATAAGACCTTGACATTTCTAAAAGCTGGTTATAAGACCTGGTGACATTTCTAAAAGCTGTTATAAGCCTGGTGACATTTCTAAAAGCTGTGTTATAAGGTTGGTGACATTTCTAAAAGCTCTGTCATAAGGCTTTGGTGACATTCTAAAAGCTGTGTCATAAGGATTGGTGACATTTCTAAAAGCTCTGTATAAGGCTTTGTGACATTTCTAAAAGTTGTGTCATAAGGATTGGTGACATTTCTAAAAGCTGGTTATAAGCTTTGGTGACATTTCTAAAAGCTCGCTTCATAAGGCTGGTGACATTTCTAAAAGCTGTGTAATAGGCTTGGTGACATTCTAATAGCTGTCATAAGGCTTGGTGACATTTCTAAAAGCTCTGTCATAAGGCTTGGTAAAAGGCTTGGTGACATTTCTAAAAGTTGTGTCATAAGGATTGGTGACATTTCTAAAAGCTCTGTCATAAGGACTGGTGACATTTCTAAAAGCTCTGTCATAAGGCTTGGTGACATTTCTAATAGCTGTGTCATAAGGCTTGGTGACATTTCTAAAAGCTCTGTCATAAGGCTTGGTGACATTTCTAAAAGCTCTTTTATAAGGATTGGTGACATTTCTAAAAGCTCTGTCATAAGGCTTGGTGACATTTCTAAAAGCTGTTATAAGACCTGGTGACATTTCTAAAAGCTGTGTTATAAGGCTTGGTGACATTTCTAAAAGCTGTTATAAGACCTGGTGACATTTCTAAAAGCTGTTATAAGACCTGGTGACATTTCTAAAAGCTGTGTTATAAGACCTGGTGACATTTCTAAAAGCTGTTATAAGACCTGGTGACATTTCTAAAAGCTGTGTTATAAGGCTTGGTGACATTTCTAAAAGCTCTGTCATAAGGCTTGGTGACATTTCTAAAAGCTGTGTCATAAGGATTGGTGACATTTCTAAAAGCTCTGTCATAAGGCTTTTGTGACATTTCTAAAGTTGTGTCATAAGGATTGGTGACATTTCTAAAAGCTGTGTTATAAGGCTTGGTGACATTTCTAAAAGCTCTGTCATAAGGCTTGGTGACATTTCTAAAAGCTGTGTCATAAGGCTTGGTGACATTTCTAATAGCTCTGTCATAAGGCTTGGTGACATTTCTAAAAGCTCTGTCATAAGGCTTGGTGACATTTCTAAAAGCTCTGTCATAAGGCTTGGTGACATTTCTAAAAGCTCTGTCATAAGACTTGGTGACATTTCTAAAAGCTGCGTCATAAGGCTTGGTGACATTTCTAAAAGCTGTGTCATAAGGATTGATGACATTTCTAAAAGCTCTGTCATAAGGCTTTGTGACATTTCTAAAAGTTGTGTCATAAGGATTGGTGACATTTCTAAAAGCGGTTATAAGGCTTTGTGACATTTCTAAAAGCTCTGTCATAAGGCTTGGTGACATTTCTAAAAGCTGTGTCATAAGGCTTGGTGACATTTCTAATAGCTCTGTCATAAGGCTTGGTGACATTTCTAAAAGCTCTGTCATAAGACTTGGTGATATTTCTAAAAGCTCTTTCATAAGGCTTAGTGACATTTCTAAAAGCTCCTGCATAAGGCTTGACGTGATGCAGAGATGCCGAAGAGCCAGAAGCAGGAACCACACAGGTCTAGAGATCTCTTAATCCGCCATGCAGGAAGCCTGGGAACAAACACTAGCCTGTCTAACGATCACTATCTCTGCTGGGTAGAAGCTTCCCCAAGACTAAATACTCTTGCCCAAGCAGCCGATCTCTGAGTTTGGAGGGGAGGATGAGACCTCGACAACAGAGCTTCCGTGGAGTTGGTACTTCGGTTCTGGGTCAGGAGTAACGTCTCTAAAACAAACTTATTCCGATAGATCCAAGCATACGCTCAGGCGTCACACGAACTGAAAACTAATG
Source organism: Cepaea nemoralis (assembly GCA_014155875.1). Lineage (NCBI taxonomy): Eukaryota > Metazoa > Mollusca > Gastropoda > Stylommatophora > Helicidae > Cepaea > Cepaea nemoralis. The sequence continues at coordinate 78,875 of JACEFZ010004227.1, read as the reverse complement.
CACCGACTTAACAGTTAAAGCCAAAGACTTTCAGAAGATTCATCAACTAAACTTTAAAACCAAAAAGCTAGATGCATGCCTTCACATGACGTAGCAGTCAGCCCAGCATTTTTAGGTTGTTAGTGATGCATTAAGCAATTTTTATATTCAAGTAGTTTTCTATACTTTCTGAACGACCGATGCTCATAGCGTCGAAATCAACATAAGGCGGCGGGCTTACAAATCGTTTGCGGTTGATTTCGCACCCTCAACTCTGTATACTCGTGGAATTGTAAAACACGTTCACCGCCCCAAGCCATAGCGCTGACAACCAATTAATTATCACCATCTTCTTTCACTTTTGCTGTCAAGCGTTGTGGGGAGGATTAATTGGCGTTCCAGCGCCCGATGGGTGGCATTGGATAGTGTCTTTCCGTGTGATCGTAGTCTGTCTTTGATGTCATTAATCCATTTTATATTAGGTTTTCATTTTAGAACTTAGAAAACATGGATGCACAGCTTGGTAATATCAAACATCTTGAAACAGTTTTTAACATACTGGGACCAAATAGCGATATATGAAGTAATACGGTTCTCATAGGCTGGACATATTCAGAACACGATGATCGTAAGACATGTACATCTGAACAACAAGTTTAATTAGTGACAAACAAAAACGTGTTAAAAGGGAATTATAATATGTAAAATGAAAAATGTTATTTCACTAATGGTTACGAAAAGGACACCACAGTGTGAAAAGTTGTGAACGGGAAAGGGGAGGTAACAGAACAAAAGATAATTGATTGAAATAACAAAACTGCTGTGCGGTTTCCGAATATTTTCAGGAAAACTGGATTAATTGGGTTACAGAAAACACATGTATGGTTAAATTAGAGACAAGTATTTAATATGCCACTTAATAATGTTTAAACGACATATTGTTTTTGTCTTACTTTGTATTGTGTACATTTATGCTTGTAAAATGTTATTGCTACTGTATGATAGGACATTGCATCTGATTACAAGTGTTACATGAATTTTCATCAATTTGTTTTGTAGTTTTAACATTGCAATTGCTTTTGTGATGTTGTTTTTATTTTGCGCAGGCTTACTCGCTTTGATCTCAGTCGTAGTCCATACACACTACTTCTAGTAGTCCTAGACCGAATTTTGCGAGTGGATTAACTTTCCCTGTTAACAGTGTCCCTAGCCATCAGGTGAACCTACTCCGACTTCAGAGGTACTTGTAATTTACGTCCCCAAGTCAAGGAAGATAGGTCAAAATTTTAGCCTAACTGTCCGGTGTAGGGGCTGAACCCCTTCACTCGGCATCAGTACACCGGCTATTTAAGAACACGCGTTCGTATCCATTCGGCGATGCTGACCTATTTTGCAATTGTTTTTATTAAAGATTGCTGTGGTTGCCCATTTAATATCTCATTTGCCTTGCATATCTTGCTCTTCTTGTTCTCATATTGTTGCCCTTTAGATGAGTATGGTATTATTTTTGTAGTTTTTATCGTATGTTAGGAGTTTGCGTGGATTTAAACAAGCTCGAGTGAGTTTGATCATTTTGTTCTGAATTTAGAATTTGTGATTGCTCTTGTGTAATCATGTTGAAGCAACATATTGCGACTGACGTTAAATATTTTATTAATTTATGAATGTAGTCTGTGCTAGTGGTTTCTTATTCTTGTATTCTTCTGTTCTTACAGGATTGTCTTATTTTGTGGATAAGGCGGGATGAGATTAGGTCGTCAGTATCATTATAATTAGTATCGCTTTCGTCATTTTCATCATTACCAACGCAGGCAGTGTAATCACCATCATCACATCACAGTCTTATTACTATCACCACCATGATTATCACCGACAGCAACATTATCATTACGAGCACTGTCAATAATATCACATAAGCTGTGTTATTACATAGCCATTATCACCATGCCATCTGTATTATCATTGCAGTCAGTTTCATCATGCCATCCATACCATCATTGCAGTCAATATCATCATATAATCGATACCATTATTGCAGTCAATATCACCTTTGCAGTCAATATCATCATTGCAGTCACTATCATCATTGCAATCAATATCATCACGCACCTACATGATTGTTACTTTCAATATCTTCACATCATCCATGTTATCATTACAGATAATATCACCGTACTTTACATGCAATAATTAAGTTAATATCATCATACCATCAATATCATCATTAAAGTTAATATCATCAAGTCACTCATGTCATCATTAGAGTTATATAATCATGTCACCCATTTCATCAATACAGTTAATATCACTTTCCAATACACGTCAACATTACAGTTAATATCACTACGTGTTTTCATTACAGTTAATATCATTATAACATATATGTTATCATTACACTTACTATCACCATACCAATCATATCATCATTACAGTTAATATCACAATACCATATAGGTCATTAAGACATCAACATCCAGACGGACAGCCAGCCAGCCAGCCAGCCAGCCAGACAGACAGACAGACAGACAGGCAGACAGACAGACAGACAGACAGACAGACAGACAGACAGACAGACAGACAGACAGACAGACCGACCGCCAGCCAGCCAGCCAGCCAGCCAGCCAGACAGACAGACAGACAGACAGACAGACACAGATAGACCGATAGAACCCCAGCCAGCCAGCCAGCAAGACTGACCGACCGACCGACCGACCGACCGACCGACCGACCGGCAGGCCGGCCGGCCGGCAGGCAGGCAGGCAGACAGGCAGACAGACAGACACTCCAAGCACATGTACAACACTAAAGTTAGGCCACACATACCAACAAGAGAAGAATGGGAAAAGTCTCCACTATCTGTGGCAAGCGGAAGCGTGCAATGCTCATCGTCTGGCTCGGTAATCATCTCGCCCTGCCTGCCAATCAGGAAGTAAGTTCTCATAATACCCTTCCCTTTGATGTTGACATCTCCTCTTTCACGGCAGATGTAGCCGTGTCCCCGGATTAGTCTGTGGCAGAAAAGGAGTCAACAATTACTACTACTACTACTACTACTACTACTACTACTACTACTACTACTACTACTACTACTACTACTACTACTACTACTACTACTACTACTACTACTACTACTACTACTACTACTACTACTACTACTACTACTACAACCGCTGCTGTTACTATTACGTCATCTGCTGCTGCTTCTTGCTTCTCCTATTTCTTCTGCTTCTACTTCTTCTTCTTCTTTCGTTGCTGCTGCTTCTACTGTCAATTGCTGTTATTTAATCTTTTTCGTATTTTTATTCTTCTGTTCCTCATCTTCTTGACCCTTCTATTCCTTTCTCTCCTCCTCATCCTTTTCATCTTTGTTCTTCTTCGTCATTGTCGTTCTTGTCGATGGTCGTCTACATTGTCGTACTTATCCTTGTCAGCTCCACCATCTTAGAATTCGCTTTCTTCGCATCTTAACTTATTCCTCCTTTTCATTATCATCCTTTTCTCTCTCTCCTCCCCTTTCTGTCCTCCCCTCCCCCCTTTTCTATGCCTCCTCCTCCTTGTAACACAATACGGAAAGTTGCGGTGCGTCCATTTCATATGGTTCAACTGAGTTAAACACGACATCCTTGAGCTCGCCTTTCCTCCCCTATTCGATCAACACTCCTTCTCTCAATCTAGAGTGATGCATCCAGTTTCTAGGACTGCCACTTGGACATGTAATTGGCTTTTGATCAACACTGTTTCAGTGGGCTTCACAAAAACAATCAATCTATCAATCCTTGATTACATTCATCCTTGTGCTGCGCGTTCGGTCCCAAGTGTCACACGGCGATTATTTGGTGTTTTTTAAACTATCCAGAAATACTACACTATACATGCCATAGGGAACCGTGGTAGCACAGTTGCAAGCAATCTTGCCCGCTAGTCATGTACGGAGTGTGTGCTTTATGTGACGCTTGTAGCAGGCCACTCTTTGGAAAGAGACCGAGACATATTGGATAAAACCCGGTGCAATGAAGCCTTTTTAACCCTTTTTCAAATGCCCAATAGGCCTTCAAAGGTGTAAAAAGGCCATTTACTCAGCTTTTACTTACATGACATCTAAGGTAGTTGCCAATATTTATGCAACCTGCTGACTATCAATGCCACTTGACATGATATACAATCGGTATTTACAAAATACAAACACATCTTTTATAGGCTTTAGGCGACCTGGTGTGCCTTGCCAGTGGGAAGACCTGATCATTCGGGGCCATATTGATTGACGGATGTCAGTCGCGGCGATCGGGCAAATCTTGACCTATCCCTATGACGGGGGACGTTGTAATAAGTAGTATTATATGTTGCTTACTAGCCCCCCTGGAGAAGGAGCGCACCTATTTTACTAAGAATAAAGAAGGAGAAGCGGTAGGAGCCGGTAGGTGCTGTCGTTTTTTAGTAAGCGCAAAGAAGCAGGTGCGGGACATAACTCATGAGTAAAAAAAAATCGTCTGTTTTTGTGATATTACCTCCCCTTTTTGAAGAATTTTATTTTTTTTTAAATTAAAATTTAATGATTATTGTTATCATGGGGTGTAGTCGGCGGGTCTTAGTGGCGTTAGTTGTTAAGGGATGGGTGAGTGGCGATGTAGCTAGGTAAATGCTTCCGAGCACTATCATCATATCCTTTTAGAGCTTCAAATGAAAACCTTACAAATGTCAAATGGCCAGTAGTATTGATTTTAATGGGTATGGCTTAGCGAAAGTCGGTGTTAAGGAGTGGGTAGCGGTTACTAGTGAGCCGTAGAGAGCCGTAGTGGTTTAAACAATATCATCATACAGATTAAAAATGAAAACCTTAAAAAAGTAAAGATGACCGGTATTATTGCATTTAGTGGGTATGACCTGTGATATTCATTGTTAAGGGGTGGGGTGAGTGGCTGAGTAATTAGATAAACGCTTCTGAACACTATCATCGGGTTCGAATCCCAGTGGGGAGGTCTAGTGGTAGAAGAAATATTGATAATGTTTTTGTTACTTAGTTGTGATGGAGAGCTCTGGTGTTATTACTCCGGCTATATTTAGAAAAGGAGCTGCGGTGTGCTGGTTGCTGGGTATGTTTAGGTGGTACCCCAGACACTGTGGAAGTGACAGGTTCGACTCTTGGTACTTTGTCGTTGGTAAAATTGCCAGTCATCAACGTGTGGGTGTCTAGTTTATCATACGGGTCAGGGTCGCTTTGTCCGGCCGTGTCGCCGCAGCCACAAGTCCCACCACTGATGAAAACTACAGGCATCAAATTTTACACTTGTACCCATGCGTCACAAAATAAACTTAAAAATCAGAATACGATTCAAAATCACAACAGGTGTTGCCAAAAATCAATACTCATCTTCATAACGGCTAATCCAGGAGATTATCGTCATCGTAATGACCAAGTCAGGTTATTGCTATTACTGATATCTTCAGGGCTGCAAATAGTTCGCGATATTAATAAAGGTTCATATAAAGGTTGGAAGGGGATTAAGAGCGTAACACCTATTGTCGTAATATCCTATAAGAAGGTTAACCCGGTCAACAAATGCCCGCAGAAGTCGGATGTGTCGGCCTAACGGCGCAAGAACGCAGCTCTTCTGTAAACAGGCACAACGCAATCACATCCGAAAAAAAACTCCGGATGAACGAAGAAGAAGAAGAAGAATATCCTATAAAAATCAATAGCACTACTCTCGAGTTTTCTCATATGTGGCGGTTGGGGATTATGGGCTAGGTGTATGTGTCCTTATGCAGTTAAAACGGGTGGTATGAGTAGGAGATATCACAAACAGTATCAGCATGTGCCACTCTGTTCTTAAATATCAGTAGTTCGTTATTCTTGTGACAGTGAAAACGATTGGGGTTTGAAAAAGGATGGTGTACTATGTGATACATGTCACCCCTGTCAGCGCATCGTAGCTGTGATGTTGGTTGTCGCCTATTACATCCGGGTGTGAAAATAATCAAACATATTTCATATCAGATCAATAGGCATGCCTCTATATAGCTGCACTGCGAACTTGGTTAGAGTCTACTTTAGGAAGTATTGTATGTTTGTGTATGCGCATTTATTACGACTTATAAATGTGTGTAGTATTGGAGAGCGGCCGTTATGTATACATTATCAGAGTATGTTGCCTTACAGGGCTGGTGTAGTGTCTTTGTGTCTGCTACGCTGTATGTATTGTTCTGTTGCCTTGTATTATTTGGAGGGAGTTTCATGTGGTTGTCAAGTTAATTTTTCCCCACTCAGAATCCACAGCCCCAGTGTCATTAGATGGTTTTAACTTGTCTGCCCATTGTCCTCGCTTCACATCCAGACAAAAGTACAGGTTCTATGTTCCACTCCAACAGTCAAATAAGAAAAAATGTTAGCCAAATTATTAAAATGTTGGCCAAATATAGAAATATATCGACTAGCCATATAAAATATAGTAAAATTTGTTAGCCAAACTTATAAAACTCGTGGTCAGAATAAGAAATATCTCTACCAAGCGTAAAAGAAATAGGAAAAAGGCTAGTCAAAGTAATGAAAATGTTGGCCAAATACAGAAATATCTCGACCAACTTATAAAATGTAGGAAAAAATTGTTAGCCAAACGGACAAAACAGTTAGCCAAAATAAGAAAAGTCTCGACTAACATTATAAAAAGTAGGAAAAATGGTAACCAAATTAATTAAAAAGGGTGACCAAAATAGGAAATAAAAAAGGGTGACCAAAATAGGAAATATCTCGACCAAACTTTACAAAAAAAAAAAATAGGAAAATATGTCGACTAAAGTAGGAACATTTGTTAGCCAAAGATGGAAAATATTGGTCAAGTAAAGAAATATCGCATCCAAACTTTTAAAATGTAGGAAACTTTATTAACCAAATGTGAAAAATATTGTCAAAGTAAAGACATGTTTCAACTAATCTTATAAATATGTCGTCCAAACTTATAAACATTAGGAAAATGTGTTATCCAAAAGGGAGAAATATTGGCCCAGTGGAGAAATATCTCAACCATACTTATGAAAAGGAGGAAAATGTGTTAACCTAATGAGAAAAATATCGCCCAAGTGAAGAAAAAAGTTACACAAAACGTATAAACCTTAGGAAAATGTGTTAACCTAAGGAGAAAAATATCGCCTAATTGAAGAAAAAAGTTACACAAAACTTATAAAACTTAGGAAAATGTGTTAAACTAATGAGAAAAATATTGACCAAGGAAAGAAACACGTACACCAAACTTCTGAAAAGTAAGAAAATTTGTTAACCAACAGGGAACAATATATGGGCTAAACTATGAAATATGTTGACCGAAGTAAGAAAATATGTTAACCAAATGTGAAAAATATTGTCCAGGTAAAGACATGTTTCAACTAATCTTATAAATATGTCGTCCAAACTTATAAACATTGGGAAAATGTGTTAACGAAATGGGAAAAATATTGGCCCAGTGGAGAAATATCTCAACCATACTTATGAAAAGGAGGAAAATGTGTTAACCTAATGAGAAAAATATCGTCCAAGTGAAGACAAAAGTTACACAAAACTTATAAAACTTAGGAAAATGTGTTAACCTAAGGAGAAAAATATCGCCCAATTGAAGAAAAAAGTTACACAAAACTTATAAAACTTAGGAAAATTTGTTAACCTAATGAGAAAAATATCGCCCAATTGAAGAAAAAAGTTACACAAAACTTATAAAACTTAGGAAAATGTGTTAACCTAATGAGAAAAATATTGACCAAGTAAAGAAAAACGTACACCAAACTTCTGAAAAGTAAGAAAATTTGTTAACCAACAGGGAAAAATATATGGGCTAAACTATGAAATATGTTGACCGAAGTAAGAAAATATGTTAATCCAAATGTGAAAAATATTGTCCAAGTAAAGACATGTTTCAACTAATCTTATAAATATGTCGTCCAAACTTATAAACATTAGGAAAATGTGTTAACGAAATGGGAAAAATATTGGCCCAGTGGAGAAATATCTCAACCATACTTATGAAAAGGAGGAAAATGTGTTAACCTAATGAGAAAAATATCGCCCAAGTGAAGAAAAAAGTTACACAAAACTTATAAAACTTAGGAAAATGTGTTAACCTAATGAGAAAAATATCGCCCAATTGAAGAAAAAAGTTACACAAAACTTATAAAACTTAGGAAAATTTGTTAACCTAATGAGAAAAATATCGCCCAATTGAAGAAAAAAGTTACACAAAACTTATAAAACTTAGGAAAATGTGTTAACCTAATGAGAAATATATTGACCAAGTAAAGAAAAACGTACACCAAACTTCTGAAAAGTAAGACAAATTTGTTAACCAACAGGGAAAAATATATGGGCTAAACTATGAAATATGTTGACCGAAGTAAGAAAATATGTTAACCAAATGTGGAAAATATTGTCCAAGTAAAGACATGTTTCAACTAATCTTATAAATATGTCGTCCAAACTTATAAACATTAGGAAAATGTGTTAACCAAATGGGAAAAATATTGGCCCAGTGGAGAAATATCTCAACCATACTTATGAAAAGGAGGAAAATGTGTTAACCTAATGAGAAAAATATCGCCCAAGTGAAGAAAAAAGTTACACAAAACTTATAAAACTTAGGAAAATATGTTAACCTAATGAGAAAAATATTGACCAAGTAAAGAAGAACGTACACCAAATTTCTGAAAAGTAAGAAAATTTGTTAACCAACAGGGAAAAATATATGGGCTAAACTATGAAATATGTTGACCGAAGTAAGAAAATGTGTTAACCACATGGGGGGAAATGTTGGGCAAAACATGAAACATCTCGACCAAATTTATAAATATCTCGTGTAAACTTATAAAAAAAAAAAGTAGGAACAAATGTTGCTTCTGTAGTTAAGCCAAACGAGTCTTGAACTTTTATCTGAACAGACATTTCACAAGACATAATCATCAACGTCAACACTTTCCCTCTTTTACATTACCGAAAGCTTCAACTTATCAGTCCAGAGTATCCACTAAAGAAGCACTTATGCATACTAATCACCCAGCTCTTCACACTCTTGGTTTTTTTTTCTTTTCTAACGCAAAGTGTCTCTGTCTTTCATAGATAGCTTCACAACCTTTCTATGTAGCACCACTAACAACTCCAAACCTTCGTTGCACATGCGCTCTAATGAAACAGTCATAACAACATTTATGGCAATGCAATCTGTGGCTCCACCTAGGATAGTTTTAATATCATCTGAGTATTCGTCAGCAAAGATCCACTTCCCATGGCTGACATCTTCAACTTTTCTATACCACAATGTCTGCTACACTAACCTTCTATTGGTCCATCTTTCAACAATACAAAGAGTGTTCTCGAAGTCTAGCTAACATAACATTGCTTACTTTGTCCGCCTATATCACTCTTTATCATTTCACAGCTGCAATAGCGGCAAGTCTGCAACCAACCAACAGTGTCTGTTATGAAGTCGACCTTTCTTAAAGCCACGTCTGCCTTATTGAGCCCTTGAATACCCTCTACCACATCGTCTAACCGACATTCAACGGTTCATACCCAATAACATTAACATTCTCAGGCAATACAGAACAGCCGATTTTCTGCTGACTAGACAGATTTTCCAACCTAATAGAGATAAATCATCTGTCCCCCTAAAGTTTAAAAATAATCGCAATTTTATATGCGCACTTCACTTAATATACAGATATAGGCTAAGTATAGGTATAGCTTAGGTATAGGACGTATATTGAGCTTACATCTTAAGCAATAAAATTGCGATTATTGTTAAATTTTAATTAAAATTTAATCACACAAATTTAACTTTTTTCCATTTCTGACACTGGTTTGCATCCATGTCTCTTAAGAAAGAGTTTGATGTATAGTTAGGGTTATGGTTAGGGTCATGTTTAGGGTTAGTAAGAAAGAGTTTGTTGTGTTTGATGTATATAATGCTCTATTTTCCTTAGGCTCTTTTAGGCGACCATCGTTAGTTACTCTGGTAGTCCAAGGAATGCAACTCATTCGTCTCAGGAACCCAATCTCTGTTGTTTTTTCAAGTTCTGCCTAGGGTTGATGGTCGATGACCATAATCATTGTCTAGAATAGTGCCTAGCAGATTAGGGGGACAGATGATTTATCTCTATTAGGTTGGAAAATCTGTCTAGTCAGCAGAAAATCGGCTGTTCTGTATTGCCTGAGAATTTTAATTTTATTGGGTATGAACCGTTGAATGTCGGTTAGACGATGTGGTAGAGGGTATTCAAGGGCTCAATAAGGCAGACGTGGATTTAAGAAAGGTCGACTTCATAACAGACACTGTTGGTTGGTTGCAGACTTGCCGCTATTGCAGCTGTGAAATGATAAAGAGTGATATAGGCGGGCAAAGTAAGCAATGTTATGTTAGCTAGACTTCGAGAACACTCTTTGTATTGTTGAAAGATGGACCAATAGAAGGTTAGTGTAGCAGACATTGTGGTATAGAAAAGTTGAAGATGTCAGCCATGGGAAGTGGATCTTTGCTGACGAATACTCAGATGATATTGAAACTATCCTAGGTGGAGCCACAGATTGCATTGCCATAAATGTTGTTATGACTGTTTCATTAGAGCTCATGTGCAACGAAGGTTTGGAGTTGTTAGTGGTGCTACATAGAAAAGTTGTGAAGCTATCTATGAAAGACAGAGACACTTTGTGTTAGAAAAAAAAAACCAAGAGTGTGAAGAGCTGGGTGATTAGTATGCATAAGTGCTTCTTTAGTGGATACTCTGGACTGATAAGTCGAAGCTTTCGGTAATGTAAAAGAGGGAAAGTGTTGACGTTGATGATTATGTCTTGTGAAATGTCTGTTCAGATAAAAGTTCAAGACTCGTTTGACTTAACTACAGAAGCAACATTTGTTCCTACTTTTTTTTTTTTTATAAGTTTACACGAGATATTTATAACTTTGGTCGAGATGTTTCATGGTTTGCCCAACACTTTCCCCCATTTGGTTAATACATTTTCTTACTTCGGTCAACATATTTCATAGTTTAGCCCATATATTTTTCCCTGTTGGTTAACAAATTTTCTTACTTTTCAGAAATTTGGTGTACGTTCTTCTTTACTTGGTGAATATTTTTCTCATTAGGTTAACACATTTTCCTAAGTTTTATAAGTTTTGTGTAACTTTTTTTCTTCGATTGGGCGATATTTTTCTCATTAGGTTAACACATTTTCCTAAGTTGTATAAGTTTTGTGTAACTTTTTTCTTCACTTGGGCGATATTTTTCTCATTACGTTAACACATTTTCCTCCTTTTCATAAGTATGCTTGAGATATTTCTCCACTGGGCCAATATTTTTCCCATTTGGTTAACACATTTTCCTAATGTTTATAAGTTTGGACGACATATTTATAAGATTAGTTGAAACATGTCTTTACTTGGACAATATTTTCCACATTTGGTTAACATATTTTCTTACTTCGGTCAACATATTTCATAGTTTAGCCCATATATTTTTCCCTGTTGGCTAACAAATTTTCTTACTTTTCAGAAGTTTGGTGTACGTTTTTCTTTACTTGGTCAATATTTTTCTCATTAGGTTAACACATTTTCCTAAGTTTTATAAGTTTTGTGTAAACTTTTTCTTCAATTGGGCGATATTTTTCTCATTAGGTTAACACATTTTCCTAAGTTTTATAAGTTATGTGTAAATTTTTTCTTCAATTGGGCGATATTTTTCTCCTTAGGTTAACACATTTTCCTAAGTTTTATAAGTTTTGTGTAACATTTTTCTTCAATTGGGCGATATTTTTTCATTAGGTTAACACATTTTCCTAAGGTTTATAAGTTTTTTGTATTTTTTTTCTTCACTTGGGCGATGTTTTTCTCATTAGGTTAACACATTTTCCTCCTTTTCATAAGTATGGTTGAGATATTTCTCCACTGGGCCAATATTTTTCCCACTTCGTTAACACATTTTCCTTATGTTTATAAGTTTGGACGACATATTTATAAGATTAGTTGAAACATGTCTTTACCTGGACAATATTTTTCACATTTGGCTAACATGGTTAGATGTCAGCCATGGGAAGTGGATCTTTGCTGACGAATACTCAGATGATATTGAAACTATCCTAGGTGGAGCCACAGATTGCATTGCCATAAATGTTGTTATGACTGTTTCATTAGAGCTCATGTGCAACGAAGGTTTGGAGTTGTTAGTGGTGCTACATAGAAAAGTTGTGAAGCTATCTATGAAAGACAGAGACACTTTGTGTTAGAAAAAAAAAAACCAAGAGTGTGAAGAGCTGGGTGATTAGTATGCATAAGTGCTTCTTTAGTGGATACTCTGGACTGATAAGTCGAAGCTTTCGGTAATGTAAAAGAGGGAAAGTGTTGACGTTGATGATTATGTCTTGTGAAATGTCTGTTCAGATAAAAGTTCAAGACTCGTTTGACTTAACTACAGAAGCAACATTTGTTCCTACTTTTTTTTTTTTTTATAAGTTTACACGAGATATTTGTAACTTTGGTCGAGATGTTTCATGGTTTGCCCAACACTTTCCCCCATTTGGTTAATACATTTTCTTACTTCGGTCAACATATTTCATAGTTTAGCCCATATATTTTTCCCTGTTGGTTAACAAATTTTCTTACTTTTCAGAAATTTGGTGTACGTTCTTCTTTACTTGGTCAATATTTTTCTCATTAGGTTAACACATTTTCCTAAGTTTTATAAGTTTTGTGTAACTTTTTTTCTTCGATTGGGCGATATTTTTCTCATTAGGTTAACACATTTTCCTAAGTTTTATAAGTTTTGTGTAACTTTTTTCTTCACTTGGGCGATATTTTTCTCATTAGGTTAACACATTTTCCTCCTTTTCATAAGTATGCTTGAGATATTTCTCCACTGGGCAAATATTTTTCCCATTTGGTTAACACATTTTCCTAATGTTTATAAGTTTGGACGACATATTTATAAGATTAGTTGAAACATGTCTTTACTTGGACAATATTTTCCACATTTGGTTAACATATTTTCTTACTTCGGTCAACATATTTCATAGTTTAGCCCATATATTTTTCCCTGTTGGCTAACAAATTTTCTTACTTTTCAGAAGTTTGGTGTACGTTTTTCTTTACTTGGTCAATATTTTTCTCATTAGGTTAACACATTTTCCTAAGTTTTATAAGTTTTGTGTAACTTTTTTCTTCAATTGGGCGATATTTTTCTCATTAGGTTAACAAATTTTCCTAAGTTTTATACGTTTTGTGTAACTTTTTTCTTCACTTGGACGATATTTTTCTCATTAGGTTAATACATTTTCCTCCTTTTCATAAGTATGGTTGAGATATTTCTCCACTGGGCCAATATTTTTCCCATTTGGTTAACACATTTTCCTAATGTTTATAAGTTTGGACGACATATTTATAAGATTAGTTGAAACATGTCTTTACTTGGACAATATTTTTCACATTTGGTTAACATATTTTCTTACTTCGGTCAACATATTTCATAGTTTAGCCCATATATTTTTCCCTTTTAGGTTAACAAATGTTCTTACTTTTCAGAAGTTTGGTGTACGTTTTTCTTTACTTGGTCAATATTTTTCTCATTAGGTTAACACATTTTCCTAAGTTTTATAAGTTTTGTGTAACTTTTTTCTTCAATTGGGCGATATTTTTCTCATTAGGTTAACACATTTTCCTAAGTTTTATAAGTTTTGTGTAACTTTTTTCTTCAATTGGGCGATATTTTTCTCCTTAGGTTAACACATTTTCCTAAGTTTTATAAGTTTTGTGTACCTTTTTTCTTCAATTGGGCGATATTTTTCTCATTAGGTTAACACATTTTCCTAAGTTGTATAAGTTTTTTGTAACTTTTTTCTTCACTTGGGCGATGTTTTTCTCATTAGGTTAACACATTTTCCTCCTTTTCATAAGTATGGTTGAGATATTTCTTCACTGGGCCGATATTTTTCCCATTTCGTTAACACATTTTCCTAATGTTTATAAGTTTGGACGACATATTTATAAGATTAGTTGAAACATGTCTTTACTTGGACAATATTTTTCACATTTGGTTAACATATTTTCTTACTTCGGTCAACATATTTCATAGTTTAGGCCATATATTTTTCCCTTTTTGGTTAACAAATGTTCTTACTTTTCAGAAGTTTGGTGTACGTTTTTCTTTACTTGGTCAATATTTTTCTCATTAGGTTAACACATTTTCCTAAGTTTTATAAGTTTTGTGTAACTTTTTTCTTCAATTGGGCGATATTTTTCTCATTAGGTTAACACATTTTCCTAAGTTTTATAAGTTATGTGTAAATTTTTTCTTCAATTGGGCGATATTTTTCTCCTTAGGTTAACACATTTTCCTAAGTTTTATAAGTTTTGTGTAACATTTTTCTTCAATTGGGCGATATTTTTTCATTAGGTTAACACATTTTCCTAAGGTTTATAAGTTTTTTGTATTTTTTTTCTTCACTTGGGCGATGTTTTTCTCATTAGGTTAACACATTTTCCTCCTTTTCATAAGTATGGTTGAGATATTTCTCCACTGGGCCAATATTTTTCCCACTTCGTTAACACATTTTCCTTATGTTTATAAGTTTGGACGACATATTTATAAGATTAGTTGAAACATGTCTTTACCTGGACAATATTTTTCACATTTGGTTAACATACTTTCTTACTTCGGTCAACATATTTCATAGTTTAGCCCATATATTGTTCCCTGTTGGTTAACAAATGTTCTTACTTTTCAGAAGTTTGGTGTACGTTTTTCTTTCCTTGGTCAATATTTTTCTCATTAGGTTAACACATTTTCCTATGTTTTATAAGTTTTGTGTAACTTGTTTCTTCAATTGGGCGATATTTTTCTCCTTAGGTTAACACATTTTCCTGAGTTTTATACGTTTTGTGTAACTTTTTTCTTCACTTGGGCGATATTTTTCTCATTAGGTTAACACATTTTCCTCCTTTTCATAAGTATGGTTGAGATATTTCTCCACTGGGCCAATATTTCTCCCTTTTGGATAACACATTTTCCTAATGTTTATAAGTTTGGACGACATATTTATAAGATTAGTTGAAACATGTCTTTACTTGGACAATATTTTTCACATTTGGTTAACATATTTTCTTACTTCGGTCAACATATTTCATAGTTTAGCCCATATATTTTTCCCTTTTTGGTTAACAAATGTTCTTACTTTTCAGAAGTTTGGTGTACGTTTTTCTTTACTTGGTCAATATTTTTCTCATTAGGTTAACACATTTTCCTAAGTTTTATAAGTTTTGTGTAACTTTTTTCTTCAATTGGGCGATATTTTTCTCATTAGGTTAACACATTTTTCTAAGTTTTTTAAGTTTTGTGTAACTTTTTTCTTCAATTGGGCGATATTTTTCTCCTTAGGTTAACACATTTTCCTAAGTTTTATAAGTTTTGTGTACCTTTTTTCTTCAATTGGGCGATATTTTTCTCATTAGTTTAACACATTTTCCTAAGTTTTATAAGATTTTTGTAACTTTTTTCTTCACTTGGGCGATGTTTTTCTCATTAGGTTAACACATTTTCCTCCTTTTCATAAGTATGGTTGAGATATTTCTCCACTGGGCCAATATTTTTCCCACTTCGTTAACTTATTTTCCTAATGTTTATAAGTTTGGACGACATATTTATAAGATTAGTTGAAACATGTCTTTACCTGGACAATATTTTTCACATTTGGTTAACATACTTTCTTACTTCGGTCAACATATTTCATAGTTTAGCCCATATATTGTTCCCTGTTGGTTAACAAATTTTCTTACTTTTCAGAAGTTTGGTGTACGTTTTTCTTTCCTTGGTCAATATTTTTCTCATTAGGTTAACACATTTTCCTATGTTTTATAAGTTTTGTGTAACTTTTTTCTTCAATTGGGCGATATTTTTCTCATTAGGTTAACACATTTTCCTAAGTTTTATAAGTTTTGTGTAACTTTTTTTCTTCAATTGGGCGATATTTTTCTCCTTAGGTTAACACATTTTCCTGAGTTTTATACGTTTTGTGTAACTTTTTTCTTCACTTGGGCGATATTTTTCTCATTAGGTTAACACATTTTCCTCCTTTTCATAAGTATGGTTGAGATATTTCTCCACTGGGCCAATATTTCTCCCTTTTGGATAACACATTTTCCTAATGTTTATAAGTTTGGACGACATATTTATAAGATTAGTTGAAACATGTCTTTACTTTGACAATATTTTTCACATTTGGTTAATAGTTTCCTACATTTTAAAAGTTTGGATGCGATATTTCTTTACTTGACCAATATTTTCCATCTTTGGCTAACAAATGTTCCTACTTTAGTCGACATATTTTCCTATTTTTTTAAAAAGTTTGGTCGAGATATTTCCTATTTTGGTCACCCTTTTTTATTTCCTATTTTGGTCACCCTTTTTAATTAATTTGGTTACCATTTTTCCTACTTTTTATAATGTTAGTCGAGACTTTTCTTATTTTGGCTAACTGTTTTGTCCGTTTGGCTAACAATTTTTTCCTACATTTTATAAGTTGGTCGAGATATTTCTGTATTTGGCCAACATTTTCATTACTTTGACTAGCCTTTTTCCTATTTCTTTTACGCTTGGTAGAGATATTTCTTATTCTGACCACGAGTTTTATAAGTTTGGCTAACAAATTTTACTATATTTTATATGGCTGGTCGATATATTTCTATATTTGGCCAACATTTTAATAATTTGGCTAACATTTTTTCTTATTTGACTGTTGGAATGGAACATAGAACCTGTACTTTTGTCTGGATGTGAAGCGAGGACAATGGGCAGACAAGTTAAAACCATCTAATGACACTGGGGCTGTGGATTCTGAGTGGGGAAAAATTAACTTGACAACCACATGAAACTCCCTCCAAATAATACAAGGCAACAGAACAATACATACAGCGTAGCAGACACAAAGACACTACACCAGCCCTGTAAGGCAACATACTCTGATAATGTATACATAACGGCCGCTCTCCAATACTACACACATTTATAAGTCGTAGTAAATGCGCATACACAAACATACAATACTTCCTAAAGTAGACTCTAACCAAGTTCGCAGTGCAGCTATATAGAGGCATGCCTATTGATCTGATATGAAATATGTTTGATTATTTTCACACCCGGATGTAATAGGCGACAACCAACATCACAGCTACGATGCGCTGACAGGGGTGACATGTATCACATAGTACACCATCCTTTTTCAAACCCCAATCGTTTTCACTGTCACAAGAATAACGAACTACTGATATTTAAGAACAGAGTGGCACTTGCTGATACTGTTTGTGATATCTCCTACTCATACCACCCGTTTTAACTGCATAAGGACACATACACCTAGCCCATAATCCCCAACCGCCACATATGAGAAAACTCGAGAGTAGTGCTATTGATTTTTATAGGATATTACAACAATAGGTGTTAAGCTCTTAATCCCCTTCCAACCTTAAATGAACCTTTATTAATATCGCGAACTATTTGCAGCCCTGAAGATATCAGTAATAGCAATAACCTGACTTGGTCATTACGATGACGATAATCCCCTGGATTAGCCGTTATGAAGATGAGTATTGATTTTTGGCAACACCTGTTGTGATTTTGAATCGTATTCTGATTTTTAAGTTATGTTATATTTTGTGACGCATAGGTACAAGTGTAAAATTTGATGCCTATGGTGTTCATCAGTGGTGGGACTTGTGGCTGCGGCGACACGGCCGGACAAAGCGACCCTGACCCGTATGATAAACTAGACACCCACACGTTGATGACTGGCAATTTTACCAACGACAAAGTACCAAGAGTCGAACCTGTCACTTCCACAGTGTCTGGGGTACCACCTAAACATACTCAGCAACCAGCACACCGCAGCTCCTTTTCTAAATATAGCCGGATTAATAACAACAGAGCTCTCCATCACAACTAAGTAACAAAAACATTATCAATATTTCTTCTACCACTAGACCTCCCCACTGGGATTCGAACCCGATGATAGTGTTCAGAAGCGTTTATCTAATTACTCATCCACTCACCCCACCCCTTAACAATGAATATCACAGGTCATACCCACTAAATGCAATAATACCGGTCATCTTTACTTTTTTAAGGTTTTCATTTTTAATCTGTATGATGATATTGTTTAAACCACTACGGCTCTCTACGGCTCACTAGTAACCGCTACCCACTCCTTAACACCGACTTTCGCTAAGCCATACCCATTAAAATCAATACTACTGGCCATTTGACATTTGTAAGGTTTTCATTTGAAGCTCTAAAAGGATATGATGATAGTGCTCGGAAGCATTTACCTAGCTACATCGCCACTCACCCATCCCTTAACAACTAACGCCACTAAGACCCGCCGACTACAACCCATGATAACAATAATCATTAAATTTTAATTTAAAAAAAAATAAAATTCTTCAAAAAGGGGAGGTAATATCACAAAAACAGACGATTTTTTTTACTCATGAGTTATGTCCCGCACCTGCTTCTTTGCGCTTACTAAAAAACGACAGCACCTACCGGCTCCTACCGCTTCTCCTTCTTTATTCTTAGTAAAATAGGTGCGCTCCTTCTCCAGGGGGGCTAGTAAGCAACATATAATACTACTGTATTATTCTGTTGTGATAATTCGGTCGCGTCCAGCGTGTGCCGCGTGGTCTAGTGGTTACAAACCCCGGATCACACGCAGTTCTCCGGGGTTTGTTTCCGGGTCCGGTCAGGGATATGCACTACTGACGAGCTAAAACGAGAGCGAAACTCCAGTCTAGTACTTCCGCATTGACGTGGATAGGCCTTTGGTTCATACCAGAATACGATCAGCATTGTCATTAGTGGGTTGTGGTCAATATTTAAATCTCAGATCCTGAAACAACCAAATAAATAAACATCTAACATACTCAAAAGTACTTGTACTAATGTGTATTCTCCCAGGCACGGCGTGGCTTTCCATGCGGGACGCTGTGTTGACCGTGTCACCGAATAGGCAATACCGTGGCATCTTGACTCCGACTACACCTGCCACAACAGGGCCTGAGTGGGTGCCAACACGAATCTGTAGAAGACATATGAACATATGACTGTGAAGTGGTAGAAAAAACATCGTGTTTAATTTATATTGTAGAAGATACATGAACACAAATATTACAACGTATTAAATTGATATTGTAGAAGACACATGAACACAAATATTACATCGTATTAAATTGATATTGTATAAGAAACATGAACATAAATATTACATCGTATTAAATTGATATTGTAGAAGACACATGAACACAAATGTTACATCGTATGATACTGATATTGTAGAAGAAATATGAGCATACATTTAACTATAGCTTTCAATCTTTATGTTGTCTAGTCTATCCTTTACTTCTATTAGCGCCAAATAATACCTGTGTGTTTATTTATGAACTGTCTTAGCGGCCTCATAGGGTCCCCCAAATGATAATATAATGCATCTAGGTCGTGATTCAGCACAGAACATTTCGACTCCCTGGGATTAGGCTCAGGCTGGTGAGTGGTGAGTGGCACCTTGCAGTCTTGACAGACCAAAGTATGTGAGTTGGAATGTGGCCAATATTCCATCACAATGCCTGGGCAGAGCTTCAGAGAAATATGTGGTGCCCAAACGACATGTTCCCTCTCTCGGCCTAATCTTGTGTTTTCCAGAGGAATGGGAAACCAATACGTCTGGCACAAGGTAGGCTTCAGACACTGGCGGCTCAGCGTCAAACCTCCGAGACCTCGCCTCCACGAGCAGATGGCGAGTGATAGCCAGACCCTGGAACCCAAGGGACCCGGCCTAGAGGCGTTCAGCCAAGTCCCACAGGTGAGGGCCTCGTACGCGTCCGGACCGTAAGGGCGCGTACTTCTGTCAATCACAAGTGTCCGGACCTGTGTAAATGGTGCACTATCGTCAGACTCCCCGCCTGACTTTAGCGGATCTCACATATCACTCATGAAAATAATGGTTATTTCCATTTGTCAGTTAATGAAAATATAGGCCAGATCACTGTAGTCATCAATTGACTTAGAGCCAAGCAAAAAGTAGGCTTGGACCAAACACGGTACACAATAAAATGAACATGTATTTATTATAAGGTACAATTCTGTTCACTGAGCATTGAAATTGAGGAGGATAGCACGAAACAAAACAAACAATCGGATGACACAAGTATGGCGATATATCGTCCTTATGTCCAATGGGAGGTCACATGTGGCCATTTATTGTCCTTCTGCACTTAATCAGTTAAGGAACAAGAAACATTAGACTGCATTCTAACTGTCTGGGTAGTTGGCAAAAAGTACCGCCTAGATATTGCCGGTAGATGATGTTCATCTCCAGCTAACAAAACTTAGAGACAAGTTAGTTGCAGGACCTTTGCATGACCACAGTATTTTATTTGGCTCCTTGTACTTGTGACACGACAGGTTTACATTCAGTAGTTTGCCATAGTTTTCTCTTCGACCGACGCTCATATCATTGTTAAAAATAAACGCAAGGCGGCCTACTTCCAAATCGCCTGCAGCTGATTTCGAACATGCTTTGTGGGATTGCGAATCTCGTTCACTACTCCTTCGCCACAAACGCAGAATTAACAAAACTAGATGATGAAATCATCATGTGTTATGCCGAGTGGCGCAGGGGATCAGGTTCCTACACAAAGATCTGTTCTCTGTGTTTTTGATCAGCTCGAATCATGTCTGTGGCACTCTGTAACACCATCTAGCATTTACTACCCCTGTCGATCACTGTCTCCAACCCGTTCGTGTTTCCTGGCTATCACAACTTTCTCCAAGTTCTCTCGTATCGTAACACGACATTGATTTCAACGCCCACATGAAGGATTTCCCACCTCAGTGTCACCACAGTGGCATCAGTGTCCGGTTGTCTGGACAAGTGATGTTTCCAGTTCCACACATGTTCAGCGTTTGTCTGATATTTTACCGATCCTTAAATGTGAATAGTCAATGAGAAAAGAAAACATAAAACACACACACGCACGTGCGCGCATACACACATACATGTGGAGAAAAGAGTGAGAATGATAAATATAGAGATCAGAGAGAGAGAGAGAGAGAGAGAGAGAGAGAGAGAGAGAGAGAGAGAGAGAGAGAGAGAGAGAGAGAGAGAGAGAGAGAGAGAGAGAGCGAAGAAGGAAAAGAGAGAGAAATAGAGAGAGAAGACAAGACAGACAGACAGGCAGGCAGGCAGACAGGCAGGCAGGCAGACAGACATAAGCAAATTCTCATATTCTCAAAACTTTTAAGATGTTAGTAGCAGTGACCACAGCAAGGACAAAGGACTGTAACCTGTAACGGCTGTCCGGTGTCCGGAGACAGAACATAGGCTGCCTGGTTGATCATGTCCATGGCAAAGTTGGCCACCAGCTGGGCGTGTTTGTCCGTGATGTCTGGAACACCGCTGACCACCATGTAAGCGTCTCCGATGGTCTCAACCTGTCAGAGGAAGATAAACAACAACACACACACACGATTACACTTCATTAACGCTTGTAATTTAAACTGTGTTTTGGTACACCGTCTATGTAGTGAACGGGTTCCACATTCGTACAATTCCTGTGACTACTCGTAAGTGTTTTAATTGTTTCAGATCAAGTATTATTCATGTCATATGGTAAATAACTGCAGTATGCACCTGGATAAATGCAGCGAAATATGCCAGGCAATAAATAGTGCAACATCTCATTTGTGGCTTCTGTGTTTAAGTTTACCAATACACTGCTGTGAATTTCAAAATAATACATTAATTATTGCACTATTTATTTTATTGCGTATTTGTCTGTTATAGAGGGAAATTAGACGTAGACAGTCAAAATTTTTTGGGCTTGTTATGAGAAGAAATGCATTGGAGAACTTGGTGACAACTGGCAAGATCGAAGGGAACATACCAAAGGGAAGACCAAGAAGTAAATACCTGGATGGCTTGGCCACATAGCATGGTCTAGGCAGGAACACTGAGCTGATCCACGACTCTGGTGATCGAGTGAAATGGCGAGTCATGACCGCCCAAGTTCTCCGGCATGGCACATGATGGATGGATGGAGTGCAGTACATTTTCCAGTTGTTTTAAAACTTCCTATCATGGCGTTGTTAAAATCGAAATGTCACTGCCACAGAAAAGTGCAGACAAAAACTAACGATGTCTGCAGCAAGAGAATAACGAGTGGTGCCTTTAATAAAGGATATATAGCAATGCAAGGGTTAGGTCAGGGTCGTGTGCGCCTATGAATATCTTCTTCTCCTTCTCCTCCTCTTCCACCATTGACCTCAGTGAAGTTTTGGGTGAACATAAAAAATGCATTGAAATTAGTGAAATAAAAGAATTTGTTCCCAGTATGAAAATAACACGTCTCATTTAACACTGCACCAAAATACACCATCCACCATAAACAACAAAACACGCGTCCTGTGTTTGGTTGCGTGAATAAAGTGTTCGTTGCTGTTGTTTTTCATGAATCTTTTGTTGTTGCAATTAACGTAAATTGCAAAGAATGCATTTAATTGCTTTTATAAGGGCATTCAGGTGACGTATTTAGTAAAAATCAATGTATGTTGAATTTTGGGAAATCAATTACAAAATTGCACAGAAACAACGATATTAAAACTAACAAAATATTTAATTAAGAGACCCCACCTGGAGCCATTGAGAGTTCGGATGGCGCAGTGGATAGTACGCTAGCCTAATGGCTTGCCGGTCGTAGATTAGAAGTCGCATTGGAGCGGATTATCAAAAGTGGCCTGAGCTCCCAATTCGATATAGCTTAAAATGGGTGCAAGGAAATGTCTTGGAAAGTAAAGGCGGTCGGCATGATATTATCACATCCCCTCTAGAGTGCCGATTGATCTATAAAATAAGGGGCTAGCACCATTTGTCTAGTACGACTTATGGCGTTTAAAAAGGGTCCGTTATGCTGATGACAATGATTTGATGGCTGAAAACAGCAATGCAGTTTACAAGAAATGATGGTCATAACCGCAACAGAAAACAGCCGTCTTTGTGCAAATTTTAAAAAAAATGAATAATAATTACAATGAAACAATTACTCCTTAAATATACTTTTTGTTTTTTGTTTTTTGTTCGCATATCCTTTACAGGACACCGCTGTCGACATCAACATCTTTCAGCTGATTGTTGATTTCTTGGCAAGATTACGCTCAGTAGTTTGTCATTAGTTTCTGAGCGACCGGCTCACATACTCCGTAAGTTACCGACGAGGAGAGAACCGCTACCGATTCTCGCGCACGTCACATTACTCACGAGAGTATACGGGATTTCGGAGAAAGTCGTGTAACACCTAGACCAGGGAGACGGCCTTAAATATACTAGGGGGCTTCAAATTAAAACCTTAAAAGTGTGATTGAAATTACAATAACCATGCCATTGTCTTGGAGCATGTTAATATTGTTGTTAAGGAGGTTAAGAGTGTTAAATACGTGACAACAATATGAAGAAGAAACACGGTAGCGTGATAAGGACAGTTTAACGATGGCCACCCCACTTTTGACACACACCAATGAGGAGCGGCGTTATATTATCCGGTGTTTGATCAGTGAAGTGGTGAAAATTATAGAAATTCATCTGCGAATGATGATCCAGTATGGTGATGCATGCCTGTCAGTCCAGAAAGTGTGTGAGTAGGAAGTTTCAAAACGGTGAGACTTCCGCAACAAACTGTTCACGACCGGGTCAGGCACACCGAGTAGTGACCCCAGAGTCGAATTTTCTGCAGCAATCAAGCACTTTATCAGCGCTGGGGAAATTGCACTGAACGGAATGGTGATTACATCGAAAAATGATACATGTGTTCTTTAATTTTTCAGAATATATACTCTCTCTCTCTCTCTCTCTCTCTCTCTCTCTCTCTCTCTCTCTCTCTCTCTCTCTCTCTCTCTCTCCCTCTCTCTCTCTCTGTCTGTGTCTCCGTGTCTCTCTGTCACACACACACATTTAAGGTTGTCACATGAATCCCCCTCCTAACATTGTATTTAATCGAACCAGTCTCATTCAAATGCACCTCTTCCCACCCCCATCGCACAGTATTAATAATTAATTGATAGGTTATATCATATAATAGTATGACAATAATGAGAGGTTTAGTTTGTGTGTGTGTATGTGTGAGTGTGTGTATATATGTGTATGTGTGTATGTGTGTGTGTGTGGCATGGGTTGAAGTCTGTTAAAAATAAAATACCTAACATGTGTGGGGGGGGGGGGGGACAATCAACCTACATATAACCCAAACCAGCCCACTTGTGCTGTGCTGCACCATGGCTTGGTTACATGCTAATATGTCTCTTAGCAGACGTGAATGTTCAGTTCCGGTCTTGGACATTCCCTTGGTTTCTCGGATTGAAGAGGGAAAGGCGAACTCTTTAGCACAGCCCCGGCGGAGACTGAACTGTGTTACCGGATCTGGGGGGAAATCTCTACACCAGCCTCAGTCCAATAGATGCAAGCTCGTCTGATGTCTCGGACCACCTGAACGCACTGTAACAGACTTAAGTGTTGAAAAGCAGTCTTCCTGGAGATTCCTAACCAGCAAACCAATTAATCAATCAACAATTAAACCAACGAACCAATCAATCAACAAACCAACCAACCAACCATCCCTCCAACCAACAAACCATCCACCCACCCAACCAATAAACCATCCAGTCAACCAACCAACCATACAACAAACCAACCACCTATCCAACCAACTATCCTAACAGCCATCCAAACAAAATACCAACCATCCAGCCAATCATCCAATCATCCAACCAACCAACCAACCAACCAAACAAACAACAAACAACCAACCAACTAACCAAGCAACCAACCAACCAACTAACCAACCAGCCAACCAACCAACCACATGTCTCACCTTGTATACAGAATGTTCGTTGGACTTCTGGTCAAACCGATGGTAGAGATCGTTCAGCATGGACACAACATCCAATGGTGCGCAAGCAGCAGCGATTTCCGTGAAATTGACAATGTCGCTGAAGAGAACTGTCACTCGGTCGAACTTTTCTGCAGATTGAATAATATACTCATGCTTTGTGCATACAGAGGCGTCATCAACACAGTCAGCATCGTCATTGCCATCGTCATAATTAATATCAACATAATCGTCGACATCATCGTCATCGTCGATGTTATCACTATCATCGACGTCATCATCATGGTAATTATCATCTCATCACCATCACCATCATCATCAGGTTTGGCCATGGGAATTCCAAGGGAAAATGGGGGGATCTTTTGAATAGTGTAGGGATGGAATGGGACGGGATGGGACAGACATAAATTACTAATGGATGGGACAGAGAAACAATGTCCCATGAGCAAGCCTACCAGGCTTGGCCATAGGAATGTTATTCCCATGGGAAAGTCTGTCAATATATGTGAACATGTCTTTAGTAAATACACTTGGACATCACAAACGTAACTTTATTAATTAACAATACAGAACATGAAGCGTGGGGCAGCTTTACTAAAGACAGCTACAGAAAAGAGAGAACTTTGCGGTGACAATCATTCATCAGAACGAAATTGATTATAAACATGTTTCTCTGGTATCTTGTGTTACTAACCAGCTTCAACTTCCTCTCCATTTCTCAACTGGTTGGCCACTTTCTCAGGAAGCATCTGATACAGCAGTTTCTCTGTTCTCTGCTTCTCCAGGGCCAGCTCACGGGATGTTCGTTTCAGTTCAGCTGTTGTTTCGTCCAGCTTCTTTCTGTGGACATATGGATGCGTTCAGTACATTTAAAGAATAAAGGCACAAGGAGGGAGAAGAAGGGCTAATGGCAAAAAGATCGTATAACTGGGCTTGATCCCAAATAGTTTGGACTGTCCCAAAGGGTTAGGGCCTGGCCACCGCTCGCCTCCTGCACGTGGGGGTGAGGTCACTGGGGTTTGATGCTGAGCTGCCAGCGTCTGCAGCCTATCTTGTTCCAGACGTACTGGTTATCCATTCCTCTGGATCAAACACGGCAAGGCCGAGAGAGGAAACATGTCGTTTGGACACCACATGCTCTCTGAAGCTCTGCCCAGGCATTGTGAGTTGGAATTTTGACCCAATTCCAACCCACATACTTTGGTTTGTCAAGACTGCAAGGTGCCACTCAAACATTGTTTTCATCAAAGCGTATCAGCGCACTAACTGATAGATTCTGCTGGCTGGAGATCGCGAGATGTGGAGAAACATGATTGCCCACGCAGACTTTCTGATGGTCATGATGATGCTGACTATGACGATGTACTGAGCATGAAGATGATGATGCTACAGATCATAAAGATGATGATGATACTGATCATGATGATGATGATACTGATAATACTGATACTGAAGATGGTTATGATGATACTGATCATGAAGATGATGATATTACTTTACGGCAAGTTATCAACCAAGATAAGACAGAATATATGGCAATTTCAAGAGAAGGAATGGCTATAAACTCTGGTCACATACAAATAGATAATGTGACCATTAAAAGAACGGAAACATAGAAATACCTGGGCAACCTTCAACTGCTCCAACATAATAAGGGAAGAAATACAAGCTAGAATAAACTCTGGAAATAAGATATACTATGCACTACAACATCTGCTAAAATCAAATGCGCTATCTCGTAACACCAAGATCACAATATACAAAACACTGATTAGACCAGTTGTGCTGTATGGCTCTGAAACCTGGAGTACAACTAAAGGAGACGAAGCCTTGTTATAAACTTTTGAGAACAAAGTCTTCAGACGCATCTTTGGGTTCATTAGGGATACACAAAGTGGAGAGTGAAAAAGAAGAAGCAACTGTTTAAGACCCCTCTAATCACTGGTATCATGAAGGCTAATAGACTGCAATGGTTGGGGCAAATAGAAAGAATGGAAGATAATAGGGAAACAAAACTCGCTTACACTCAAGAAATAAATGACCGTAGACCCCGATGTAGACCAAGAAGACGGCGGAGAGATATTATACATACAGACCTACAAGCACTTGAAATCAACGACTGGCAAGAGAGGGTCAACCAGAGAGACGAATGGAGATGGATTGTATCTGCAGCAAAGAACCTCAATGGCTCGGAATGCTGAAGAAGAA
Source organism: Cepaea nemoralis (assembly GCA_014155875.1). NCBI lineage: Eukaryota > Metazoa > Mollusca > Gastropoda > Stylommatophora > Helicidae > Cepaea > Cepaea nemoralis. Next base: position 51,744 of record JACEFZ010004227.1, on the reverse strand, counting down.
GAAGAAGAAGAAGAAGCTAATAATTAAACATAAACTCAATAATCAACATCACTTCAGTCGGAACATTCCTAGGCGTGTTCTCTTCTTCAACACTCAACGAAAAGTTCACAGGATGTCTGAACGGGTGCAGCCTGATATGAACGTCTGTCTACACTGGTCTTTACAAACTTAGTGTCGACCAGAACCTCTGCTCACTCCCCAAAGAATCAGCCTCTCCACACGTGGGTTCTTTGTTTTGCTGCACTAAACATTCAATCCTAGAGAGTCTTCATCGCCTCATTCATGCCATAATCTACTCGCTGCCCAAAAGGTGCTACAGCAGTCAGTCTACCAGCAGGTAATAATACAATTGTAAACTAAAGTCACGGCCACGGAAGTGGAAATCCAGCAACTAATTCAGGACAAAGCTCACTCGGGTGATGTGATTATCTACACAGATGGTTCAGTGTCAAGAGGGGAGAGAAGTGGCTGGGGGTTCATAGCCAAAGCTAATGGTCGATGTTTGGGGCAGGAGTGCCTGGCATATGATACCACAGCATCCAGCTTAAGAATGGAGGTGGAGGTAGTCACTGCGGCTCTCCGCTGGATGGAGAATACGACACACACGCACACATCGTGATTGTAACTGACTCAGAAAGCATGCTGACGAGGGTGAGGACGGGCAGGCTTCGTGTGGAGTGGTTTGCTTCGCTTCGGAGGTCACGGGTATCAAGCATCGCCTGGATCTTTTCTTCGGGGCATGCCGGTGTGCTGGGAAATGAACAGGCGGACAGATTGGCTGGCTCTGCAGAACTTGGTGGAGTATTGATACATGACAAGGCAGATGTGGTTGCGGCCTTGTGGGAGCACGTGCACACCTCGGAGGAGCAAATGGATTACCATGGTCTGGCAAGAATGAGACAGCGAGGAGTGACGAGGGGATCTGGCCGACGCTCAACGCTCAGAGGAAAGGCGAGACGGACTTATAATCAGATTGCTACTGGTACTATTAGTGTTGGAACTCTTCGCTGGATACTGAGGATGGGGACGGAGCACTTATGGGAATGCCCCGAATGCTGTGATGTCGATTCCTAAATCAATCAATCAATCAATCAATCAATCAATCAATCAATCAATCAATCAATCATTGTAAACTAAAGTAACATTAAAACAACCCCTGCAGTTTCCGCTGTTGGGGTGTGGAGTGTTGCGGCTTTACATACACTAGTAAAGCAGTTAAGTTTTACACGCCTTAAGGCTCATCGGGCGTTGGAAACTAGACCCATCTGTTAAATGACCAATCGGTCAGTACTCGAGGAACTATGTGGTCATCGATATCACACCAGTGGCCTGAGATGAGGTGTGTTGAGTCAAGAACCAACATCACATCCCTAGGGACATTCCTATACGTGTTCTGTCCTCATATTCAACAGCCAGCGAAGAGTCCCAATACGAATGGAACCAGTAGCGATTTGATTATGTGTCCGTCTGGCCTTTCCTTGGAGTTTTGAGTGTCGGCCAGATCCTCTGGTCACTATTCAGCCCCATTCTTTTTAAGCCGCGATGATCTGTCTGTTCGTCTGCACTATACTCCGATTCGGTCGCCTTTACTTCCCAAGGCATTTCTTGGTATTAATTTTATACTGGCTCCACCGGGAGACCTGTTCAATTTTATACTGGCTCCACCTGGAAGCCTAGGTCAATTTTACACTTGCTCCACCTGGAAGCCTAGGTCAATTGTATACTGGCTCCACATGGGAGCCCA
>JACEFZ010004227.1:0-45000 GCA_014155875.1 Cepaea nemoralis | reverse complement strand
GTGATTTCTTTGCAAAGTTTACATTCAGTTGTTTGCCATTGCCTTCTAAGCGTTTCTGAACGGCCAGCACTCATACCGTTGTATAAAAAATCAACGCAAAGCAGGTCAGTGCATAACCGCCCACAGCTGTGTTTTGAACGCGGTATGCGGGATAACGAATTGCTTCCAAAACTCCTTCGCCACAGAGCCGGTATTCAAAGGTAATGATGAAAAGGTGAATGATCAATAGCGGCATTTCGTTGGTTAAAGAGAACTACTGCAACACACGCTGTATTCATTACGGATTCAAAGAGTATGCTTAGCAAGGTGGAGAAAGGTATGTTTCGTGTGGAATGGCTATCTTCGCTTCAGAGGTCACTGATTGTGGGAACTGTATGGATATTTTTGCCCTGGCCATGCGGGGGTGTGGGGAGGGGGTGGGAATGAACAGGCTGAAAGGCTGACATGGAATGCACCTTTTGGTGGTAGATTGTCTATGGGCAAGGCGGGGGGGGGGGGGGGGGGGAGTGGTCGTGCGTTTGTGGGATCAGGTGGAGAAGGTCGGGGAACAGACTGAGAACACGTATGTGGAAAGAATGAGATTGCGGAGGGTTGGTAGGGGTTCTGGAAGAATCTGAAAACTGAGAGGGAAGACCAGGAGAACTTTTAATCAGATAGCTGTGGGAACGATTAGTAGTATGACTCTTCGCTGGCTGATGAACGAGGGGACGGAGCACGTATGGGAATGTCCTGAGTGCAGTGATGTCGGTTCTTAACTCAACTCAACTCAACAGTTGAATGATCAGTGGTTGGTACATTGTCTTCCGACCAGAATTGCATCAAACGTGTTTCCAGCTTTATAAGATTGGTACATTTTCCCATGTACGAGTAATCCAATACCAGTAAATAAGATAAGTTATTGATAAACAGACGAATAAATCGATCAATTAATGTTAGCTAATCAGAACCAATGTTTAAAACACATATTCACTGCAGTCTAATAAATGTAACTTTGACGAGCGCGGGTGTCGCGGTAGCAAAGTGCCTTGCACGCTTTCCCATTGACCCGAGGGCAAGAGTTCGAATCCCCAGTGGGACGAAGATTGTTTTTCTTTGAACTGGGCTCCCAGGTCGACCCAGCCTAATGTGAGTACCGTGAAATTGCCTGGGAGTAAAAGCGATCAACGTAAAATTGATAATGTCACTAATCGAGTGCCGATTGGTCTAAAGGCGATCAACGTAAAATTGATAATGTCACTAATCGAGTGCCGATTGGTCTAAAGGCGATCAACGTAAAATTGATAATGACACTAAACGAGTGCCGATTGGTCTAAAGGCGATCAACGTAAAATTGATAATGCCACTAATCGAGTGCCGATTGGTCTGAAATATCAGGTTAGCTTCACATACCAAATAAGCCTGATGACATGAAAAGAGGCCCTTTACCTAGACCTTTTGAAAGTGCCTCTTATAAACTCTTAAAAAATTCTTATAAAAACCATACTGGAGGGTAAAATTGAAAGCAAGCGAGGAAGAGGTAGACAACGATACAAGTGGAAAGATAACATGAAGAGATGGACGAACAGCAATCTGACAGAATGTACAGTCAAGGCGACGACAGACTGTGTTGGGGATCCATTGCTGCCAACCTTCATTGTAGTTAATTTTGTTGTATATACTTTACGCCCACAGCTGTGTTTCCAACGCAGTATGCGGGATTATGAATTGCGTCTGTAAACTCTTCGCCAAAGGGCCGGTCATTGTAGAGACGGCACCTAATTGATTAATTGATTGATTTATTGATTAATTGATTGATTGAGAATTAACTCAAAGCGTAACCATATATTATTGATTGTAAATTAATGGGAATTATTAGTATATTTCGCTAATTTATTAAACAAATCAATCTGATAACTTGGCCGCCTTAAAAACCATAGCACATACCGCCCGCGGAGCGTGAAGAATTCGTCTTTCACATATTCTAGACCAGTGATTCTCAACCTTTTTTGGCCCAAGCTCCCCTTTACCATATGTTCAGAACGTCATCCCCCCCCCCACCCCACTTTCAAATTTCCTCCCTATAGATACCCCCTCCACCCTTACACAGTATACATAAAAATGGAAGCTAAATTTAATAAACAAGTCTAGACATCTACATAAAACGTGATTTGTGGGTCTACTTACGTTATAAAACGAATTTCATTAGGGTGAGAAGTACAGAACCGTAAAATTTAGAGGGAAAAACAATATTAAGTAACTGGTTCTTGTATTAATGCGATCTTGAAATAATCTTAATTCCATCTGGAAACCCTAAAATTCCTGATAGGGGGGGGGGGGGGGGGAAGGGGGGAAATTCCTCACCGGTTGAGAATCACTGTTCTAGACCATATGATAATGAGAATGAGTGGCCAGTTTGTATTCACGCTTCCTTTCCTTTCTAGAATGAATGAATTATCAAAAACAAGAAGAAGAAAAGGTAAGCTTTACTAAAACACAATCACAAGTAACAAACCGGACGTTGCGGCCAAATCTTTCATCAGCACGCAAACAAGAAACCAAACACCAATACCAATACAACTACATGAAAAAAATCTATATATATATATATATATATATATATATGTGTGTGTGTGCGCGCGCGCGCGTGCGTGCGTGCGTGCATGTGTTTCCTCATCTGTTTCCTTGTTATGGATTTGACACGTGTGTGATTAGAATATCGCGTCTATGGTTTTCTTCCTATGCAATTCTGAAAATGATCTTGCACCTATTTTAAGAATCTAGGTCCTTATTGGATATTGAATCCGACCATCCTGTGATCTCCAAAATAAAAGTACTCGAAAAATGTCCATCTGCTTCAACCAGCTCGATCCTCGCTGGTTATACTTGAAATATTAATGGCTTGTCTCCTTATCGACTTTGATCGTTGCCATTTTTCCCCCATCCATTTCGTATTTCTGAGACGTGATATTTTTTGGCTGGATGACTTCATTGTTCAGAGCTTTCAGAATTGTCAGTATTTTTCTATTACTTCTTCGTCCACAGTGTGCGTATAATTTTTCTATAAAATTTCATATTTCAATTAAATGATTCTTCTTCTTTTTCTCCTTCTCATTCCTCTGCTGATACTGCTTCTACTTCCTCTTCTTCCTATTTCCCATCGTCCCCCTCTTCTTCCTCCTCGTCCTCTTCTTCTTTTTCTCTTCTTCTTCTTTTTCTCCCTGCAGGCGTTTGTTAACGTCTTTGTCAGCAACTCACTTGCGACAGGCATACAAGGATTCCCTTCTTTTACACTACACGAAAGTAACAACTCGTGTTGTTTGCAAAAGGATACATGTTTATTCGGAGCTGATCAACAATAGCTCCATGAGCGAAATACCACAACGGTATTGAACATAGAATGTGATGACGATAAGATGGAATGAGGAGATGATATACACATTAAACTACTGAAGCTAAGCTAGACTATATAACTATTATACTGCCCTTAATACTACAAAGTATCCCTAGCGGATACACGTCTGATTTCTACGCCGTCTGCTGTCTGTCTCAGCTCGCTGAGCGTGGCGTGTTCAGCCACAAGCAATTAGCTCAGCGTGCGTTTCGCTAGTTTACGTGCTGGGCACTGGGCTGTGTTGACCAGAGTTACTAGGTCCTTCCTCGTGCATTGGGTTCCCCAGACTCTTGGGTAACCTCGCTCAACTGCACTGGTTGCCCTCCTTGTTGACACAAGGGTGTCCCGTTATCGCTATTTATAGCGCTAGTGTCTCTCCTGTCTGGTGTCCTATCTTGTTACGTCACTCGCCCTCTTCCTAAGCTCTATTTTAGCTCTCCTTAGCTTAGAGCTATCTCTTCATGTCTTCTTCCTATTTCCCATCGTCCTCCTCTTCTTCCTCCTCGTCCTCTTCTTCTTTTTCTCTTCTTCTACTTTTTCTCCCTGCTGGCGTTTGTTAACGTCTTTCGGCATTTAAACGATTTAAGTGTGATGAAAACTCGTGTCTCTAATGAGAGACACGAGTTTCCATCACACTTAAATCGCTTAAACGCCGGAAAGGTGTTAACAAACAATTTCTGGTGCTGGACAAAGTCGAAGGTCTTATTGTAGTCTATGAAACAGAAACGACGATCTACGTTGTTCTCTCCATATTTCTCAAAGATGTTTCTCGAATTAACGAATTGATCCCTGATTCGTCTACCTTGTTTGAAGTATGCCCGTACTTCATTTACTTCACATTCAAACCTTTATATAAACGGGGGTCTTCGTGGCCGAGTGGTCAAGCCGCCTTCCTCGTTCTCCAAGTGTCTTGGGTTCGTTTTCGGATTCCGGCATTCGATTTAGGAGTGCAGCGTTTTTCGGAGATCCCTCTGGAGTCGTCGCTGAATTCGTGCTCTGTGAGACTCTTTCGATAGACCGTTCTGCGGAATGAGACCGAGCCATAAGAGATGAAACCCGGGGTAAAGAAAATCGATCTTTACGCCAAAATCCTTTCTGTCTTGTTCTTGATTATTGAGCGTTAACTTAGTTGACAGGGAGCTTCGCTGATAATGTTATAATCTCGGTTGGACGAGAGTTAGGCTCCTGGGAACGTCGTCTCGCTAAGCCACGGTGAGACTGACTACCTAATCTCCTGTGAACTCAAGCATACAAAATATACTGGTCTTATCACATCACAAACTTAAAACGGGTTCTTGTTTCGGAAGTTTCTTTATCATCTGTCGCAAAAGGAAATTGTTGACATGGGAGATAACAGCTCTGAAGTCACAATGTCATACTAAAATTTATAGCAAATGTGAAATGGAAGGGTAGACTAGATGGCTTCAAGAAAACGGAAGAGTTCCAAGAATAAAGAGCTGTCTACAATCAAGAAGCAAGGACGCAACGACGAAAGGGTTTAAGACCCATTAGGGCTATCCAAGGGGCGTCACTCAAACATATCTATGTGCACAGCAATGTATCCTCGATGTTCTGTTTTATCCTTATGATGGGCACCTTTGAAAATCCCTCCAGATTTGCTCACACATAACCCTCTTATATTCTCTTCTCTTTAAAAAAAAAAAATCCGCAAAACAAAAGAGGAAAATGAAACGTGCAGATTACAATTTTGAAAGAGGATTGAGATATCTAAAACCTGGAAACTAAATGGCTTGTATATTCTCTGGGATGGAGTATGTTTTATCTGTGAGAAAGGGCCGTCTACATTCTACTAACCATAGAATGCTTGCTTTTGAATCATATCGACAAAGATGAGAAGCAGTTTAAAAATATGTTGTATGTCCTTTGCAGGATGTTACGATCAATCACAACGCCAGATTGAATTTCCAGGCATATATCTATATTGCCTGGAGATAATAATGCAGTAGAAATCGACCGGAGGATCTGGCCGATACTCAGTACACCCAGGAAAGGCCAGACGGACACATAATCGAACTGCCACTGATACCATTAGTTTTAGGGGCCATAGCTGGTTGATGAAGATGAGGACGGAATATCCAGAGTGATGTAATGTCGGTTCTTAACTCAACACATCTTAGCCTAGCTCAACTCACTTCCCCACAGTACTCAGGTTAAGACAGGTGGCTTGGACACCAGAAACAGGTACCTAGCATCGACAATACAGACGTGCATATTTTCTTATTTGGCACCTTTCATAACTGGACTTCTGCGCCGACTTCCTAGCAACGTAATATGTGTAAATTCCTAGCAACAAAGTATGTGGAAAGTCCTAGCAACGAAGTATGTGGAATGTCCTAGCAACGAAGTATGTGGAATGTCCTAGCAACAAAGTATGTGGAATGTCCTAGAAACGAAGTATGTGGAATGTCCTAGCAACGTAGTATGTGGAAAGTCCTAGCAACGAAGTATGTGTAATGTCCTAGCAACGTAGTATGTGGAATGTCCTAGCAACAAAGTATGTGGAATGTCCTAGCAACGAAGTATGTGGAATGTCCTAGCAACGTAGTGTGTGGAATGTCCTAGCAACGTAGTATGTGTAATGTCCTAGCAACGAAGTATGTGTAATGTCCTAGATGTTTTAATGTTATTACATTTTCTAATGTCATTTGTTTCTTTAGATAACTTTGGGTTGTTTCCGAAGAAGACTGATTATTATCATCGAAACGTCTATTCGTTGTGTCGTAGCAAAACTAATGATTTTATTTTGTTTTATCCTCATTAATGTTTTTCCTCCCTATTATTTACTTTTGCCGTATTAGAGTTCCTTGTGTCTATGTTTATTATCTCTCACTTTTTTTTCCGCAGGAGTTACACGTGTCTTGTTATTTTCTATTCACACACAGATATTTGAACATTCTGGGTCATCTCCTTTGCAGGATACGGCGTTTACATTCTGTACCCGGACAGAATCTCCCCCGAGTGTTCGGTGATTTTTGTCTTGCAAACTGCCCCGACAATGAAGCGGAGACCGTTGTAACAGGAACTGACAAGCAAGTGCTACACCAGTAGTTGCGCATTGTGGGGCAAAAGCCGTGTGATGTAGTGATATTAAGTGATGTCTTGTCTGTCCCTGGGGAGCCACGGTAGCAGTGCAGCTAGCATACTTGTCTGCTGGTCAGATGGTCATGTTCGAATCCCTACCGAGGTGAATTAGTAAACACTGACCCCTGGGCTCGCAGGTCGACCAAGCTTTGACATGGATACCAGAAAATATCCTGGGGAAATAAAGTCCAACGGCATGAAGTTTACCACAATACCCGTCGAATGCCGATTACTCTATAAAAATATCGGGACGGGACCATGTACTCTATACGCCTCCAAACGCAATACGGGTCCTTTATTTTACTCTTACTCGTGTGTCCTTGAGTCGCTGAAAAATCATCATCATGTGCCATGCCCATAAGCATATCGGCATAACATTACAATGAGTTCTTGAGCACAGCAACCTTGTGGGGCATGAGAAGACGACCAATAGATCTGCTGAAGCAGAAGCCGCAAAACAGCAAAGACCTGCCAATATGAGAACAGTCTAACGGATTCTCAGAAATAGCACAATAGGAGTCTCGCTCTGTGGCCAAGGGTTTACGAATGTGATTCGTTATCTCACATAAGGAGTTCGAAACACAGCAGCTAGCGATTTTAAAGCAGACCGCCCCGTGTTGGTTTACATGCAATGGTATGAGTGCTGGTCGTTCAGAAAGCAATGGCAAACTACCGAACGTATTTTTGCCCAGGAATCACAAACAGCCAAAGAATGCTGGAGTTTACTGCTACGTCCTGTAAAAGATATTTAAGTACATTTTTTATTTTTAATAGATGAACAAAGGGAACAACCAACCGAACTATTTTTAATGAAATGTCCAAATAAAACGCCAACGACAACATCACTTGCCTTAACAGAACAGAAGTAAACATCCTGAGGCTATATTCCCCCCAGCTTCGAATGCAGTATGCTAAAATCAATAGCCATCTTAATCGTATCTGTCCCCGACACGCAGCCCTGTGCAGACGATGCTGCCATCTTATGGGATCACTGAACGCTTTTTCTTCACACGACGTGCATTTTCAAACATAAGAGGAAAAGCAAACCCCAGTGTCTCGAATAGTTATTAACTCATCAGCGAAAAAATAAAACATCGGTTTTCGTCGATAATATGACCGAAAACAATCGATGAAATCCGAAACCGACGAAAACCGAGGCAATTATTTCCATATGAATGAATTTAAATCTAATACACTCCAAAATACATACCAAAAACACATTTTATAGAGAATAAATAGTGTTTAATACTATGTTTCGGCCCAAGACTAATCCGTACGCGCACCTTCGCCGTGCCTATAACACTGTGTATGCCAGTGAGCCTCTTGAATTGTTCAAACCATCCTCTACTGGCCTTAAAAACCAGTAAGTACACTAGCACTCGTCCCAGGCATTTTCTTAATGAGACTAGAATACAACAGTTTGGCCATTTCACATATGATTGCCTCCGAAACAGTCTCGCCATCTAACTGGCTTCGATTTATCCAAATTAATACTAACCATTCGACACCTTCAAGTGATGCTCACACAACGAAAATCAACGCCAAACTGAGCAGAAGAAGCGTGGGTCCCTTTATTTTCACACAATTAGCAGCGAGGTCATGTGGGCACGCCAACGAAATCTGAGGCAACCGACGAAAGCCGAGACACATTTTTCGCGGAAACAATCGACGAAAACCGAAACCGACGATAAACGAAGGCAACGAAAACTAAGGTGTTACTAATTTCCATGATGGGCGAATTCGGCGTTTTATGATCTGTCGACTGCACAGGGATTCCTGAAGACTGATTAACTCTCTTTTCTGCCTACACTGGTATATGTTCGGCTACTCTATTTAATTGTCTTTCCGTTCTACTTATGTAAGTCGCTTGGCACTCACACTTGATAAATGCAGTTTGATTTAGTGTACGGAGACAATGGTTCTTTCACAGGTGGCTTAGGTATCGAGGTCCTATTGTGTTATTTGCAATTATAAACAACCTGCATTTTCGAATACTGTATTGTACCAACAATAATCGATCGTTACTAACTCACTCTATAGGTCGCAGGAACAACTGCATGAGACCTGCGCCTTCATAACAATGGTACTAGGTTGCTAAAAGCAGACAGCTCAGCAGGTTTAGCGTCAACGACAGCAACAACTGCATATACTTTACTTCTTCTCTCCAATGTAATTATTACATTAACGTTCTCGATCCCATTTGTTTCTGTAACTTCTGCACGAAAATGTTATTTTATACAGGGCATTTGTAAAGTCTCACTACGCATTGTATGTAGAACAAATTTGAAACATGAAATACATGGTGTCATAAAAATGTGCTGTCGTCCGCTGGAGTAATTCTTTGCACTCCAAACAGAATGGTGTTATCAAAGGAAGAAAGAATGTTTCAAATTTGTTCTAAATGCAAAGTGTAGTGAGACCTACATACCCGGTATTTACTACGTTAGGCATAACTGGAGCAGACACATCTTGCAGAACAAAGTGCGCCAAGAAGAAGAAATAAAACGACATTCTCCAAGATACGAACTTCGATGAAGATTGACTCATAAACAGTATCTTATCTTGGAAACTGAAATAATTTGGTCATATTAAATGCCGCAAAGGTTTGCGAAGAGCAATACTGGTTTGGTTTGGTTTGCAAAGGATCACTTCCATTGCACAGGGATATCTTCATAATTGCTCCTGTCTCCTCCCATAGATCTCACCTAGAGAATTTCAGCACAGCGTACGAACTCTGTAGCAAAATGGCGGATTCAAATGCGTACAGCAGAATCACAACTGCTATGATTGCTTTCGTGAGCAGCCTTTCTAATTTAGAAACGTTGCCTTGGCAGCGGTTTATTAGGCCTGCTCTTTCTGATGTCCAGATGTTAAGGGATGTTTTATATGCTCACGGATTCTCCCAGTTTTGCCCTTTTCTGAGAAGGCTAGACGTTTAATCTACCACCCCAGAATTAAGAGTCAATATAACACCCTTTTTCTTACTTTTGTGATAAGGCAGGGTTAACCCCGTAAGACGAACCAGGTCTGCTTGAGTCAGAGGCGGACGCTGTAAGCTCTGTTCTATTTTGTCTCCGATAGGATGGTAGGCATGTTTCTTGGAAGAACGGGCTAGCGTTTACCAGCGTGAAGATGGGTATTGGACGATGGCAACACTTTAGGCATGACAATGAATGAGGCAAGGGAACTTGCAAAGGACCGAGAATCTTTTGGGCTGGCCGATTCATAAACTAATTCTTCCTTCTTTACGCAGACTAGAACACGATTAATACTTCCTTTTTTACCCAGGCTAGATCACGGTTCATACTTACTTTATTCTTTAACCCAGCCTAGATCAAGGTTAATATTTCTCTTTTCAAGCAGACTATATCACAGTTAATACTTCACTCTTTACCCACACTTTATAACAGGTAATACTTCTCTATTTACTCAGACTATGTTACTGTTATTAATACTTCACTCTTTACCCAGACTATATCACAGGTAATACTTCTCTCTTTACCCAGACTATGTTACAGTTAATACTTCTCTCTTTACCCAGACTATATCACAGGTAATACTTCTCTCTTTACCCAGACTATGTTACAGTTAATACTTCTCTCTTTACCCAGACTATGTTACAGTTAATACTTCTCTCTTTACCCAGACTATATCACAGTTAATACTTCTCTCTTTACCCAGACTATATCACAGGTAATACTTCTCTCTTTACGCAGACTATGTTACAGTTAATACTTCTCTCTTTACCCAGACTATATCACAGGTAATACTTCTCTCTTTACCCAGACAATGTTACAGTTAATACTTCTCTCTTTACCCAGACTATGTTACAGTTAATACTTCTCTCTTTACCCAGACTATATCACAGTTAATACTTCTCTCTTTACCCAGACTATGTTACAGTTAATACTTCTCTCTTTACCCAGACTATATGACAGGTAATACTTCTCTCTTTACCCAGACTATATCACAGTTAATACTTCCCTCTTTACCCAGACTATGTTATAGTTGATACTTCTCTCTTTACCCAGACTTTATCACAGGTAATACTTCTCTCTTTATCCAAACTGTATCACAGTTTATACATCTCTCTTTACCAGAATATACTACAGTTAATACTTCCCTCTTTACCCATATTATATCACAGTTAATACTTCTTTCTTTACCCAGACAATGTTACAGTTAATACTTTCTTCTTTACCCAAACTAGATTACGGTCAATACTTCCCTATTTACCCAGACTATATCACGGTTGATACTTCCTTCTCTTCAGGATGCACCACGTGGAGATGAACAGAGGTCTTGGTCAGTATAAACTTTGACCCTGGCAAACCAGCTCTTCTACGTTCTCAATATATAGTAAAAGTAAGGTGCACTTTTACACACATTGACACAGACTCTGTATATGGTGCTAGCCCCATATTTTGTACAGACCATTCAGCATTCAAGGATTAATGTGCTCAATACCACCCCGGCAGCCTCTACTTAGAGTAGGGGATGTGTGGTGGTTGGGGGAAGTATGTGTGGGTGGTGATGGTGTGTGGGTGGGAGATGTGTGCGTGGATGGGGAATGTGTGGGTGAGGGTGTGTGAGTGGTTTAGGGATGTGTATGTGGATGAGGGATGTGTATGTGTCGGGGTGGGATGCGTGAGTGGGTGGAGGATGTGTGTGGGTAGGGATATTGTGATCGAGAGATGTTTGGTTGGGGGTGGGTGGGTGGGGGTGTGTGGGTGCGTAGTGGAGGATGTGTGCGTGAGTGAGTGTGTGTTGGTGGACGGGTGGGGAATGTGTGTGTGGGTGGGGAGAGATGTGTGGTGTGTTGGTTGGGGATATTGTGTGGGTGGGGTATATGTGTGTGGGTGGAGGATTGTTGTGGTGTGTGGGTGGGGTATGTGGGGTGGATGGGTAAGGGTATCTGTGTGGATGTGGGTGAGAATATTGTGTGGTATGTGGGTGGGGGATATCTGTTGTGGTGTGTAGGTGGGGATGTGTGGTGGTATGTGGGTGTGGGATGTGTTGGTGAGGGATATGTGTGTGTGTGGTGTGTGGGTTGGGAATTTTGCGTGGTAGGGGGTGTATGTGATGTACGGGTGGGGGATTGTGTGGTGGGGGATTGGGTTAAGGCATGTGTGGGTGGGTGGAGGATGTATGTGTGGGTGGTGGGGTGTGTCTGAGTGGATTGTGGATGTATGGGTGGTTAGGGAGATGTGTGTGTGTGGGGGGTATGGAGATGTCAGTTGGTGGGGATGTGTGTGTATGATTTGGGGATGTATGAGTGGATGTGCGATGTGTGGGTTGGTGGGGGATTGCGTGCGTGGGTGGGGAATATGTGGTCGATGGAGATGTGGCTGGGGGATGGGTGGTTTGAGGTGTGGGTGGGGAGAGGATGTGTGGGTTAGGATGTGTGTGTGGGTGGGCGTGAGATGTGTGGGTTGGTGGGGGAATGTTTGTGGGTGGCGAGTGTGTTTTGGTTGGGGGAACAGGTGAGGGCAGTGTGTGTGGGTGGGGGATGTGCGGGAGGGGATGGGTCGGTTGGTGAGGTATGTATGTGTCCCTTGGTGTGCGTGTGTGTGGGTAGGTGGGGGTGTGTGTGTGGGTGGGGTGATGTATGGGTAGGTGGGAGATGGGCCTCATAACATGATAATTTGCCTTGTTTATGTTTACAACATTCATTTCACAATGTTTATCTTTCTTCCTATGTAAATGTATAATGCTCTTGATGAACGAAAGACGAGTGATTGGAAGGGCCGAATGTAAGACGGGTCTGCGTGCCCAATTTGTGACCCTTTTAAAATAAAGTTGATTTGATTTGATTTGAGTTACTTCTCAAGACATTGTCCTCTTGAAATATAAAGCGTGAAATCTGCACCAGCTTGGACAAGAAAGAGTTAAATTGCCTGAGGGTTTTCCCCATTTTTGATGCGCGGTGTTTCTCGCGCAATTTGCCGCGGGAAACTTGATAACTTATTGTGGCGGGCCGATTATGTCCCACAGGCCTAGTTTGGAAACCTCTTTTGTAGAAAACTGGGTCGGATAAGTTATTTCCTTTTAAAAATCACACCCACACTTAAAAAAGAGAATGCACATTAAAAGGAATTATAACTAGGACAAAATGAAACAAAAGAAATGTTTTATAAAAAAAATATCCAGCCATAAATACTGGTTTCTCGTCTGTGAAGAATTAATTAGCATGGCAGTTAAGAATGTTCCAGTGAGTAACTTAATGCAACTGGTACGAGATGCTAAAAATATACATGAGATAAATGTACCTCAAGACGATAACAAGCTGTTGGCATTACTGTAAATGTATCTCTATAACTATAATTTACAACCGACAATCCACTAACGAGTGCCTAGTGTCAGATGTAGACATTCAAAATAAGTGGGTTAGGATAAAACTGCCCTCTATCATGGCCCATAACTCGTGACGACTTTGTTGCGTGATATAAAGGGCAGGTAATCTATGGTAGTGTGTTGAGGAGAGTGGATAATTGCGGTTTTAGCAACAGGCGTTGGTTGTACATGGCTGATAAAAGGTAACGGAGATCCGGTAATTGACAGACATAAAGTAATTGCATGGAGGTAGCGGCTAACATACAATGAATTATTTATTTGTTGATGAAGACAACAGCAGTACTGTCCATTTTCTGTGTCTTGTTCTTATACAACTAATCCTTTTCTGTTTTTGTTTCATTCATGACAACAAATGTATACTGTAGTATAGAATATGAACATCTAAGATCAGGAAATCTTTACTGTCTCAGAAAGCGAAAGGCAAAACTAAGTGCAAAATTATTCGAATGTCTCGAAACTAGAAAGCAGAGTGCGAATGTACGGCAGGAGAAAGACGGCCGGAGTCATGACCAGGGCGGGGCCAGCCACTAGAGAGTGTTAAGAAGATCAATCAATCAATCAAGTGCCGCCTCCGCAATGAAGGTTGGCTGCAATGGATCTCCAACACTGTCTGTCTCTCGCTCTGACTTTACATTCTGTCAGGCTGATGTTCGTCCATCTCTTGATGTTATCCTCCCACTTGTATCGTTGTCTGCCTCTTGCTCACTTGCCCTCAACCTTGCCTTCCAGTATGGTTTTTATAAAAGTATCATGTCTTTTAACGTGGCCAAAATATTTCACTTGTTTCCTCTTTATTTCTTTCATCAACTCTCTCTCTCTTCATTCCCAGTCTTTCTAGGACCTCTGCATTTGATTATTTTTTTCCCACGAAATACGACCTATTCGTCTGTATATCAGCATCCCCAGGGCTTCTATGCGACTTTCTAGTCGCTTGTTCAATGTCCAGGCTTCCGCGCCATACAGTAGCGTTGAATATACGTAGCATTTGACAATCCTCATTTTTAATGCGTTATTAATCTCTCTAGATGTTAATACTGATTTCATGCTGTTGAAAGCATTTTTGGCCATTCCTATTCTCTTTTTGATTTCCATTTCACTTCTGCCATCATCTGTTATTATATGTCCAAGATAGGAGAAACTTGTTACTTGTTCTAGTATCTGCCCGTTTACTGTGATGTTCATTGATGACCTTTCCTTTTCATTGCTAATTATCATAGTTTTAGTTTTTTTGGATGTTAATATCTAAACCACATTCTGCACTGTGCCTGTTTACTTCTTCCACTAGGTCTTGCAACTCTTGCTCACTTTCTGCCAGTAACACGGTATCGTCAGTATCGTCGGTTAAGAAGATAAGGGACCGTAACAGTTTGCGAACTTCGACCGTTTCTGATGATCGAAAGCCTCCTGTTGTACTTGCTCCGCGTGAAGTTTTTGCCACAATGAACATAATTCGCATATAACAATGTATCCCATAGACATTAAGTTGGCGTCACCTGTCATTGAAACATCCCAAACCTTGTAGAAGAAAGATTTTCAACTTAGGATTAATTCCAGTCAGTCCGTATGTGTTGTTGCGAATCATGACCTGGTTAGATCCTGTTATGCCTCTCCGCGGATCTGAATTCCACTTGTTTAGACAGCTCGTCATTCAATGGGAGATGTAATAGTGAGATTACACAAGCACGCCTTTAACTTCCTAGTAAATTTTTGTATTAGGAGCGATCATTTGAAATCCGTTTGTGCCGCACCGAGCGTAATTGCGTACGTTGAACATGATCATGGCATAGTCATGTGATAAGTACTGACCAATGAATACAAGAGCAAGTGTTTATCGTCCCATGATGCATAGATTCTGTTTCTGACCGTTGAGAACATGGCCGGGTTGATCCAAAATCCGCCCAAAGAAGCTCAAAGAGCGGTGATTCAGTTTCTTTCATTTGAAGGATGTCGACCGGTGGACATTCATCGAAGAATGCAGGCAGCGTACAGTAACAAATGTCGAAGACAACAGTGACAGACTGGGCACGAATGTTTCGGAAAGAACGCCAGTTCACGACAGATCTTCGACGGCCAGGTCAAGCGCATATTGTTGCAACAGAAAAAAAACCATCGCCAAAATTGATGCAGCAGTACAGGTGAACTGTTGTCGAAACATACGTTGGCTAGCGAAAAAAATTTGATGTGCCAATTGGGACATTTCAAAAGATCGCTCGTAAGAAACTGCAATATCGGGTGAACGCGGTAAAAACTTGGTTCAGTGAGCAACCACAATCCTTTTTGTTTGCGGACGGCATTCGACGCCTACCTAAGCAATGGGATGCTTGCCTGAATGCCTACGGCGACTTCGTCTGACCAACCTATGGTGGTGCATTATTCATTCAAAATGAATGCTTTGTTTAATTATACCACACCTGTTAACGTTTCTTTCATGCTTTTGTAATAAAGCGATTGGAACGGGTTTCAAATGAACGACCCTTATATATAGTACCCATTGTTGTAAGGCCATGAGCTAAGTGGTCAGCGAAATACAAGCCAAATTCATACGGATTAGAACCTAGGACCATAGGACAGACAGGCAGGTGGGCTACCACGGCTCCGTCTTTGTAAAACATGGAAACAGTGCGCAAATGCACTTTGGGATAGCTGCTGTATTGGAAGATTGAGCACGCATGTGAATGCCCAATATGCAGTGACGCTGATCCCGATGACGTAACATGTGCTAACATAGCAAAGGGGCAAAGACCGAGATAGGAGTCGCACTACCGCAGTGGCTGGCACGCTGGCATGGAGACCGGTTGGTCATGGGTTCGAATTCGAATAAATGAACAGTTTTAGAACTGATCTTGTCCCCGATGTCACACCAGTCTAAACCTTATATCAGGAAACACAACTGGTGTCGACAGTGACTATTCGCTAAGGGAGATATTGAGGAGAGGGTCTGAGCAGGAATGAGCTAATAGTTCAATGTACAATGACGATGGTATAGATCTATTGACAATCTAACTAACTGGACGATACGTACAGATCGTTGTCAATGTCCTCATCATTGCACACGCCTTCAGCCTTGCTAACAGTCTGCTGTTTCGTGGTCTCTGCATGCAGCCTACTCTCCGGTTGGTCAGGAATTGTCACGTGAAATATCACATGGACCTGGTCGCGCCCTTTCTCGACCTCCTCCGATGAGCAGCTGATGGTCTCGATGTGGATCTTCTGGTTGAAAATCTCACGAGCTGCTGCACAAAGTAGTCCTGTGTGATCCACACAAAATACTAGGGGGTTTCAAATGAAAATCATAAATGTTGTTTCTTTGTTGTTATGTGAATATATTCTGAAAAAGTAAAGAATAAATGTATCATTTTTCGATGTAGTTAAATGCAAGTCCTCCAGCGCTGATAAATTGCTTGTATTCCTGTAGACAAAAATTTTCTTAGTCGAGCTTGTAACCACTTATGCTGTACCTCTTCATCGGACAGAAAAGTTTCGAAACTTCCTGCTAAACTCATCCACTAACTGGACTGTCAGGCATGTATCACCAGACTGGGCCTTCATTAGTCGGTGAATTTCTATGAGTTTCACCCCTTCACTGATTTAAAAAAAAAAACGGATAACAGAATGCTTCTCCTCTCTGGTGCATATCAAAAGTGGGGTGGTTAGATTTAAACTCTCCTTATCAAGTCACCGTGTTCGCCTGCACGTGATGTCATGTGCTTAACACCCATGACATTCTTAACAACAATATTGACGGGTTTCAAGACAATGGCGTGATTATTGTAATTTCCATCTCACATGTAAGGTTTTGATTTGAAGCCCCCTCGTAAATACAACATAATCTAAAGATGCCTCACAAACAGCACCGCGTCTCCGAAAACTGAGGGACTTGGGGCATACTAAACACTACAGTGGTTTGAATAAAAACAATAATCAAATGCATAGTTCCTGAATAAAGAAATACAATAAATGAATCACCAAAAAACAAAAAAATTACAAGTAGACTCCGTGAGGACAATATTCAGAACATGTCCTGCCTCGATGGGAATTTGAACACATGACTACCGAGTCGGCGGGCGAGAGTACTATCCACTCCTCTACCGTGGTTCCCTTGAGTATCAATGAACTTAGAGAGGCATTAGCTCCAGTCTGAGTAACTTCTGGTCAATACAACCTGGGGAATGGAATACACACCCACCACTGAACACTAGTGCTGAACGCGAATAGATACGCAAGTTGTGGATAGGTAGACTGCCAAGCAAAAAGGCAGGTAGGCAGGTAAATATATAGGAAGGTAGGCATGTAGACAGGCAGGCAGGAATGGTCACAGGCATGCAGGTAAGTAGACAGGCCGATAGGCAGCCAGGCAGGCAGGAATCCAGGTAGGTTGGCAGTTATGTAATTAGGTAGGTGCCATTGTTTACCTTTGACTAAAGGATGATAACCAGATCGAGAACTATGATAGTGTAGTGTCAGGCTCCCGTCTTCCTCTGTGGTGCACCTGTGGATACAATCACAGTGTACTGTTGTAAGTAAGTGAGTGTAAGTAAGAAAGTGAATAGATAAGTAAGTAAATAAGTAAATAAGTAAGTAACTAAATAAGTAAGTAACTAAATAAGTAAGTAACTAAATAAGTAAGTAAGTAAGTAATTAAGTAAGTAAGTAAGTAAGTAAATAAGTAAGTAAGTAAGTAGTAAAGTAAATAAGTAAGTAAGTAAGTAAGTAAGTACGTAAGTAAGTAATTAAGTAAGTAAGTAAGTAAGTATTTAAGTAAGTAAGTAATTAAGTAAGTACTAAAGTAAATAAGTAAGTAAGTAAATAAGTAAGTAAGTAAGTAAATAAGTACGTAAGAAAGTAAGTAAGCAAGTGAGTAAGCAAGTAAATAAGTAAGTAGAAAAGTAAGTAAGTAAGTAAGTAAGTAAATGAATAAATAAGTCCCCTCTGCTGTGTGTCCACCGTGACGAGGTAGAGGGGCTTGTGCGTCCCAATGACCCCAAGAGCTATGCCGACGGTAGCACAGCTACTGGTAGGGCCACCCATGTCGGACAGGTCAAGGGAGAGGGACCAGACGAAGAGACACACAAACCTGCTGCCTTGTAGGTAGACTGGGGACAGTCAAAGGCTAGGGAAAGCACCCCAAATACATGCTTGTCGAAATCGGATGTACTGAGCCACAGGCTTGACAAAGCAGTGCAACGTGAAACCTGCTGCCTTGTAGGTAGACTGGGGACAGTCAAAGGCTAGGGAAAGCATCCCGAATAAATGCTTGTCGAAATCGGATGTACTGAGCCACAGGCTTGACAAAGCAGTGCAACGTAACTTAATTCATGATGTCACAAATCAAAATTAATCGATATGGTGCTAATCCCGTGAAGTCCCATCAGGCGGTGATAGTGCCGGGCCCCCTGCCTCGAGGGGGTCCACCCATGACTACTGGTGGTCACCTTCCCCTGTGCTGTGGAGTCAAGGCACAGAGGAGTAGGTTAAGAGCTATTGACCAAATACCCCGGACACTCAACATACTACAGTGGAATGCCGAAGGAGTTTACAAGAAGAAAGACTCCCTAACACAGCGTCTTCATAAAGATAGAATAGATGTGGCATGCATTCAAGAGACACACCTCAACGCCAATCACAAATTCTCAGTCAGAGGATATCAGGCCACACGTTTCGACCGCGAAGGACACAAAGGAGGAGTTCTAATACTTACACGAAATACAATACCTTGCAGCGAAGTATCTGTGATCTCTAACAACCAAACGGAAATTATAGGTGTTGATATAATGATAAAGGACGTGAAAATAAGAATCTACAATCTGTATAGCCCAGCAGATAAGGACCTTACACTCTCAAACATGAAAATAACTGACACAAACTGCATTATTGTCGGAGACTTTAATAGCCGTTCAGAAAGATGGGGATACCCAGATACTGACAAAAGAGGAGATGAATTGGAGGACTGGGAAATAGACTCAAATCTCCATCTACTCAACAAAGCGGATGACACACCGAGCTTCTACTCCAGAAGATGGCTTACCACTTCTACCCCAGACTTAGCTTTCTGCACAGGAGACATCCTCCACAAAATCGATCGCCATGTGCTGGACCAATTAGCAGGTAGTGACCACAGACCAATCAAGCTTGAAATGAATATGGAGTATGTTCCACAGGAGCAAAAGCCCTTGCCCCGCTGGAATTACAAACGAGCAGATTGGGACAGATTTGCCATACTAACAGACAAATATTGTGAAAACATAAATACACGATATGGCAACATAAAGCAAATGGTGGAAAGTCTAAACAGAGCGATAATACAGGCAGCCACTGAGTCCATTCCAAGAGGAGCGAGGAAAAATTACAAACCATACTGGACTGAAGAACTACAAAGTTTGGAGGACAAAGTTGAAGATGCCAGGAAGACAGCAGAGAGAGAACAAACAATTGAAGCAAACATCTCTCTCAAAGCCATCTCAGCAAAATATAAAAGAACAGTAAATCAAACAACAAGAGATTGTTGGAGGGAAAAAACAGAAAACCTGAATTTTGACAGGGATGGAAACAAACTATGGAAACTAGTGAAAGCCATGAACAATGAAGGACCTAGAAACAAACAAATAACAATTAAACAAGGAAATGCCTTGCTTACAGGCAAAAAGGCTGCAAATGCACTAATGGAACACTATGCAAATGCAAACCACATTGATATTACAACCGAACAGAAGAAAGCAATCAAAGACAAACAGATACATCATAGAAATACAGAGACAGCAGCAGAATATATGATGGCAAATCTAACAATGGAAGAAATGGAACAGGCAATGAATACCCTAAAAAAGAAGAAATCACCAGGAAAGGATGGAATCACAAATGAAATGCTAATAGGACTAGGCACCAAGGCAAAGAAGAAACTACTAGCAGTCCTAAATAACAGCTGGAAGAGAGGAATAGTCCCACAGGCATGGAAGGAAGCTATACTAATACCAGTCCCAAAGAAAGGAAAAGACCTGGAAGAACCAAATGGCTATCGACCTATCAGTCTACTTAGCTGTGTAGGAAAATTAATGGAACGCATTATCAATGGCAGGCTAACATGGCATCTGGAAGAAAACAAACTCTTAACACCACACCAAGCAGGATTCAGAAAATACAGATCCACTGAAGATCAAATAACCTATATAGCTCAGGAAATAGAGGATGCCTTCCAAGAGAAAAAGCACACACTAGCAGTCTGGATAGATTTAGAAAAAGCATTTGATAAAGTATGGAAGGAAGGACTGAAAGTAAAACTGCAAAACATGCATGTTTGTGGAAAAATGTATAAATGGATCAGCCACTACCTTGAGAACAGAACTGCCAGGACAAAAGTACAAGGACAAACAAGCAAAATGATGCTGCTGGAGCAAGGTGTCCCCCAAGGAGGAGTTCTTTCACCAACATTATTCCTAGCATATATAAATGACATCACAGAAAATTTTCCAGCCAGAGTACACACATCCTCCTTTGCAGATGACCTAGCCATATGGACATCTGAAGAATATATTAGTACAGCTAACAGCAGAATACAGCAAGCCTTATTAGCGCTAGAGGACTGGTCAAAATCATGGCTAGTGAAGATAAGTGAGGAGAAAACAACATGCACAGTGTTCTCCCTCTCAAATAAAACTCAGCAACCTAAGCTGGTATTGAATGGAAAAATATTGCGCCATGAAGAAAATCCAAACTATCTAGGAGTCACCTTTGATCGTCGCCTGACATGGAAGACACAGGTTGAGAAAAATCGAACAAGAGCAAGGCAGAGAATGGCAATCATGAAAAAGCTTGCTGGTACAACGTGGGGAGCAGATGAGAAAGTTCTCAAGAAGTTATATACTGGACGGGTGAGGCCAGTACTGGAATATGGCATTGCAGCTTGGGCAACAGCAGCTAAGTCAAACTTTAACAAAATAAGTAGAGTCCAAAACCAAGGAATGCGAATCATAACTGGAAGCCTGAAGACAACGCCTATTAATGAACTAGAAAAGATCACTTGTTTACAACCAATGCAGGATAGAAGAGATAGCAGAGCCCAGCAACAAGCAGAAAAATTTAGAAGATTGACAGACCACCCTATGTACAACAGATTTAATGGTTTTGGAAAGGGAAGACTGAAGCGTAGCAACTTTGTAGAAACTGCAAAACGAAGGATTAGGGCAGATCCTATACTTAACATATCAACAGTCAAGCCCATACACAATGCACACAAGTTCCCAGCTTGGAGACAGCAGCAACTGCCTGAGATGATAGAAAACATTCCTGGTATTGAGAAAAAGAACACTCAGCATGAAACCGAAAGAAGAGAAATAACCCTAAACTACATAAAAGAACATTACCCAAGCAGGAATTGGACCCATGCATATACAGATGGATCAGCCAAAAATTCAATAGAGAATGGAGGAGGAGGAATTCTCCTAAATTTAAAAAATGGAGTGAAAAAAACACATTCAATGGCAACTGGAAAATTTTCAAGTAACTTCAAAGCGGAGGTAGAGGCTTTGAAAACTGCAGCAGAAATGCTCCTGATGGAGGAAAATAAAGAGAAGCAAATAGCTATCTTCACAGATGCAAAGTCAGCTGTCTCAATACTCAAGAGCAATAACAGCACAGAACTAACTGACCTAAGAGCAGCACTCCATGGTCTATGCCAGAAATCCAAAAAAGTTGTAATACAGTGGATCCCATCACATTGCAGTATACCTGGAAACGAAGAGGCTGACAGACTGGCAAAAGAGGGCGGACGACTACCACAGCCTGACATAGACATAACCTATAATGAGGCAAAGAGGTTGATAAAAAGCACTTATAGAACCAAATGGGAATCTGAGCATCCAGGCCATCAGAAGGATGATGCATATTACAAACTCGACCGAAGAGAACAAGTAGCAATCTTCAGACTCCGCACAGGACATAACAGGCTGAAATACCACTTGTTCAATAAACTAAAGATAGGAGATACCGATGAATGTAATTGTAGAACTGGAAAAATGACAGCAAAACATTTGCTGCAGGATTGCCCAACGTATGCAGAACAGAGAAAGATATTTTGGCCCACACCTGCTTCATTTGAGGACAAGCTCTATGGAGATATCAACAAGCTCAAGTTGACCGCAGCTTACTTTAACTACATACAGGTTGACATTTAAAGGTGCATGAAGACCCAGAGGCATGAAATGGAATATTGCTTGGATAGCAAATCCATTATGTGGAAAGTCCAAATCGAAAGCTCGCTGTGTGGGCTTCATAAAAGGTGGAAAAGTGTCCTAGTGGCACGAAATGGAATATTGCTTGGATAGCAAATCCATTACGTGGAAAGTCCGAATCAAAAGCCCATTGTGTGGGCTTCATAAAAGGTGGAAAAGTGTCCTAGTGGCATGAAATGGAATATTGCTTGGATAGCAAATCCATTACGTGGAAAGTCCGTATCTAAAGCCCACTGTGTGGACTTCATAAAAGGTGGAAAAGTGTCCTAGTGGCACGAAATGGAATATTGCTTGGATAGCAAATCCATTACATGGAAAGTCCGAATCGAAAGCTCACTGTGTGGATGTCATCTGCAGACTGCATACTTCTGGTTTCCGGAAGAACAGCCTATGGTGAACGGAAGGCCCAATATACGGAAGTGAGGCTAAGCAGCCATGTGCAGGACGTGACGATTCCTTGGGTGAGCCCAGTACCAGAGCGCTATGTATCGGCTCTGCAAGTATGGAAGCCTCCTTGGATGGCGGGGAATGCCCATGGTCTGCCCCTGCCTTCCCTTGAGGGCTGACCAGGATCTTTGGCTGTTCTATATGGACCAGCTGGGATGGGGGATAACACCACAACAGTGAGAGTCAAACGTCCTAAGAAACCCCCGGGAAGGTTAACCCGGTCAACAAATGCCCGCAGAAGTCGGATGTGTCGGCCTAACGGCGCAAGAACGCAGCTCTGCTGTAAACAGGCACAACGCAATCACATCCGAAAAAAAACTCCGGATGAACGAAGAAGAAGAAGAAGAATAAATAAGTAAGTAGGAAAGTAAATAAATAAGTAAGTAAGTAATTAAGTAAGTAAGTAAGTAAGAAAGTGAGTAAGTAAGTAAGTAAGTAAGTAAGTAGGTAAGTAAGTAAGTAAGTAAGTAAGTAAATAAGTAAGTAAGTAAATAAGTAAGTAAGTAAGTAAGTAAGTAAGTAAGTAAATAATTAAGTAAGTAAGTAAGTAAATAAGTAAGTAAGTAAGTAAGTAAGTATGTAAGAAAGTAAGTAAGTAAGTAAGTATGTAAGAAAGTAAGTAAGTAAGTAAGTAAGTAAGTAAATAAGTAAGTAAGTAAGTAAGTAAGTAAGTAAGTAAGTATGTAAGAAAGTAAGTAAGTAAGTAAGTAAGTAAGTAAGTACGTAAGAAAGTAAGTAAGTAAGCAAGTACGTAAGAAAGTAAGTAAGTAAGTAAGTAAGTAAGTAAGTGAATAAATAAGTAAGTAAATAAGTAAGTAAGTAAGTAAGAAAGTAAGTAAGTAAGTAAGTAAGTACGTAAGAAAGTAAGTAAGTAAGTAAGTAAGTAAGTACGTAAGAAAGTAAGTAAGTAAGTACGTAAGAAAGTAAGTAAGTAAGTAAATAAATAAGTAAGTAAGTAAGTAAGTAAATAAATAAGTAAGTAAGTAAGTAAGTAAGTATGTAAGTAGAAAAGTAAGTAAGTAAGTGAATAAATAAGTAAGTAAGTAAGTAAGTAAGTAAGTAAGTAAGTAAGTAAGTAAATAAATAAGTAAGTAGGAAAGTAAGTAAGTAGTGAATGAGTGAGTAAAGGATTCTTTTACTCCCTGTAAGGCGCACTGGGCACATGGTACTGAACCCATATCTTTATTGACAAATCGGAGCTCGGCGGGTGATGTGTCCAGTACTCCGCTGGCGGCCATTACTTCCCAAGACATATCCTTGTGTCCATTTTAGGCTGAGTCAACCTGGGAGCCCAGGTCAATTGTATAAATCCAAATCTGTCACTACTTGGATCGAGCTCATGACCATCAACCCGCCAGGCCAGCGTGTAGCTACTATACTAGGCTACCGCGACTACCAGAGCGTATTGCACATGAGGCAAATGCTTACAAACAGAACGTTGCCGTAAAATATGGCATAACAGGGTTAAGCCAGCGGGCGAGTATGTGTAGTAGCAAGGGGGTTGGGTGATAACGGAACGGGGATTCGAGGCCTGGGTTCGTCGTCTGCTAATTGAGGGAAAGACTGACCACCTATTTCTTCGTCCCTGTCAAAAAAAACTGTCATTTACTGCCAATATAGTACTTTGCGGTGTATGGCAGAGGGGTCTTTGAGCCTGAGGAATTAGGCCGCCTGGCTAGTGCAGTCACCGCGAACTGTACAGGTTAGGATTTTCTTTTTGACCCCGTCAGAAAAAAAGCCCACACCTTACCGAGGGATCGAACCCGGGTCTCCCGAATGAGAGTCCGGTGTTCTAGCCACTCGGCCAGCGGCTCCTCAACCGTGCACTCCTGAAAAATGGGATGGTTCTGCCAGACCACAGATCCATAGCTGGCTCTTGCCACGTTAAGCTAGAGTTAACTGATTCAGTGCCGAAGGATAATATATCGCCAAATGTGACCTCCCATTTGGACAGAAGAACAGTATATCGCCATACTAGGGTCAACGTGCTATTTGTTTTGTTTCGTGGTACCTTCCGAGATTTTAATATCCAATCAAAAGAAATTTACAGCAAAATACTTGTTATTTGATTGTGTGCCATGTTTGCTCCAAACCAACTTTTTGTTTGCCACTAAATCGGTTCAAGAACTCCGTGCCATTTGGAATACTGAAGATATGGAGTTGGGTTCACGTTTTGAGACTACTGGGAACTCGATGGGTCACGTAGTACGTATCACTGCAGAGGTCTTTAACTTCCAGGAATTCTTTTCTGCTATCAAATTTGTAAGGTGTGTTAAGGAGTTTTACAGGCGAGAGGATCTACTTCACCGCACCGGTTTTTAGTTAAAATCCCCATTGGTTCGGACTGTTTCCACAGGGCATCCTGCTGAGAGCATCGCACAAAGCTCGAGTTCCGAGCTTCAGAGACAATCCGCAGGAGTCTCCGAGAAGATTACACGCTTAAACCAAATGATAGGGTTCGGAATCGAACTCATAAACTTCGGAGCACGAGGCAGGCGACTTAACCACCTCGCCAGGGAGAATGTGTAAGTCTTGGTCAATGCAAGCACAATCTGGCCAGGGAGAATTTGTAAGTTTTGGTCAATGCCACCACAATCTGGCCAGGGAGAATTTGTAAGTCTTGGTCAATGGCAGTACACTCTGGCCAGGGAGAAATTGTAAGATTTGGTCAATGGCAGTACAATCTGGCCAAGGAGAAATTACAAGATTTGTTCAATGCCAGCACTATCTGGCCAGGGAGAAATTATAAGATTTGCTCAATGCCAGCACTATCTGGCCAGATAAAGAAAAGATCCCAGCCTCCAGGCGTTTCATCTCATCACCAGGTTCAGTGAAACATTAGGTAATTAAGTAAAATAAGATCTGCTTAAGGCAATAGGGAAGGAGGATCTATAGACAATTTTAATTGCCGGGTGTGTTTTTAAATGTAATTATTTATTTATTTTTTTATTTTACTTTTCTGGCGCTCGATCGCTTGGAACTCAAGCTTAGTCCGCATACACTATTTCTAGTAACACCAGACTGAAGTTTGCGTGTGGATTAGCTTTTGCCTATTACTTATTCGCCCTTAGGCGAACCAACTCCGACTTCAAAGATATTTGTAATTTACGTCTTAAAGTCAAGGACGAGAAGTAAACAATTTAGTTCAATGGACTAAAGTGGGATGGGGAGGATGAGGGGGGGGGGGGGGGGGAATTATATTTCAAAACAGCAAGTGAAATTATTCGGTTACATAACTAATAGTCTGCTCCTCGGCGAAGGAATTACGGACGCAGTTGGTAATCCCGCATACCGCGTTAGAAACACAGCTGTGTTGGTTTTTTATGTAATAGCATGGGTGCCGGTCGTTCAAAAAGCAATGGCAAACTACTGAACGTAAACTTGCCCAGAAATCACAAACTAACAAAAGATGCTGGGGTTTACTGCTATGTCCGTAAAGAATTTGCAACCAACTTAACTAACATAACTAGTCTACCAAGTGACAGCATACCATAACAAGCAATGATGTGCAGACCAAATGGAACCAGAAGAAAAGGATGACAGTGTAAACGATGGACAGAGGGAATAACAGAGTTCTTGGGAATCTCGATATATGAAGCGCATAAACGGGCACTCTCCCATTGTTTATACTTCACCTCGACACCGCAAGGAACAAAAGGAACAAGATGAGATGAGATGACATGAGATGAGATGACATGAGAAGAACGAACGTACGTAAGAACGAACAAACTTTATTTTCAAAAAGTTAAAAATTGGGCACGCAGGCCCGTCTAACATTCTGCCCTTCTATCACTCGCTTTTATACATTATCTCATTCACAAATCATTCAAGGGTAACTGAGAACAGCAACAATAGAAAAGATATGCACTATAAAGGCATAGAGAAAATGCAAAAATCAATACTACATGACTCAGTAATATTAATGAATGGTGTGGCACTAAGATGATATGAGATGATATGAGATGAGATGAGATGAGACGAGATGAGATGAGATGAGATGAGATGAGATGATATGAGATGAGATGAGATGAGATGAGATGATATGAGACTATACGATGCACATAGAGCATTTGCTTGCAGCCCGGTGGTTATGTTTCCGAATTCGCAACGAGGCTGATTGGAAAAAAATGACCTGAACCATATATGTATGTGCATCACTTAGTATACAAACGTTTGTATACTACGTGATCCGACCAGACAGTGGATTGATTCGCTGCGGAGGTCTGTTTTCCGTGGAGTCTCCTTCATCTTCGTCCCGAGCCATGCAGGAGCTGAAGGAAATGCAGGAGTTGATAAACTTGCTGGCTTCGCACCACCTGCAGATGGCCAACCCATGGATGGATCTGGCCGATGTTATTAATGACCTTAGAGGGATGTTGAGAGCGGAGGATTTTGACGCCAGTGAATCCACATCGTTGTCCAGAATAAGAGACTTTGAAGTTAGAATTGGAACGACCAGACACGAGAGACACACCTGGAGAATGTTTGCCGCCTGACGCTATTGCGTATATTAGGTGGAGAATCTGAGCACCGATGGACTTTTCCGGAGAGCAAGGATGATACCCCAACAGACAACTAACTAACTAGGTCACATCGCATATTCGAGCTAAGAAAACAGCTGTGAACCGGAACTGAGATTACAAACCATGATCGCCAAAGCCTTTCGACATGGTACATGACGATGCTGGTCTTATGGGATGGCTGAACTTGTAGCCTTCTGAGCAAAGAAATATGGGCGTAAAACTGGGCGTGGTTTGAGGTTTGTTGACAATGGGGTTTCGTAAATCTGTGGAGGAAGCTTGACCAATATAGGCCGAATAGCAACTAGGCTGTGTGGACTATTGAATCATGATCTGTTAACATCCAAATATGTTTCTCCGCAGATAATTTTCAGTCGCGGTCTTGCAGGCTCGGTCGTTAGTGCCCTGGATAGGGAAAGGAGAGTTTTTCAACACAGTCCCCTCATGGATAATACTATGGCACCGACCTGGAGAAAAGTCTACAATAACTTCCCTCCGATAGCTGCAAGTCGCGTGCGTGGATTCCAGCGAATTGAACGCCAGGGCTTCGGACTAATGAACTAAAGCGCAGTCTTCCAAAAGCTCGACAACCAGCCAGCGTTCATGCAGCATTCTGCCTCGCACTATGAGTGCCAATAAGCACCTTTATTAAAATTTGTAATAAATTTTGATGTCACAATATTGTAAAATGAGCCAATATGTTAACATTAAATGATAAGATATTACCATCCACTCACGTGAACACTCGTTTCTATTTCTGTAAGGTTTTAAAACATATTTATTTGCATTAAAGAAATATTGCACTTAACGAATTTGCTTTAGTTTTTGTTTCCAATCTATTTGAAAGTCAACGACATTAATCATAGGATAACGTAATTATAGGATAACAATAAATTTGATTAATTAGGTTATCGCCCTGGGCTCCATTAAAGTAAATTGAATCGTAGTCACAAGATGCGCACAAGCGCACACAAGCACATAGAAACACATTCACACTATGATGTAGTCACCCAAAGAAGGTATACATAAGAACACGCTGTGGCTACTTCGATGATAATTCATTTAGTGTCGAAGGATAATATATCGCCAAATATGACATCCCTTGCGAATATAAGGACGCAATATCGCCATACTAGGGTCATCGTGTTATTTGTTTTGTTTCGAGATATCTTCTGCAGTTGCAATGCTCAGTGAACAGAATTTTACATTATAATACTTGTTCAACCGATTGTGTTCCATGTTTAGTCCACACCTACGATTTGTTTGGCACTGAATTAGCCAATAGAAATTTGACAGGAAATGTGTTAATGCGACACCGAATTTCTATACGGGTGAAACTAATTTATAGGCTTTAATTGACTGGCTGTCACCTTTTCGCCTTGAAAGATGATAGTTTGTAAAATGGAGCTATACCGCTCCATAGCACAAAGCCTCGGCTGTGTTGTAGAGATAATGTTTTTTACCCTGAGGCATGATCGCTCGCTCAGCCTGCTTGGTTTACTTCCGGGGACAGGTAACACTAATACGTCTGGAATAAGACAAGCTGCAGAAGCTGCTGGATCAGCAAAGCTCTAACTGTCCGCATGTGGAACCTTCCATCCTAGACCAGTCGTCGACCAAGGCTTAAGGCCAGATCTGTCCTGCCACGACATTTATCTGTTGGTTGCTTTTCCTCGCAGGAAGAATTTGGCTTTTACCCTACCATTTGCGCTTCTCTGCCAGAAGCCGTTTTCACAATGTGGACTTTTGGGTTTGGTCAGCTAACGGAAATCAGGTAGTACCTTCTACTGTCATAAGGTAGCCCAGTCATATCTGACTAAGACCTGATTAGGCTTTAACTGCAGCTCAAAGGTAAAAAAAATATGACCAAAAAAAAAACATTTAAAGCTATAGGCTATAGGCACACGAGAAATGCCATTGTGGTCGAAGGTTGATAAAGGGTAACTTCCAGCAGCATCCACAACCGTTGAAATATGGACAACGCACTAGCCAGTGGCAAACGCAGTGCAAGGGACCGAGTATCCACCAGATTAAGTAGTATACAACTCTGCACCGACACAGAGCAAGCCACTTTGTCTGGCATCACGAAATTGATAAAAAGGATGGAGTTTACAAACCACTTATATGGATATGGAAGACAAGTGGAAACAATCACACTTTATTTTCAAGAGTACAGCTATGGGCAAGTCACATATGTGCATAGGGGAGTGACTTGTCTAAAAAAAACTTGATACCAGTCATCGATCTCATTAACCTGACTTGATTTATGTACTGTATATCTGAAACCTCTCAACACTTTTGACGCCGTTAAAAGAACAGATACTCTTCCACACTAGACACAATTCTAAATTCTCTGTTATCTGTTATGTTCTGTGACACCTATTTCTACTTAGCTGTCGTCGGGTGGTCAATCGATTCCTGCCAATTTAATTCACACGTCACCGATTACAGCTGATTTCTTTATTTGCTTGCGTGACACATAATTAGGTACACGACTTTGCTCTCCAATAGGAAAGGAAATGGCAGAAAGGACGGGAACTGATAGTCTCCAATGATAAACAACGACCTGGTTTATGTAAAATTTTTATTATGTAAATGAGCCTTATCCTAGTGCGAGGAAATGAAACCCAAAGACTAAATGTCATGGCAGGACAGACCAGGCCCTAAGCCTTGTTTGGCCACTGGTCTAAGATCGAAGCTCCGACAGGCGGACAGTTAGAGCATTGCTTGGCTGATCCGGCAGCTTCTGCAGCTTGTCTTGTTCCAGACGTATTAGTGTTACCTTTCCTCTGGAGTACACAGACAGGTCGAGAGAGGGATCATTTTTCATGGGCAACACATGGTCTCTAAATTCAGCCCAGACTTTATGTTATGGAGAGTATAACTCCATTTTACAAACTATCGTTTGTCAAGACGGCCAGGTGCCAGTTAATATGAGGTGTGTATGGTTAGGCCTTCATATAGCCACGCACTATGAGATGGGATGATCAGTTCCCGTCTTTACCGGCTTGTCTTTCCAGACAATTCGCAGAAGGTACCGAACATTGTCTGGTATCCATTTATATTAGGCTTAATCGATCCCAGAACCGGAATGGTCGAAAAACATAAGCTTGCCTCAGTTGGTGATTGAACCCGAACCACTATTTTGGCGCTAAGCGCACTAACCCTTATGACACGACACTACTTATAATTTAATACACCTAACACAACATGTCTTATGTTATAGCGGGGAACAGATGAAAAACAAATATGGTTGAGGTTTGATTCTCAGGAGGAAAAAAAGCAACATCACATTTTGTAAAAAAAGCTGCGAGGCAATACACAGCTGGCTTACTAATGTGTGTATTTCTGCAAACAGTTAGATATGGAAACAGTGTTAACCGCTTAATGCGATCTCGGATGTGGCGAATTTCTGTTGTGAAGAATAATATTGTATTGTACGTTGTAAATGCATTACTATATGACTGAACTTTTATAATGTGATGTTTAGTCGATTCAGTGCCGAAGGATAATATATCGCCAAATGTGACTTCACATTTGGACAGAAGGACGATATATCGACATACTAGGGTAATCGTGTTATTAATTTTGTTTCGTGGTATCTTCCACAATTTTAAAGCTCAGTGAATGAAAATTCACATCATATTCTTGTTCATTTGATTATGTACCAGGTTTGGTCCAATTTACGTTTTGTTTGACACTGAATCAGTTAAGTATTTGTGCGCTTTAATAACAGCATGTGGAAGATGTATTATTAAGTTAAATGTAGATACCCGAGCAAAGGCAGCATTTCACAAGATGAAAAATATTCTCTGCAATGTTTATCTTGTCAATCGAGGTGAAGAAAAGAGTTCTTAAGAGCTATGCTGAGGCAATCCTGATATACGGTAGAGAATCAAGGACAATTAGTAGACAAGGAGGAATTATGTGGAAGTTCAAGAGATGTGGTTTTATAGATAAATGATAACACCGATAACGGATAGAAAGAGCAATGATGGTATCTTCACAGAAGCTAACTCAGAAAGAGCAATGATGATATCTTCACAGAAGCTAACTCAGAAAGAGAACAGGTTACTCGCATCAGAAGAGTACAGTTCACATTCTTTGGGCCAGTCGCGAGAATGGGAAAGTTGGAGCCTGTCGTTACTCGGCGCGTTTGTAACGTCTTTAAATAGCACGTAATATCAGTGAAATATCTACCAATTTGGCCGGCTTTCTGGCCTAAAGGTTAGCGACTTTTCTCCGTAATCTCATATACTCTCGTAAGTAACGTGACGACGGTGAGAATCAGCAGTGATCCGAATCGCGTCGGTAACTTACGTGGTATGTGAGCCGGCCGCTCAGAAAGCAATGGCAAACTACTGAGCGTAATCTTCTTAAGAAATCAACAATCAGCTGAAAGATGCTGATGTTGACAGCAATTTCCTGTAAAGGATATGGAAAAACAAATATACCAATTTACACAGTTCAAAGAAAACAGAAAGCTCACAGAAAATAGTTCCTGGAATCTAGAGCAGACATCAGCGGGACGTAATGTAAATGGTGATTTTGTCAGATTGTGTAACGTGGTCTAATTCCAGTAACACTGACTTTCAGCACGATAGAGAGTGGCTTTAAAGCTTACCTAATGTCTTCTATGCTGTATCCGTGACGAATGGTTTACGGATGTGGTTCGTGATCCCGTATACCCGCGTCCGAAACACAGCTGCTCGTATATCTGGCAGCAGACGGCGTTGCGTTGGTTTTTTACGAAATGGTACGGGTGCCGGTCGTTCAGAAAGCAATGGCAAACTACTGAACGTAAACTTGCTAAGAGATCATAACAGCAACAAATTGCTGCTGTTGACTGCCACGTCCTGTAAAGGATATGCAAATGTCTTCTATATCAAGGAACTCACCACACTTCTCTGGATACTGCATATAATATAAAATAAAGTGAAATCCCTTTCGACCCGGTCGAGAGTATAGGAGCGTTCGCTCTTAAACTTCCGGTTAGCTGATGATGATGTAGGCGGTTCAACCTCTACACCGGTATTAAGTTGGACTTCAACGTTGATTTCTAGTTAAGAAAGCAAAGGTAAGCTACTGAACGAACAATTGCCATAGAACTCAATCTAGGGTTGATCGCCACGTCATGAAAAGGACATACTATTATAAAGAAGCCCTTTCCGGCCACCTTTACTTCCCAGAACATTTCTCGGGTTGGCCTCGGAGCTCAGATTAATTTTTGTAAATGTTGGACAGGAAAGTGATTCGAGCACATGGCCTTCGGGACTGAAGGCAAGCGTGATAGCCACTGCGACACCACATTGTTACACAAACATACGGCTTTGGATAGCACGGCCAAGGTCTGCGGGACCTCATTGTAACACATTCACACAGCTTTGGCTAACACGGCCCAGGTCTGCGGGACCTCATTGTAACACATTCACACAGCTTTGGCTAGCACGGCCCAGGTCTGCGGGACCTCATTGTAACACATTAACACAGCTTTGGCTAGCAAGGCCCAGGTCTGCTGGACCTCACTGTAACACATTCACACAGCATTGGCTAGCACGGCCCAGGTCTGTGGGACCTCATTGTAACACATTCACACAGCATTGGCTAGCACGGCCCAGGTCTGCGGGACCTCATTGTAACACATTCATACAGCTTTGGCTAGCACGGCCCAGGTCTGCGGGACCTCATTGTAACACATTCACACAGCTTTGGCTAGCACGGCCAAGGTCTGCGGGACCTCATTGTAACACATTCAAGCTTTGGCTAGCACGGCCCAGGTCTGCTGGACCTCATTGTAACACATTCACACAGCTTTGGCTAGCACGGCCAGGTCTGCGGGACCTCATTGTAACATATTCATACAGCTTTGGCTAGCACGGCCCAGGTCTGCTGGACCTCATTGTAACACATTCATTTAGCTTTGGCTAGCACGGCCCAGGTCTGCTGGACCTCATTGTAACATATTCACACAGCTTTGGCTAGCACGGCCTAGGTCTGCGGGACCTCATTGTAACACATTCATTTAGCTTTGGTTAGCACGGCCCAGGTCTGTGGGACGTCATTGTAACACATTCACACAGCTTTAGCTAGCACGGTCCAGGTCTGCGGGACCTCATTGTAACACATTCACACAGCTTTAGCTAGCACGGCCCAGGTCTGCGGGACCTCATTGTAATACATTCATTTAGCTTTGGCTAGCACGGTCCAGGTCTGCGGGACGTCATTGTAACATATTCACACAGCTTTGGCTAGCACGGCCATGGTCTGCGGGACCTCATTGTAATATATTCACACAGCTTTGGCTAGCACGGCCCAGGTCTGCCCGACCTCATATAAGCATGCTGACTGCTGACCCCTGCAGCAGAAAATGAGCGTGTTGTTGACGCTGTACCGCTGGGAAATGTGCATAACATGAACAGGATGTACACCACTAGCACGTCCATTGCGTTACAATTACTGAGAAATGTAGAAATACAGAAGTGTTCATGAAAGCAGAAACACCAACATATCGATAAAAAAAATGAATAATCACCCACGCGGAAAAAAGATCCACACACACACACACACACACACACACACACACACACACACACACACACACCACCACCACCACACACACACACACACACACACACACACACACACACAAACATGAACTGAGAGGATATGTTCGGTAAATACGTAATATGCGTGACTCAATGGAAAAAGTGAGAGATACTAAACACAGACACCTTACAACGTATACCTAACTCAGACTGACTGTTTTAACTTTTGTATTGGTATATCCTCTCCGTGGGGAAGGGGTTACGGAC
The DNA here is from genome assembly GCA_014155875.1 of Cepaea nemoralis. NCBI lineage: Eukaryota > Metazoa > Mollusca > Gastropoda > Stylommatophora > Helicidae > Cepaea > Cepaea nemoralis. The sequence continues at coordinate 11,171 of JACEFZ010004227.1, read as the reverse complement.
GCAGTTCGTAATGCTGCTCACCCCGTTTGAAAAACAGCTGCGGGAAATTTGGAAGCAGACCGCCTTGCAGTGATGTTTTGTGAAATTGTGTGGGTGCTAATAGTTCAGAATGCAATGGTAAACTACGAAACATAAACTTGCCCAGGAATCATAAGCAGCCAAACATTGCTGGTGTTGTCTTCTACGTCCTGTAAAGGATATGCAACTAACTAACTTTATTGTTATATCCTACTGCAGCCGCTACTTCTCTTATATGTTTGTTTACCTAAATAAAGAAATAAACAGTTACCATTTGGCGCCAATTGTTGTCAGAGCTAACACTGTTAATGTAAATAACTTTATTTTTTAATAACTCCAAGTGGACATTTTATATAGATCTGAGCTAACAATAATAGAAATAGTGTAGAGTATTTGTTTTACACAGCTAAAATGACTTCTTTTAGTTGCTTTGTTCTGCGATAAATTCTCTGTTCCAAATCTAAATGAGTGAAATCGATGAGTTCAGGACAGGAGAATATACTAAAGTAAATGAAAATGAAATGTCACAGCAACTTAACTTTGTAAACTTTTGTTGTATGTCTTCTATTGAGCTTGAAAACTTTGCTAGACTTAATTATGTTGTCCTTTATGTTTCCATTTTTAAAGTTCTTAATCTTCAGCTCTGTTTACTCCGTGAGTGACACGCTGACTCAACTAATCTTAAGTCAATGTTTTTCAGCTGTGACAAGAATTCAACAGATTGAAATATCGTCTTGTATATCAAAGATTCCAGATTGGTTCGTTGGATCTCTGTAGGCGTGAAAATATTCATATGACGTTGAGACCAACAACAATCTTGACCAACATATAGTCATCATCATAATTTAATAATAATAATAATAATAATAATAATAATAATAATAATAATAATAATAATAATAATAATAATAATAATTTATCTCGAAGCAGTTTTCTATGAGTCTGTGATGTGATAGCGCCATAACATTTTGTAGGTCTGAGAGGAAGGAGAAATACATGGCCAATCTTTTCTCACTTTAGTAAGCGATTAGCCCAGACATCCAATCAGCGTCAGACCGTGCTCGTGATATTACCAGAGCAGTTCGCTATCAACTTCGTTCGCGCGACCGTCATCACCATCATCATCATCATCATCATCATCATCATCATCATCATCATCATCATCATCATCAACATCATCATCATCATCATCATCATTATCATCACCATCATCATCATCACCATCATCATCATCATCACCATCATCATCATCTAGCAGATACTTTACAAACCAATCAGAAGACCATGAGTGCCATGGAAATCGTGACCATCTTCTAGTGTGGCATTGGGTTTCCCAGCGGTAACTTTTAAATATGGCGATTAGAGTGTATTTCCCAGACCACCACTTCTCGTCCTTTGTAGTCGGTATCTGGGCATCCCCATCTTTCTGGGCGGTAGTTAAAACACCCAGTTATTATGTAATTGATGTCATTTATCACTGTTTTCTGCTATACTGTCACATTTATATTAATACATCGCGCTTGTGCTATCTGTATTTGCTGTTCCTATATCTCCAATTATTATTATTTTTGCACGCACACATACAGACAAGCACACACACACATACAGACATGCACACACACATACAGACACCCCCCCCCCCCCACACACGCATAGACACACACTCACTCATCCCCATATATAACGAGGCCTAAAGCAGTAAATAAACGAACTTGGGAGTCTCTGTGGCGAAGTGGTCAAGCCGTTTGACTCGTGCTCCGAAGGTTGTGGGTTCGATTCGGGGCCGCACACTTCGGTTTACGAGTTAAATGTTTCGGAGACTCCTGTGGGTCGTCGCTAAAAGCTACGGAGTTCGTGTTTTGTGCGACGCTTTCCGTGCTGCGGAAAGAGACCGAGCAATATGGGATAAAACCTGGTGCAATGAAGTCGACCCTGTCGACTTTTAAGCGACAGTTTATAAACGAACCTTAACAAGTGAAACAATGGGTAACTATGCATATTCTCTATACTATCTCGTGTGCGTAACAAGACAAACAAGGTGCGCATATATATATATATATAATATATATATATATATATATATATATATATATATATATATATATATATATATATATATATATATATATATATATATATATATATATATATATATATCTTGTACATACCCGCCCACACTTTTCTAATAAAACAGGCACAACAAAAAGGATAGCTTTAGATAAGAAAACGGAAGGAATTCAACAGGCTTGTCCATGGGACATATTTTTCAGTCCCATCCCATCCCATGGTAAGTTATGCCTGTCCCATCCCATCCCATCCCATGGGACCTTTCTCATGGGATTGCCACAGGAATAACATTCCCATTGCCAAGCCTGGAATTCAATCAAACTTTTTGAAAATTATGCATTATTTTTCCATTGAGTAGTTGGAGGAATAAAACAGGCAAAAATAAAAGGACAGTTGTAAAGAACGGAAACGGAAGGAATCCAATCAGCCGGTTTAAAAAGTAATTGCAGGGTATTATATTTTTATTCAGCGTTTGGTGGAATAACACAAAAGTTGTTAATGGACTTAACCTGACCAATGGCACAGAACATGGCAGTATATCTAGGAGGATTATCTCGGGATTAACGCCGTCGTGCCGGTCTGTCTGCTGTTTCCGCAACTTAATAATGGCTTTAGTTTTTGTGTCTTAACAGTGCATATTTTGTCACGAACATGCAGAATGGTGTATTTAATTTGTATTAACTTGTTGACATATATACATACACCTGCAAAACGTGATCAAGGAATGGAACCATGCATTTAATTGCGGAGGATAAAATTCAGATTAAGAGACAAGATAATTGGCTTGGTTCTTAATGTATCTCAGGCTGCTGCTGCTGCTGCTGCTGCTGCCGCCCCCGCTGCTGCCGCTGTCGTCACCGCCGTCGCCGCCGTTGCCAACGTCACCGCTGTCACCGCCACCGCCGCTGTCTCTTCTTCTTCTTCTTCTTCTTCTTCTTCTTCTTCTTCTTCTTCTTCTTCTTCTTCTTCTTCTTCTTCTTCTTCTTCTTCTTCTTCTTCTTGTACTGCTTTTATCTCCAAATAGAGCACAGGCTCTAAGCCACCTCGCGCCTATTTTGTGTTGTCTCCTGCAGTTCCTTCAATGCCTTTCTCCACATTATCCATTCCTATCTCCACAGGTCAAAATTCCACTGCGGCGCAAGCACGTTAGGAGGCTACCCATCATCAGAATTGCCCCCCATCTTCAGATGTTTCGGCCTCTTTTCCTCCTTTACAATGTCGACGGCGGCCTACTTGGGTTATAACTCTTGTGGTTTTTCTCCTGTCGTGCGATTGCACAACGATCTTCCAGACGTGTTGTTTATCTCACTTATCCCACAGTGACATCGCTATGTGTGTCTGCCCTCAGAGGGGTGATCATTGTATGCACGGTACATCTACCAGCGTTAACACCTTAAATGACCGCGGCAAAAGCAGCATGTTTTCTCGGCCTTTTGCCTCTGGCTAACTATGACCCAACAAACGTTGCTGTAGCCGTGTTGTCTTCTATATTTCGACCCCAATATAGCGCCCGCGAATTGAGTGTCCAGTTCTCTTCTCCGTGTGTGTTCAGGTCTCCGTCTATTTATTGTCATGCGGGTTCCAGAGGATATACTGTGTATGTATACAATTATCGGATTTTCTAAATGTGTGTCCTACACAAGCCTAGGTCTTCTAATACTTCTTGATTCACTGGCATTAGTTTAGTTCTCTCCTTGGTCATCACATTGGTGATTCTGTCATACCATTTTATTGCTTCTATTCTGCACAGATAACAGTTAATGCATGTTTGTAGTTTATTAGTTTTTGTTTTACTCGTGCTCCGTGTTTCTAATGCACACGGTAGTACCGATTTGACGTTGAAATTACATATTCTAAGTTTGCTTCTAGATTTAATTTCTTTTAACTTTTATAAACATTCCAACTGCTACGAAGACTCATCTGCCCCATTTATATTCTTATTTTAATATATGCATCTGTTGTGTCTATACTGTAACTTAAATATTGTACAATTCCACCTCTTGAAGTGAAGTTTCAACATTGCAAATCGGGTAATCTGCCATGACTCAGTTTAGGAGTCATGTCATAGTTCAAGGGTTAAAGTATATTTAAGCACTATAGCGTGAAAAGCGACTCGGTTGTCAGCGCTGATGACGCGGCGTAGAACACACCGGTAGTCGCTGGGCAGGGGACAACGTCTCCTCCAAGCGTCATTAGACAAGTGGCTATGATCCAAGCTGGACAAGTCACGTTTTGAGGATGGCAATGGACATTCATAGTGCAGCCATTAGTTTAGATATTTTATAATTGTTACATAGACGTGTTTTATAAATGTGACAGCGTGAATATGTGACCATATGATTATGCGACATGTATGCTCGTGTCGTATAACAATAGATTATTAAAACAGTACCGGTGTTGGGTTATAACAATGAGCTGGGGAGTTGTGTCAATCCTTATGTAATGTGTAGAATGAAATAGTTATATTTAAACAATCTCTCGGAGCCAGTCACAGCATTAATAAGTCAATTTACTCAATAACTCCAGAATACAGTCCTGATATAAAGTGTTGGTACGATCAAATAACTTCTTGAGGGTTATAAACACAACCATCTGTATCCTGCAAATATGAACAAGCCAAAGAATATTATAACCACAGCGAGGATACTTTAAAGTAAGCACAACTACAATCGCGCCGTGGCATTATCATTAGCTGGATTTATTCTCATTATCTTTATACTCTACTGAATTCTATTTTTGGTGGTAGCTATGTATCTCCATAATTCAGTTCATAGCCAATAACTACAATAAAGGTGACATATGGCAACCAACCCGCATCCCTGTTCTTATTTCAAACGCGTTCATTAGTTTAAACGCATTAAGAACTTTGCATTTCATGCCCTTATATGGTTTTCTTTATTAACTTAATTATCTTGGCGCAATCCCATGGCGCCTCATCAATTTCAAAGAGATTCCCCATCAATGCTATCAGAGGCCTTTTCATAGCTCGCAAATCCAATATAAAGGAGAATTCATTTCATGCTTTGCGTAATGTGGGTATTTTGTTAGTGCAGGATCTATTTAGTCAGAAGCATGCCTGTTTATCTCATAGTGGCATGTCAATGACATCTAATGTCTTCATAATGATTATGCTTACTATTTTCCCAGCAACTTCTTTTTCTTTCGTCAGCTTGAAATGTGTCTGTACCTGCAATATTGTCTCTTCAATAACTTCACTATCCGTTTTAGTTCACTCAGTGGTCCATAGAGTTTATCATCCACTGTTGTGTCTCTAGGCCTGAAGATTCCCCTAGATATGTCGTAGTTTAGGCAGTCCTGGAGTGTGTGATCTGCTGTCTGCGATGCCAATTCATATGTGCATGTGGCTGATTCGTTAATCGTGAATTGTGTAAACTTAATTGATTGTGTTTTGTTCCGAGGCGAGAAATAATATTTTTTTCTGGCCTGTCCATAAAATTGTAATCGTATTGCGCTGGTGTTGATAATTATCGGATTGATTTGATTATTCTTTTCCTTTTGGTGGCATGTGACAGGTACACCAGGCTGTTCTTTTCTTACTCCTTCCTTAGCTAGTAGATCAGCTCTCTCGTTTAAGGGCACTCCACCGTGAAATGATATCCACTGCATGGTTACCTAACGCTGGCTGTGTAGATTAGAAAGTAGTGTCCGTAATACTGCAATTTCCCAGATTAGAGTGTCTCAAGAACTGATTTTGCTACCGTCAATGGTACCATGATTAGTATTCAGTAATTATCTCTTTTACTATCTTGATTGCTTCTCAGGAACTTACAATATAACGGTTCCTCTAAAAAGATCCACTATTCTGCGGGTCTCCTTTCTTTATTATTCAACTTCACCGGACATCCTTCTATTAAATCTGTTGGTATTTTTTTCAGTCTCCTAAGATCTAATAATTAACGTGAACACTAATCCAGTTGAGGTGTTTATTTATTGGCTTTAACAGCTTCTTTCGGGATACAGTTTGGACCAGCAGCTTTGCCAAACTTCGGGGGTTTAAAAACTTCTCTAAAAATGTCCCAAAGCAGAAACCTACTATGGGTCTATAATGTGAGAGGGCCATCAAATTTCGTAGGCCTGAATAGATAGAGGAATAGATAGCCAAGCTATCTCAACATTATATCAAACCTTCCATTTCGCTTGAGTACATTCAAAATGTAAGATCTTCTATACGTATGATGTTTTATAGCCATGTTGTCGACTTGGTCAAAAATGTATGAGCGCTCGCTCTGAAATATCCATTGCGATGATGGTGAGATAGGGGGTTCATTCCTTACACCGGCATTCAGTTGGCGATAAGCGTTGACATCTTGTTCAGAAAACAATGGCAAACTTCTTCTTCTGTGGCCCTCTGTCCCTCATTGGCACATAGGCCAGCAACCAACTCAATAAATCGCCTTATCTTTATCAATCCCACGCAGCTCTGCCCATGTCCTCCCCACATTGTTCATTTCTATTTCTATTTCTCTTATCTATAAGTTTTTAATTCTCCCTCCATTTCTTTTACACTATATGTTCCTATGACTTTTCTAGCTATATGGCAAACTGCTGAAAGTAAAATTGCCCAGAAAATCAACCTCTGCAAATAACATACAACATGTTTAGGACACAAATTGCTGCAGTTAAAAGGAGTTTGGTTTTTTTTTGTTTGTTTGTTTCTGAACTAAACATCCATGCCTCCCCTTTATCGCATGATTGATGTTAGGAGTTACTGTCATCGTAACTGTTCTGAAAAAATGCCTGTGATTGGAATCGTGCTTTACAACAGGAAGAATATAATTGACAGTTATGACACAAGTAGTGTCACCTTCATATAGTTAGTGGTATGTCCTTAACAGGACGTTGTAATCAATCCCAGCAAGTTTTGGCTGTTTGCAATATACTAGATACATTTTACGGTCAGTAGCTTACTATTGCCTTTCTTATCGACCGACGCCTCATGCCATCGAAATCAACGCAAAGCGTTCAAACTGTCCGCAGCTGATAACGAACCACAGACTTGGTATGTCATGGAGTTGTGAAGCGCATTCACTGCCCCTAAGGGACAGCTGTCTTCAAAAAACGTAGAACGGAAGGAGGGGGTACGCTTCTGACGACAAGAACGACCTGTTGTGCTTGCCCCAGGGCGGAATTTATACTGTTATTAAGTATGTATACACCAGAATGAAAGTGCCCAACGGCATAAGCGATGCAATAATAAATGACAACGGATACAAATCGAGAGACAGATATCTGACTCATTGCCCTCGGTGACTCCTTATTTCAAAATGCTCATGTAGGATTAATAAATGTAGGCCCGTTTCCAAACACAGCATAGCTTGCCTCAGCAGCGCACAATTTCCAATAGTAAAAGGGCATTTTAAAAATATATTTGTTTCGTTTTAATCCACCACAAACGTCCCGTGGAACTTATACATTGCGCGTAGTCTGCAAGAAAGCATCTGATTGGTTACCCTGCGGTGTGAGTGGTATGCTGAAAGTGCACGGTCTGTTTGAAGCTACTGTGTCCTTTGGGCGACTTCCGTGTCTTACAATAAACCGGCTCGATTCCCATCAGGATTGCGGTCTACAGCCAGCTCGGAGCTATTTCCTGCAGAAATGGTCATTATGGGTTCTTTCTAGACAGCACATTTTTATTGTTGCCACCCATATTTTTTTGACAGGTTGCGTTGCTAAGATCACCAGAATGACGATGCAGAAAACAAACTGTCGGTGACGAAGGTAAAGGTCAGATAGAGCAGAAATGTCAGGCGCATTCGACAAAAGGTGATGGTGGTTCAGTTTTCAATGGTCACGGACCGAGAAATGGGATAATCTGAATCAGTGGTTCCCGAGTTGGTTTCCCGAGAGGACACAACGCCTTGAGGTCTTTATTGATCCTTAAAATAATGAAATAAATGTGGGAGTTTGGGGGTGGGAGGGTAAAATAAACGAAAACACATTATGTCCTCAGGGTGTATAATATGAATGCCTCAGTACTTTACTTTCCTAGCGTAATACATGTTAATGAAGAGTAAAACCGATATTTTCTTTTTTTTTCTTGTTTTGATTGTTGTATGTCAAGTTTCTGCTTTACTTACGGGAAAATGTTATATACAAGAGATTAGGGAAAGTAACTTGGCCAACAAATGTCTGACGACGTCGGTTGTGTCGACCGAATGGTGCAAATATCTCAGCTCTGCTGTAAACAGGCACAACGCGATTATGTCTAATACAACATTCTGGACGAACGCAGAAGAAGCAGATGTACGAGAGATAAGCGAAAGTAGGGAGTGGGAAAACATCAGTCAAAGGTGATAAAGGGCTGATGTCTGAAAACCTGTGTGTTCGTTTGATGATGGCTGTGGCAGCACTGAATCTCCGAGGCATATACCAGGAAACATTCTTTATTAAACACAAAATTCGTTGATTACGAGAGAGAGAGAGAGAGAGAGAGAGAGAGAGAGAGAGAGAGAGAGAGAGAGAGAGAGAGAGAGAGAGAGAGAGAGAGAGAGAGAGAGAGAGAGAGAGAGAGAGAGAGAGAGAGAGAGAGAGTAGAAAAATGATACGGTAGATAAAATAAAGTAGATTGTCCCCTTTCCCTCTACAAATCCACACTGTTCATAACAAATTTCTGGTTTAATCAGAGAGTGAGTTGCCTTGGAGCAAGATGGCGGGACATTTCTTCGTCTGTTTCTGAAGCTCGTTCGGGAACGGTCCATCCGCTTGAGATGAAATTTTGTACAGATGTTGTTCTCACTTCCGCGGATCCAACTGAGATAGTTAGTTAGTTTAAAATCAACAATATTTCCTCAAGCACGAAAGAAAAAGGCATTACGAGCTTCAGAAACAGACGAAGAAATGTCCCGCCTCTTGCTCCAAGGGTACTCACTCTCTGATTAAACCAGAAATTTGTCATGAACAGTGTGGATTTGTAGAGGGAAAGGGAACAATCTACTTTATTTTTTCTACCGTATCTACTTATATATATATATATATATATATATATATATATATATATATATATATATATATATATATATATATATATATACACACTAGCTGACCCGGCCCGGCTTCGCCCAGTCCTTGGTGGGGAGCATCTCATTTAATTCATATAAGTAGTCATATAAGTTCCCGTTCCCGTTACCGACTATCTGTCTGTCTGTCTGTCTGTCTGTCTGTCTGTCTGTCTGTCTGTCTGTCTGTCTGTCTGTCTGTCTGACCCGGCCCGGCATCGCCCAGTTCCTGGTGTGGAGCATCTCATTTAATTCATATAAGTAGTCATATAAGCTCACGTTCCCGTTCCCGACTATCTGTCTGTCTGCCTGTCTGTCTATCTGTCTGTCTGTCTGTCTGATCCGGCCCGGCTTCGCCCAGCCCCTGATGGGGAGCATCTCATTTAATTCATATAAGTAGTCATATAAGTTCCCGTTCCCGACTGTCTGTCTGTCTGTCTGTCTGTCTGTCTGTCTGTCTGTCTGTCTGTCTGTCTGTCTGTCTGTCTGTCTGTCTGTCTGTCTGTCTGATCATTTATTGGTTGCAGTTAGAACAACCTTAGATAAACGAAGACCAACTTACAAAAAGCATTAGAAAGAGCACTTGAAAGATCTTTACATCTTCCCCAACAATTAACTTGGGTAAATGAAGCAGCGGAAGCAGCAGCAGAAGAAGAAGAAAAAGGAGGAGTAGGAGCTGGGAGGAGGAAGAGGGAGGTGGAGGAGGGAGGAGGAGGGAGGAGTAGGAGGGAGGAAGAGATAGGCGGAGAGAGGAGGAGGAGGGAAGAGGAGGGAGGAGGAAGGAGGAGGAATAGTAGGGAGGAGGAGGGATTAGGAGGAGGAGAGAGGAGGAGGAGGGAGTAGGAGGGAGGAGGAGAAAGGAGGAGGATGAGGGAGGAGGAGGAGGCAGGAGGAGGGAGGAGGAGGTGGGAGGAGGAGGGGAGGAGGAGGGAGGAAGAGGGAGGAGGGGGAGGAGGGCGGAGGAAGAGGGAGGAGGAAGAGGGAGGAGGAAGGAGAAGGAGGAGGAGGGAGAAGGAGGGAGGAGAAGAACGCAGGAGGAGGAGGGAGGAGGAGGGAGGAGGAGGGAGATGGAGGAGGAGGAGGGAGGAGGAGGGAGATGGAGGAGGAGGGAGGAGGAGGGAGGAGGAGGAGAGAGGAGGAGGAGGGAGGAGGCGGAGGGAGAAGGAGGAGGGAGAAGGAGGAGGGACGAGAAGGAAGGGGAGGAGGAGGAGGGAGGATGAAGAGGGAGGAGGAGGGATGTGGAGGGAGGAGGAGGAGGGATGAGGAGGAATGAGGTAGAGGGAGGAGGAGGGAGGAGGAGAGAGGATGAGGAGGGAGGAGGAGAAGGGATGAGGAGGAGGGAGGAGGAGATGGAGGAAGAGGGAGGAGGAGGGGGAGGAGGAGGGAGGAGAAGGAGGGAGGAAGAGCGAGGAGAAGGAGGAGGAGGGAGGAAGAGGGAGGAGAAGGAGGAGGAGGGAGGAGGGGGAGGACGTAGGAGGAGGAGGAGGGAGGAGGAGGGAGTAGGAGGAGAGAGGAGGAGAAGGGAGGAGGAAGGAAGAGGAGTGATTAGGAGGAGGGAGGAGGGCGAGGAGGCAGGAGGAGGAAGAGGGAGGAGGAGGAAAGAGGAGGAGGAAGGAGGAGGAAGAGGGAGGAGGAGGGGAGGAGGAGGAGAAAGAGGGAAGAGGAGGATGGAGGAGGGAGAGGGAGGAGGGGAGGGGAAGAGGAAGAGGGTAGGAGGTGGAGGAGGGGAGAGGAGGAGGAGGAGGAATATAACGCATATGCCTGTAGATTTAATAATGGCTGAAGTTGTTCCATGTCTTCTTAGAGTTGGCGACAGTGTAAAGAAATATAAAATCTTCAAACTTGATAGAGATAAGGTAACTATTATTTATTTATTCTTTAAGCATAAAAAGATGAGTTACAATGTTATGCATTATGCATTATTTTTATGAAAACTTTGAAAATGCCTTAAAGATTGTATCATTATTTATTATAACACATATGCCGGTATATAACTATGGACTTAGAGTTTATAAATCTTTGAAAACGATGCAACAATATGACTATAAGTTATACAGAAAGTTATGCCCT